>WOXC01001384.1:0-570707 GCA_011680675.1 Gymnobelideus leadbeateri | reverse complement strand
TGTGTCATATGCACAAGGGCTTGAGAACCGTAATTGGGCTCATTATAGTTTCTATGGAATGTAGCTGAATCCCAAATGTAAGGTCTTCCGTTGAGACCTAGACTTTTGCTTCATCCAAACCAAAAAGAACAGAGCATACAAGTGTATGCTCTCTCTCTCTCTCTCTCTCTCTCTCTCTCTCTCTCTCTCTCTCTCTCTCTCTCACACACACACACACACACACACACACACACACACACACACGCCTTATGAGCAGGTGAAGTAGAATTACAATATTTTAGAAGCATAATGGTGCAGTGTGGCAGTGTTGGTCTGGGAGTCAGAATCCCAGATTTTTACTTACTACATCCATAACCTTAGAAAAGTCACTTGAGCCCTGTGAGCCTCAAATTCTTTGTCTGTTTAGATACTGAGGTTCCCTCTAGCTCTAGATCTAACAAGTCAATAATCTGACTATAAACAAACATCTAATTCGGAAGTAGCTCCAACCAATCTTTACAGTATTCAGAACATAATTTAATTTTCAGTAATGCTACAACCAATTTCATTTTTACCACGTACAGTGCCTCTTCTAACTCTCTACTTGAAGAAAACATTTATGATATATAGGTGTAAGACTTCTGTAGCTTCTACAAGCCTTTGGCCTTTCTTGTTTCTTTCTCCTGAACCATATTTTCCAATATATTTTTACCATCCTTCCCTATGCCCACCTTTGTACTGAAGTCACTCCATATTAAAGTATATGCTGATTTAATTTAAAAAGTCTTGCGAATTCTTCACAGAATTTCTCTGACCTTCCATCTTTTGCAATGAATGTTGATACAAAATCAATTACCTTTACTGTCTCTCCCTCCTTGTCTCTACCTCTGGGATTTTCTTGCTTCCTTCAAATCTCAGACAAAGTCCTACCTTCTAGAAGAAGGTTTTCCTAATCCCCCTAAATGGTTCAATCCCTCAGTAGAATGCAAACTCCTTGCCAGTCACAGTAGGGCACACCTGCTACTGGGGCAGCTGAGGTTGATGGATCACTTGAGCTCAGGAGTTCTGAATTGCAGTAGGGCTAAACTGATAAGGTGTCTGAAATAAGTCTGGCCCCAAAATGGGGGCTGCCTGGAGCAAAGGACCACTAGGCTGCCTCAATAGGAATAAACAAACCCAGGTAAGAAACAGGGCAGATGAAAGCTTCTATGTCAATTAGCAGTGGGATAAGATCATTCCAGTCTAAGATAAGCAGGCCCAGTCAATAATAAAATAAAAGTAAGCTCATTGAGAGCTTTTTCATTTTGTCTTTCTATTCCCAAAACTTAGCATAGTACCTTGCACATAATTATGTTTAACAAGTAATTGCTTGATCAGATTGAAGTTTAAATCCATTAGTTTTCATTCTGCCCACAGTAGGCCTAGCAAGCACTCAAAATCCTCACTGAACTTGATAACAATCTTAAAATCACTCTTTAACCTTCCCTTCTTTATATTAAAGAACCACACTGAGTTGAACATCTTTATCATATGATCATCCTCATCACCATTATCACAATAACTATGACTATAATAATCATCAAAGTGCTTTATTCTCCCTTCTGAACATTCAAAAGGGAAGACTTTTTCAAGCTTGATTTTTCATTCCATTAAATCATTTTCATTTCTATGTTATGTACCTTCTCCAAATTATATGTGCTAAACTAGGTGAGGAATTGTCCTAGCCAGATTACAAACCATGCATAGATTCCAGAATCAACTAACTTGCTTCTACTTATAACCCACACCCACCCCCCAAACAAAGCCAGTCTAATCTTTCAGTGTAAAAAAGTAGCTAACATAGGAAAACATGTAACTATAGTGATCTGGTCATAGTGTATCTTATATTTTTATGCTCATTATGTTTATTCTTATCAGAAATAATGAATCCTTTGAAATGCCTTCCTTTATAGAGGGCAAAAACCGGACTCGCAGCTCACTTCACTCTGCTGCCCTGCCTGGTTTCAAGTCCACAAGATGCCCTTCCTAACATAAGCTCATAATTTCTCAACTCACCACCACAGGGCTAACTTAAGCCTTGCTTGGGACCACCTCCCTCAGCCTCCTCTCCCCTCTGATTGGAGGGGTAGAGGGTACAGTACCAAACTCTCCCGTGCCTTTCTTTATGGAGGGCAGAAACTGGACTTACCTCATTCCACATTACATCTGTTGCACTGCCTGGTTTCAACTGCAAAGACCAGGATATCTCCCAGTGTCACATCATCATCCCAGTCCCTCCCCTCAGCTTTCCTGCCTCCTTTTATATATTGTATCTCCCCCCACAACCACCACAAAAATAGTGTCATTTGGAGGGAAGGGACTATCTCTCTTCTTAATTGTATCCACAACACTTAGTAGGATACCTGACACATAGGAGGTACTTAATAAATGTTTATTGGATTGGACTGGATTATTCTAATTCTACACACTGAACATCAATAAAGGCCAAAATTAAACCACACTGATCCAATTTATTTATATTTGAATTTATAATTGAAACTGAGGGGATGTAAAATGTCAGATTGGTCAGCATTCCTAAGATCTTTTTTGATCATCAATGACAATAGAATGACACATTTGAAGTCTAATGTTCTAATAAAAAAAATAAATGGCATTTCAGAAAGTACAGTCTGGAAAACAATTGAACCAAACCATGTGCAGAGTCAAATGTGTGCTGGATAAAAAGCGATTTTGCACTCATCAAAGTATCACTTTACAAGAAATCACAAAAAGGGAAAGGAAGGAAGGAAGGAAGGAAGGAAGGAAGGAAGGAAGGAAGGAAGGAAGGAAGGAAGGAAGGAAGGAAAGAAGGAAGGAAAGAAGGAAGGAAGGAAGGAAGGAAGGAAGGAAGGAAGGAAGGAAGGAAGGAAGAAAAAGAAAGAAATCACAGAGCATTACTACTAAAAAAAATTGAGGGAACATCAGTAATTACTCATTCAAATGCTTACTATCTCATTTTATTAAAATATTTTTGAGAATGATCTACACAACTATGAGGGATATCAGTAAAGAATAAAAGGATCGAGGGGGTGGAGCCAAGATGGCGGAGTAGAAACAGGCCATCCAAGCCACTTTGCCCCCAGATTCCCCCCAAACTATGTAAAAGGGGACTCTGAACAACTTCTGGAGCCCCAGCACCCACAGAATGACACAGAGAAGCTAAGCTCCCACTGAGGACAGCCCAGCAGCCCTGCAGGAAGGACCAGTGCAGTGGTCTGGGAGCTGGCAGTGAGCAGCGTGCAGTGCACAGCGGGGGAGCCGAGCCTAGCCCAGGTCCTCGTGAGCCGAGGTTTTAGCCCCAGGGTGGCAGGGCCAGCAGCTGGCTGGAGGAACCCCAGAACACCAGGAGCTGTGGCAACTCCAGGATTATCAACATAGGCATGCCTAGGAAAAAGTGAGAGGTTAGTGTCCTATGGACATTGGCACCGGTATTTAGGGAATGCGTCGGCTCCCTCCCCTGGGGGCTAGAAGCCACTGAGGAGACACGCCATTTTGTAGTTTTCAGAGGCAGCTCCAGCTCCCAGCCTGCAAATCGTAGGGAGATCCAGTGATCAGTCTTGGAGGGTAATCGCTCTTGCTTTAACCTCCCTGGATCTGGATTGTGATCTAGGGTGGAAGTCGTGGGTGGGTCTACAGCTTGCCAGAAACGGAAGTTGCCCCCCACACGTTCAGGACGAAAAGTCCTCTATCTGGCCTTAAAGCCATAGTGTGGCAACAAGCCCAAAAGTCAGGTAATCAAGTGGCAACATGCCAAGGCAAAGGAAACAGAAAAATGCAACCCTAGACTCCTATTTTGGGGGCATACAGCGGGAAAAGGACTGTGAGGTCAGAAGTCCTGCTCCAAAAGCCCCAGGGGAAAACATGAGCGGGTTGCAGGCCATAGAGGACCTTAAGAAGGACTTTAAAAATCAAATAAGAGAAGTGGAGGAAAATTGGAAAGAGAAATGAGAAGGATGCAGGAAAGATGAATGAGGGTTAACAGCCTGACTGAGGAAAACAGCACCTTAAAAAATAGACTAATCTAAATGGCAAAGGAGGCTTGAAAAGGGCAATGAGGAGAATAATGCCTTAAAAAGTTGAATTTGCCAGATGGAAAAAGAATCTCAAAAGTTCACTGAGGAGATTCATTCTTTCAGAGTTAGATTGGAGCAAATGGAAGCTAATGACTTTATGAGGAATCAAGATGCTGTTAAGCAGATCCAAACAAGTGAAGATTAGAAGGCAATGTGAAATATCTCATGGGAAAAACCACTGACATGGAAAATAGATCCAGGAGAGACAATTTAAAAATTATTGGACTACCTGAAAGCCATGATCAGAGAAAGAACCTAGAAATCACCCTTCAAGAAATTCTCAAGGAAAATTGCCCTGATGTTTTAGATCCAGAGGGCAAAATAGAGGTTGAAAGAATCCACTGATCACCTCCTGAAAAAGATCCCAAAAATAAAACTCCCAGGAATATTATAGCCAGGTTCCAGAATCCCTAGATCAAGGAGAAAATACTACAAGCAGCCAGGAAGCATTTCTATTGTGGAAACACAATCAGAATAGCCCAGGTGCTGGGAGCTTCTACACTGAGGGATAGAAGGGCATGGAATATGATATTCCAGAGGGCAAAAGAGCTGGGAATGAACCCAAGGGTCATACCCTGCCAGCAAAACTGAGTATTTTGTTTCAGGGGAAAATATGGTCATTCAGTGGAATAGAGACTTTCAAGCATTCTTGAGGAAAAAACCAGAATTGAATAGAAAATTTGACATCCAGACACAAGAAGTAAGAGATGCCTGAGAAGGTAATCAGGGAAAAGAAATCAAAAGGAACTTATCAAAGTTGAACTATTTACATTCCTATATGGAAAAGCAATAACTGTGACTGATGATATCTTTCTCACTATGAAAATAATGGAAGTAAGGTGTGTGGTCATATGAATACATATGTGAATGTGTGTGTATATGGTTACAGTTATATATGGATAGAGGGCATAGGTTGAATTTGTTGGGAAGGGAGAATACTCAAGGGATGAAATTATGGGGTGAGAGAGGAAAATGGCAAGAGGAGATGGGGAGAGACAGGGTAGGGTAAACTATCCCATGTAGAAGAAGCAAGGGGAAGTGGTTGCAAAGGAGGGGTAGAATAAGGAAGGCTAAAAAGGCAAAACCACATTCACATTGAATTTGGTTCAGGGAGAAAATGACATACATACTAAATGGGATATCTCAACCTGCAGCAGGATAGGGGAAAGGGGAATGAGAGGAGGGATGATGGATGGGAGGGCATCCTTGGGGTGAGGGGAGGTTGGAAGTACCTACTATAGAAGAGGGACAGGATCATGTAGGGAATGGACCAGGTGGGGGGTGGGATGAGTGGGAGGGAATTATAAGCAGCCTTGTATAATATATCTACTTTGATAATGTTTTGCACAGCTAGACATGTACAACATATACTGAATTTCTTATCTCCCAAGAGGGAATGGGTGACAAGGGAGGAAGGAAATGGATCTGAAATTCGAGGTATTAACATTAAATGTTTCAAATATATATAAATACTATTATTAATACTCTTTTGCTTGTAATAGGGAGATAAGATGTGCAGGCATTGGGACACAAAGACTCACCTTCCTCTAACGGAAAAGTCAATGGGGGTATGGGAGAAGGTATGGGAGAGAGCAGATTGGAGGAAGCAATATCTTGTGGGACTACTATTCTGGGAGGTTGGGTAGGGGAATAATGGGGGGGAAATGATTGTAACTCAATATCTGGCGGAAATGAATGATGTAAAACAGAAGTTAATAAAGCATTTGTTTAAAAAAAAAAAGAATAAAAGGATCTTAGATCTAGATGACACCACAGAAACCACGTCCAGCTCATTCATTATATAGAAAAGGAAATGGAGGACCAGTGAAACAAAATTAAGCCCAAAGTCATCCAGGTAGTAAGTACCAGTGGTAGAACTGAAATCCCAGCCCTCCAATATCAGAACTTGTGTTCTTTCCACAGTAAAACAGAAGATCTGAATCCTGTCCAGGACTGTTCTATATGTAACCATTCATTGGGAAATATCATCATCCTACAGTATCCAATCAGTCTTGCTCCTCCCACTTTATCAGTGCCCTCAGTCTCTCTGATTGGAGGGTGGAGCCATGAAATCCTCAATCTCCATTTAAGGAGAGGGCACAGGATAGACATCTTCTCATTTCCTACCCAGCTGGACTTATATTGGATTTCTCTGACTCCTACATCTCCTGATTCACCCCATACTTTCTCTACCTCCACTCTGCCACCATTTTTCAGTTTTCTTTAGTGTGTTGCTTCCCCCCACCCTTTGATTGTAAGCTCCATGAAAGCAGGGGCTATCTTTTGCCCCTTTTTTCCATATTCCCAGCACTTAGCACAGTGGTTAGCACATAGTGGGTGTTTAAATAAACGTTTGTTGACTTTGGCTAAGACTTTTAGTAGGCTTTTCCAAACAATTTTGTAAAATGTGACTTGATGGTCACATGATTGAAAGGTTCAGAAAATTCAGAGCCCTGTTTTATTTAAATTTAGTTTGTAGGTTATTTCCAAAGTATTTGACTCACTAGAGTAAAAGACAATGTTAACAGCTCTCCTCCAACAAGGAGTCTCTCATGAATGTGTTAAGGTCATACCATATTTCTGAATAAATGCAACTGCACATATCTCTATTCAACAACTCTCTAACTATTAGCACCATTCAAGGTATAAAACAAGACTATGAATGCTTGTCAAAGGAGTTTGTTCCTATTATGTAGGATGTTCTTCACAGAATGTAAATGGAACAGGGATTGATAATACTATTTGTGTATAATATCACATCCTAGAGCTTTACGAGGCCTCTTCAATGACTTCCATGACTGCCCAAAAGAGATCAACCTAATATAGGAAAAAAAACTGAATAGCCAAAAAATGGCTATTATCCAGACTATGACATATGGGGGAATGAGCAGTCCATTAAGTTAGCCCATCAGTGCATATGTCTTGGATGAGTATCACAGATGGACAATGAACTGGGACAAGAATCAAAAAGAAGGAAGAGAGTAGGCTGAATTTCATTTGGCAAAATTTGCCATTCTTTTAATGATTTTTAAGTTGTTCCCTGAAGGAAAAAAATAACAAAAATATTCTCTTAATCATTGTTTTTGTTGTTTATTGTTTGTCTTTTGTTCTCAAATCATATTGGATGGTTGAATACCACAATCTCTGAAAAATCAAAGTGGTAGGTGACCCAAAAGGCAACATAGAGACCCATGATGGACATAAGTGGCTGCAGTATATAACCAATGATGAACTATAAACAAAGTAATTTAAAAGACATCATCAGAAAAAATCTTGGAAAAGAAGATGGACTAGTCACATTGCTAGAGATATACAGGATAAGTACTAAACTGATATTACTTAATGTGAAAAAATCTACAAGTCCTCCAACATGTTAGGTAGATTTTCTATTGAAGTTTTAGGTGAGAATGCATATTAGAACTTCACAGAATGAAGAAAGGTTGCGATTTGCAGCAACAGAAGCAATAGCCATGTTAATGGACATAGTCACAGGCTCAGTAATGTTTAAGAAAATTAATATCATACTGTAAATCACACTTCCTGGCCTCAGTTATATCAACAAGAATCACTTTTCCCTTTCAAACCTCAGAAAAAAATTAATTAAATTCCTTGATGATAATCTTGGCTATATTAATGATAATGTAGTAATGAGAATGATGACAGATAATCACATTGTTGATGATGTCATTGATTGCTGACCACTGAACTTGGTATCTCTTATATTACATTTTCACATTCTATCTTGTATTGTAGTTATTTATGTTTTATCTCCTTCCACTAGACTGCAAATTCCTTGAAGGCAAAGTTTATGTTTTGTTCTTCTTTGTAGCTCTTAAAGTAATTATCTTAAAGTAATTATTACACAGTGTAAGTGTGTGAATAGCATATGTTCAAATCCATCGGCCTACTGATCAACAAACATTTATTAAGCACTTACTATGTGCCAATCATTGTCCTGAGCTCTGAGACTCTAAAGAATGGGGAAAACACAGTGCCTGACCTCAAGGAATTCACATTCCAATGGAGAAAATAGCAACATACAAATAACTATGTACATGAAAGTTATATATAGGATGAATGGAAAGTAATCTCAGGGGAATGAAGAAGGATGAGGAAAGGACTTTTTCCAGAAAGTGGGACTTGAACCAAACCTTTAAGGACAAGAAAACCAAGAAACAAAGGTGAGGAGGAGCAGGGTTCCAGGAATGTGAAATAGCTAGTGCAAAGGCACCAAGTTGGTAGATGGAATGTTGCATACAAAGAACAGAGAGTGGGCCAATGTAGCTACTATATGAATAGGAATAAAATTTTTAAAAATACTGGAAAGTTAGAAAGGGACCAAGTTGTAAAAGGATTTAAATGTTAGACATTTTATTTTTGATCCTGGAGATACTAGGGAACCCATGGAGTTCATCAAGTAAGAGAAGTCTATGGTCAGATCTATGCTTTATGGCACCTGAGTAAAGGTTGGAATGGGAGAGACTTCATGCAGGGAGAACAATTACAGGCAAGAGGTAATGAGGGGTTGTAAAGGTAGAAATAATATGATTTGACAAAGGTTAGTCATGTGGGATAAATGAAAGTGAAGAGTCAAGAATAGTACCAAGGTTGCCAATCTGAACAACTGAAAATATGATGGTACCCTCTACAGGAATAAGAAAGTTTGGGAAGAAAGTATCACTTGGGGGGAAATATAATGAGCTGCAGAATCTCAGAGTTGGAGTACACCTAAAAGTTCATCCAGTCCAGCCCATACAAGTGGTTATCCAGTCTTATGCTTTAAGACCTTCAATGACTGAAAACCCAGTACCCTCCAAAGTAGCTCTCATTGTTGGTAAATTTTTCCTTATTTTTAGTCAAAGTCTGTTTTCCTTTACCACCCATATTCCTTGCTCTATCCTTAGAAGCCAAGAAGAACAGGTCCTTTCCCATATGATAGCCCTTCAAGTACTTGAGAATATTTATTATGATTCCTACCTTTGTCTTCTCTTCTCTAGGCTAAATGGAGCCACTTCCTTATAACAATCTTCATGTTACAGTGGTCTCTTTCTTCACCCTAGGTAATACCTGCACTATGCTTAGTCGGATGTGGAAAGAAGCAAAATATAATCCCAATCAAAACCGTCATCCAACTCGATTCACAGGATGGACAAGTGACCAGAAGTCAAGTAATAACAGATTTAACTCATCCACGCTAATAAAAACCTATTGTGGAAACCTATGCAACAAATCATTCTTAATCTTTCACAACAAACGGAAAACTATTTCTTACAGAATCTTGTGCCACTGAGGAAAGGGGAACAGATCTAGATCTAGAAAGAGAGGGAATAGGATGGAAAGCAAAAGGGAAACATAATCCAAAGAGTTAGGGTTGCATTGTATTACTACTGAAATATGTCTCTGAGTTTGTTGTCTCCTTGGCTGTCATCTAGAAAGGCTACACTTCCACAACTATCACTTACAGCTATAATAATAATGTTAATAATTAATAATAGTACACCAAGCAAATAATAGAAAAGCTCACAAAAGAAAAAAATAGATATTTTAATTACATGAAATTGAAAATCTTTTTCACAAAACAAGATCAATGCAACTATAATAAGAAGGAAAAATCTATGCATCGTCATCTCTGAAAAGGATATGATAGCCAACATGCACAAGGAATTTACACAAATATATAAGGTCAAAGGTTATTATTTAATGGAGAAGTGGTCAAAGATTATAAGCAAATAACTTTCAGAAGATTAATTATAAACTATTGAAAATCATATGAAAATTGCTCCAAAACACCAATAAGAATTAAACATGCAGACTGAAACAACTTTGAGGTTTCAATTCACATTTTATAGCAGGAAATCATGAGAGGTCAAGGAACAATGAAGAAGGAAGCAAAAAGTCATTGACACTTCAAGTTACTTTGAAATTGTCTCTGATTTCCATATTTGCTAGAATCAAAAGTCTAAGTCTAAATTCTTAATAATAGAATACATTTTTTTTCTGGGCCTGATCCATCCATGTAGAAGATTGCCAGTGACAAAATGTCCTCTTTTAATAGAAATTAGCCAAGTTTCCACACCCTATAGTCTTAGAGAGTTGCCTGAGACAGTGAAAGGTTAAATAATTTGTGTAAGATCACGTTGTCAACATGTGTCAGAGGTGGCACTTGAACCATGGCCTTATGGATTCTGTGGTCAGGTATGGATCCACTACCATCAGGTTGGCTCCTTCAAAAGATGATTCTGAGGGCATCTAGATAGTACAGTTAATAGAGCACTGGTCCTGGAGTATGGAGGACCCAAGTTTAAATCTGCCCTTAGACACTTACCAGCTATGTGACCCTGGGCAAGTCACTTAACCCCAATTGTCTCAAGAAAAAGAAAAAGAAAAGAAAATATTATCATATGGAATACTTCTTGAATGAAAACTATCATGATAATAATGGTAATTTTGATGATTACAATAATGATGATATTGACAATGCTTATAAAGATAAATATTTATCTCAATACCAAAGCCAAGAATGATCAGGAATAAGGCTTACTCAGGGCCCTGAAAAAGAATGTTAAACATTAGAAGACTTAGCAGGAACTTCATAGTACAGACTATAAATGCAACCTCTAATTGCTTTTCCCTTAAGGAACCCAAGTCTCTGGGGTTATGGGCTCTCAGTTCACTAATATAAGACCAAAGATACTTATATAGAGATCAAAACCCTAATCTCAGGTATCTATTTTGCTGATGGCCCTGGGTGTCTGATTCCTCTGAACAGAGACAGAACTAGATAAAATAAGTATTCAACATAGGAACCAAGAGATCCCTAAAATCCCTAGACTTGAGTGGAAAAAGTGTCTACATTCCATCTTTCTTAAGTATATATATATAATTCTAGGCTTCAAGCAGCATCGGTAACAGAAAGGAAAATATACTATACCAGTCCTGTTTTTGTACTGTACAGGCCTGGATATGCAAGATTCAATCACATGTTTTTTCTTCCTTCTATACTGTCTTCCCTTTCCCTAATTTTAAGAAAGAGATATAAGATCTTTTTTTCTCCATCTAATCCTGATTACTGCATTGCCAACAGTATCAGTCCTAACTATCTAAAGGTTGGCTAATACTACTGGTGCAATTTCAAGGTAAGATCATTGACACTTGATATAATATGTTCTTGCTATACTCACCCAATTTTATTGAGTTACTATTTATTTCTTCTATTTGGATATAAAACTTGGACCTTTGTTCCGGAGCTTCTCCCAAACAACATTAATGGGTAAACATATAGTAGACAAGAAGGTTCATAGCAGTTGAAGGTGTTGCTCTCTTCCAAGTACCTTGAACTAATGGTAATGGAATGTATGAAGTGACTTTTCTCAGTCTCCATCTATTTCTACATTTTTACTCTTTTCTTCTCGTTTACTCTACCTTCCCCTTTTCTTCCCTTAACTCCCTTTCCTTACCTCTATTCCTCTCCCATCTTCATTTCTCCCTCCACTATTTTCCAGGTTGGTTTTTTTTTTATTTTTTGCTACTACAGAAGTGTGATAATTAACATTTTCATATATATATATATATATATATATATAACCTCTCCTTCTGTCTTCAACTTCCTTGGAGAATAGGCCCAGTAGTGCGATCAAGGTATGTGAAGAATTTACTGACTTTTATCACATAATTCTAAATTATTTTCCAGAATGGCTGGACCAATTCACAGCTCCACTAACAGTGTATTAGTTTGCCTACCTTAGCTGCAAGTCCTCTAACATTGACTAGTTTCTTCTTTGTTCATATTTGGCAATTTGCTAAATGTGAGATAAAGCCTCAGAGTTGTTTTAATTTGTATTTCTCTTATTTATTCTTTGCAATATTCTTTCATATAGTTGTTTATAGCTTTCAAATCTTTTTAAAGAATAGTTTTTTTGTTCCTTTCTTTGACCACTTATCTTTTGGAGAATAGCTCTTGGTCATATATTTGTGGAGATTTTTGGACTGGAATTATTATTTCCTTGACATAGGGAACTCCCATTGAGGAAACTTCCTGTACCATTGCATATCAGCATTTGCTCTGCAACTTAAAGGGTTGAATGGGAAACCAGGAAGTTACTTCCCAGGCTCACATAATTAGTATGTGTCATGAGAGGAACTTAAAGTCAAGTCTTCCTAATTCTGAGAGCAGTTCTCTATCCAGTGGTAGTACTGCCTCTCATATTTGTGTTAATTCCCTATATATCTTGCATATTAGATATTTATTAGAGATATTTGGTGCAAAGATTTTTTTTTCTCAATTGAGAGACATTTCTAATCCTAGGTGCACTGACTTTGTTCATGCAGAAGATTTTTAATTTTATATGGTTAAAATTGTATTTATGATCACCACCAAAGAAATCAGAGGTCTATACCCCACTGCCCTCAAAAATTATTTTTATACCTTGTGAATTAAAAATTCTTACCCTGGCCATAGATGTGCAAGAGGCCTTCTTCTATTCTCCTCTCACTTCTTACAATGTGACCTTTTATATTTAGGTCACATAACCACTTGAAATTTATTGTGGCACATGATATAAGATGTTTATCTAAACCTGTTTTCCTGCCAAAGTGCTTTCAAGCTTTTCTAGCAGTTCTTGCCACCTACAACAAGGAGGTGGTTCAGCAGATGGAGAACTGGGCTTGGAGTAATGAAGACATGAGTTCAAATCCTGCCTCAGACACTTTCTACCTATGTGACCTTGGTCAAGTCATTTAACCTCTCTCAACCTTAGTTTCCTCATCTATAAAATAGGATAATAATAGCACCTACCTCACAGACTGTGCAGATCAAAGATATATTTGTAAAGTACTTTGCAAACCTTAAAGTGTTATATAAATTCTAGCTGGTATTATTAAAATTGTGATTTTTCCATCATACCATGCTACATAAACACTTACGAAGACTCTAATGTTTCATTCTTCTGAATCACTACTTAATGTAGCACTGCTTTCAGCACCGCACTTTAATAGAACACATATTCCTAAGGAACTTTTTATCTTTTTCAGTTTGCCCAGAACTCCAGGACCTCTAGTCATAAATGCTGTCAAATGTCCTCCTGGACAGCTTCCATTTACCATTTGATTATCACAATAATTGAAGCAACCTGATTGATTTCTGCTTGTAAATTATCAGCCATAAGACTTTGTTCATTCTTCTAGGCTCTAGGCTCTTTCCCATCTTCCTCTCACAAAATGGGAAAGCAGAAAGAAAATGAAAAATCACATCACAGTAAAATACTCCTGGCCTACATAAACACAGCCCATGACAGCATTTGCTTCTTAAATTTGAAGAGAAGTCCCCTAGCTTCCTCCTACACACAATCAGTCTCCTGGCCTGATTACCTTGATCTACATATTTCAGGGTCCTTTATTAACAACTGCAGGTCTCTCCTAACTTTTAGGAGAGCCATAAAGAGCTTTCTTTTAAGGGGAAAGGAAAGAAGAAGAGGAAAAGCATTTCCATATAGTGTGTGGTATTATGATAAGTAATTTTTATACAAATGCTACCTCATTTGATCCTCACAACAGTTCTGCCTATCCCCATTTTATAGTAGAAAAAATTGGGGCAAAGAGTCACATAGCTAGGAAACAAAAGCTTTAAAAATTCAAAAGTAGAGGCAGGACTTGGGAAAGTTGTCCTAACTCCAAGTCTAGCTAGCCCTGTGCCACCTATCTGCCTCAACTGCCTAAAAGTACATTTCAAAAGAACTTAAGCTTCATAAACAGAAAGTTTGGGGGTTTGGGTTTTTTCATAGAGAGCTCATAGGCTAAATATCAGGACTATGCAGTTGCCAACCCAGGTCCTTCCTTCCATGACTTTACATGTAGTTTATATTATTTCTAGTTCCACCCAGCTGCTTTCCCTAAGGTACTTTATTCACTAACCCCTCATTCTTGCCTTTTGCCTGCTGCCATGGCCGCAACCTAGTTCTTGCCTGCTCAGCTGGAACTGGGTTTCCTTCCTTGGGCTAAGACGCTTTCTACTCTCTACTTTTGTTCTTTAGAATGCTTATTCTTATTCAATAAAAGATTACAGATTTCATTGGAGAGGTCATCCCTCAACACAGATCCCAACCTTCCCATGCCTTGGTAGGTGGCCTTTAGAAATTGTAACATCTTCCTTATAATGATGAGCCTCTCTGCTTATCATCAGATGACAGACACAAGCACAATCTAGTAGAACCTCATTCTAAAAGCCACTCCAGCTTGATGGAATTAGCCAAAACTTCTTGTGCTGGCAAAACTTTCAATAACTTGGGGTTACCTCTACACCAAGAAGTATCGCCACAATAAGTAAGATTTTAGTGGAGCAATTATTAGTAAAGCAAACAGTTATTTAGCACTGACACATAGAAGACAATAACCTGACCATACCCAAGACAACATTTGTATTTATGTAAAACAGAACATTTTTCTTTACAATCTTATTACATGTATATGTATTTCAGGACCCAACAAAATTTTACAGGTGCAAATGATACTAACTGCCAACAGACCACCAAGGATGATATTGTGCTCACTGTGGCTTTCAGGGTTCACATTTCAGTTCAATATCACTGCATAATCTCTAGTTCCCATTTCTTATCCTTTGTTTCAACTGGCAAATATATGTCCCCAAAAGGTGAAAATATTATTCCACTGAGTTATTGGAACCTCAAGTCCAGAAAGAAATCTAAACCAACACAGCCCTTACTCTCAGAGCTAAAAATCTTCCATAATCAAAATTCTGCTCCCCTTGAAAACCATATAGATCTTATCAACAAAGAACAAAGGGCTACTTTTTAAAACAGAAAATGGCGATACTAGACTGTAAACCTCCCTACCTTGGACATTAGCATATTTGGATATTTCATTAACTAAAGCTACTCTTATTTATCTATATTATGCATACATACATCATGCTCTTAGTGTTGCAAATTAGAGGCACAAGTAGATTTCTCAGAATGGGTTGGAACAAATAAAGCAGATGTTATCAGAGTTGGAGTTTTAGTTTTGAGCCCACACAAGACAAAGATTCTTCATTCTCTTTCACTGACGCATGCAATCAGTTATCAAATGCCAATTCCACCTCCATTATGTCTCTTGCATCCTCTCTTGTTTCCATATAGTAGGGGCTAAACCCTTTCGCTATTATCTCCCCTAATTCAGAACCTCATTACCTGTCCTCATTACTACTCATAGTATTATTCCCACCTGGTCTCCGCCGCCAGTCTGTTCCCTCTTCACTTCATTTCTTTCCATCATTGTTAAAATAGTCTTATAAAAAAACAGACAGATGTGACCAGGTCACTCTCCTACCCAACTTTCAGGGGTGTCCTTTTGTCTAACAAATCAAATACAAACTATTTAGTCCGACATTCAAAGTCTTGGTAACACTTTGTGTGATTCTCCCAGCTAAGTGATCTCTTCATTCCCAAATTGTTCAGCGCCCCCCCTCCCCGAATTTACCTATGCAGTTAATGGTTTTTAAATTGTATTATATGTATAGATCATTCCTATAAATATTTTTTAGAGATGTAGACAAATGACAGGTAATTACAGATGTTTTCTCAATTGTATTGTTCAAAAGTAATGGCATTCATAATTTTTTCCAAATTATTTCCCATCCTCCCCTCTTGCAAATGTACTAATACCCTCAAAACTGTCACCTAAAGCATGAACTTCCTAGGTGAATACTTAGTCTAATTCAGCTGTTCTTCCCATCCTTCTTGTCTTTAATGTCATGTCTACTTCCTAATGCAGCATACCAGGGACTATGATATTAGAGTCCAAATGTAGGGGTTCACCTGTCATTGGTAGACAGAGTAGTTTATCATAGTAACTGACAGATATTTTCTTTTTATCATCTGTTTCTTTTCTTCTTTCCAGCTCTCTCCTTAAATGTCCTTGGTATAGTCTGGCTTAATTAGGCCTCTTGCCAAGCTTTCTCTAAACTTGTTTTTCTCTCTTCTGCTTGTATCATATACAGCAAGGTTTCTCCTAATCCATCACCATGCTCTGCTGTAAGATTTTACAAATGAGTTTATATTGAGTCAACTAATTAACAAGTATTTATTAAGCATCTACTATGAGCCACACACAGCACCAAACAGCAAGGATGCAAAAACAATAACAAGACAGTCCTTGCCCTGAAGAACATCATATTTTACTGAGAGGATACAATATGCCTCCTCTATAAGTAAATGCAAGATAGACAAAATAAATTCAAAGTTGTGGGAGGGGAGGAAGGAATTCTGACAACTGAAGGAATTAGAAAAGACACCTTCAATGAGAGAGGGATTCCTAGAGGCAGAACTGAAGAAGGAGAGCATTCCAGACATGGGGAACAGTCTGAAAAAAAAAAAACAGGGAAAAGGAAGCTGGAATGTTGAGTATGGAGAACATCAAGTGGGCTAATTTGGCTGGAATGTAGAGTTCATTAGAACATGTAATATTCTAAAACTAGTGTTGAATTTGGCTGGATTAGCAAGATTCTTCTCATGGACAAATGCTTCCTTTACACATTGCATGAGTCTCTTAAATTTCAAGTCTTTTAGATTTGGCATAACGCATCTTGGTAAATTGTACCCAACAACTCACGATCTCACAAATCTCTATTTGAAAAGAGGAATATATGTTTATTAAGTAAACATAATTAAAATATGCATTCAACACACTGGAGAAATTGTAGGTCGAAGACAAGTATGCAAATCATTGTTCATCAAAATAGGACTTAATTCTATCAAATAAGCACGTTAGGGAATCAGTTTTTTAAAAAGATATATTGGTTATCTTTTGGTTTTGCATTTTCATATTTCTGAACATATCCCTCCACTATGCCTCTACCCAGGAAGCCATCCTTTATAAAAGAGAATAAAAGTGAAAAGGGGGAGGGAAAATCATAAAACTAACGTTAACAAAGTCTGAAAATATATGCAACATTCCCTACCCAGAATCCCTTCTATCTGCAAAGAAAAGAAAAGAGGTCAATTTTCTCCTGCCTTTTTCTAGGTCAAATTTCTTGGTCATTAAAACTATTAAGCATTCACTTATAATTTTTATTCTTTACATTTATGGTGTTGTAGTTCTTGTGCATATTGTTTTCCTGATTATTTTTACTTCAGTCTGCAGAAATACACGTGTCTTCCAGTACTACTCCAAATCCTTAATGGTCATCATTTCTTATAGCACAGTATGTTGTATTTGCTTAGTTGTTCTCCTAAAAACTTTATTTCAAGCTCTTCACTATCAAGAGGCAGTAGTGATAAAGGTGGGGACAAAAGCAGGGGAATAGTTGCCTAAGGACAGTGCCAGGGCCAAGGACAGGGTTGAGAGTTATCCAGGGAACCCATGGCTCCTCTCTTTTGAGCCCCCCTTTCTCTAAGGGCTAGACAAGCATCGGTGGAAATGAACCAGATTCGAACTATGAAAAAGTCCAGGGTAGTTGAGCACAGCAATGGTTTAACCAGGATTGGACCCACCAGGAGAAGGCTAGGGGTCTGTAGTAGGCCCAAAGGAATGATGGAAAGTAATAAACATTGATATAAGCACTGACTATGTGCTAAGCATAAGACAAAATTGAAAGACAAGAGCTTGAAGGCTGGGTAGAAGAGATAACATGTACACATATAACTTTAAGGAAGCACAGCTGGGCCCATGGAGGAGAGGTACTGTACCTACTCAAAATTCTATTAAGGGTCCTTTTGATCAGGCATTTAGGTCCTCTGTACTGAATTCTACTTTACTAGTCTCCAATGGGTAGAGGTTAAGGACAGGGAGGAGAGAATTGGTAAAAGGGTTCCCTTTCCTCAGACTTTCTGGCTCATTGAATCTCTAACCCATAACTCCAAGGACAAATTATTTAAAGTTTAAGTTTAGGTTTATGTTTAGATTTTCCCTGAAAATGAGGGTAGAAAGGTATTCAATGTACAATATCATGTATGAAACAGGTATTTATTTCCTAGACAAATAAGAAATGCTAAAATACAAAACAAAAAAAAAAAACTACCTCTCACAAATATATTTATAGATAGCAAGATTTAAAGCAGGATTCAGTAACTGAATTTATAACTTATTCAGTTATTCACATAGAGTAGTGAGAAAGATATAGTTATATATGAAAACGTACATATGTAGGTACATATACAAACATATATACACATATCACTTGGGGGTGGGGGGAGCAGAAGAATAAAGGTCTAGACCTCCACATTCACCTGTGTAGAAAATTGTTAGTGGAAATGTCCTCCAGCAGTGAAGCATATGAAATCCTCTTTGACTTCTATTTTAGAAAGATGCCTAAGACACTTGAGAGAATAAATGAGTTGCCCACAGTCACACAGCTAAGATCTGTCAGAGACAGGATTTGAATCTAGGTTTTCTTTACTTCAAGGCTAGCCCTCTATTTATTATGCCAAATTGTTTCTAATATATTACTTCATGCCATCTCAAATCATAATTGTCTTCACAACCCAGCCATTATCTCCTTCCCAATTATAGAAAATTAAGCTACAAAGACAAGGAAGGTAGCAGCTAGGTGATGCAGTAGATAGAGCACTGCACCTGGGATCAAGAAGATCTGAGTTCCACCCCTAGATATTTACAAGCTATGTGACCATAGGCAAGTCACAGTCTGCCTCAGTTTCCTCAACTATAAAATGGGAATAATAATAAGACCTGCTTTCTAGAGCTGCTGTGAAGATAAAATGAGATATTTGTAGAGCATTTTGCAAACTCTAATGTGCTTTACAAATGCTAGCTATTTTTCCCCTAGGCTACAGGTGACTGTTTCAAATGAAATCTCTTTAACTAAGCAGGATACTTCTTTTCCGACACATCCAAAATTTGTCAGTGAAAAAAGACTCTGCCAATGGGTGAGTCAGGAAGCTGGATGGATGAAACAATGATGAGATAAAGTACTGAGAGAGAAAAGACAGGCACAGAACACCTGGAAAAGATTTTCTACAGGAAAAGTTTTTTTTAAGGGCATTGATAAAACATGAGATTTTATAAAATGAAATATACATCTCTTGCAAATAAGTGTAGACAGATCTAATGAGTACAATAAAATCCTGGGCTATAAGTTTCCAACTCCATCCCACCCTCAGCTGACTAGAAATAGAAGCATCCTTTAATGTGGTTCTCTCCATTCCCCAGATTCTCCATCCTTACTTAGAAGAAAATGGCAGCAGAAAATCACTCAACAGTGACTGAATTTATCCTTGCAGGATTAACAGATCGTCCAGAATTCCAACTCCCTCTTTTCTTTCTGTTCCTTGCAATCTACATGATCACAATGGTGGGAAACTTGGGCATGATCACACTTATTGGGCTGAATTCCAACCTTCATACCCCCATGTACTATTTCCTCAGCAATTTGTCATTTGTTGATCTCTGCTACTCTTCTGTTATTACTCCCAAGATGCTAGGAAATTTTGTATTGGAGAAAAACACAATCTCTTATCCAGGATGCATGACTCAGCTCTATTTTTTCCTTGTATTTGTTATTGCTGAGTGTTACATGCTGACAGTGATGGCATATGATCGTTATGTAGCCATCTGTAGCCCACTGCTCTATAAGGTCATCATGTCCCATCATATCTGCTCCTCACTGGTAGCCACGGTGTATATAATGGGATTCATTGGTTCAACAATAGAGACAGTCCTTATGTTGAAACTGTCTTATTGTAAATTCCTCATCAGTCATTACTTCTGTGATATCCTCCCCCTCATGAAACTTTCCTGCTCCAGTACCTATGATATTGAGATGGTGATTTTCTTTTTGGCTGGATTTAACATCATAGCAACCAGCTTAACAGTCCTTGTTTCTTATGCTTTCATCCTCTCCAGCATCCTCCGCATCCGCTCCACTGAAGGCAGGTCCAAAGCCTTCAGCACCTGCAGCTCCCACATTGCAGCTGTTGGTCTATTTTATGGGTCCACTGCATTCATGTATTTAAAACCTTCAACAGCCAGTTCCCTGGCCCAAGAGAATGTAGCTTCTGTATTTTACACCACAGTGATCCCCATGCTAAACCCCCTAATCTATAGCCTGAGGAACAAAGAGGTAAAAGCTGCCTTGCAGAAAACCTTGAGGAAAAATATGCCCTGATGCAGGTATCATCATCATCCCCTACTGTGCAACCTATTGGTTAAAGAACATATTGTAAGTGAAAGCAAAGTAGACCTTAGAAGATTTAAATTATGGAAATGAGGAGTGAGCAGTTCTCCCCATGACTATTTTTCTTCTGTAACCTAAAACTCATGCAAGGGACTACAGACACCCCCTTCTATATCCCCCCAAAAGCATAACGATAATCCTTAAGGATTCCCCTGGTCACTTCCACACATATCTCTCAGATAAACATAGCAAAGCACTAAAGTCAACAGACACATGAACTGTCAACTGTGATTTTTCCCCAGATCTCTTCATGACTTGGAATTTGGAAGAGAATCTGAAATGTAGTATAAAAGAGAATTCTTTTCCTTCCACACTCCAGGAGGGAAAAAAAACTATATTGCCAAAAGTGCAGAGGATAATGAATCTCCAAGTTTCATGTTAGAATCCTATAAGAAAACCCTGAGCAGGGCCCAAGAAAAAGACAAAATCTGCTTAGGATTATTGTAGGAGACAAAGGGAAACAAATCCACCTGAGGGAATGAACCTCTGCCATCCATTCTTTCGATGTAATCAAAATGATAGAAGAAAACCTGTCACAAACCCATCCTAATTGCTACCCATAGAGCAAAGGCAGATTGCAGAAAGGTGGAGAACATCAGAATGTGACGGAAGTTTTGTTTGGGTTAAAGGCAATCCATGTTTTCCTACGTAGGTTTTGAATCGAACTATCTTAAAAATTAGCAGAGAGGTGGAGCGTTGTATAGAATGACAGGCCTGAAGACAAGAAGACTCATCTTCCTGAGCTCAAATCTGACCTCAGACACTTACTAGCTGTGTGACCCTAGGCAAGTCAGTTTCCTCATCTGTAGAATGACTTGGAGAAGGAAATGGCAAATCATTCCAGTATCTCTGCCAAGAAAATCCCATAGGGGGTCACAAAGAGTCAAACAGAACTGAAAAACAACCAAACAACAACAAATCTTGAAAAATCTTGAAAAATGGCATACTGACCAAAAGTAGCATGCTGCCCAATTTCCCCTTTTTGGTTTCCAGGTCCTCAACAACATATTTTCCAAAGGTATTAAGGTGAAAATTCTACCACACCCCCTCTTCTATTCCCATTCCAAATCTACATCTCATCCCAACTCTATTTGAATCAAGCTTATGTACAATTTGTACAATTTTTCCAATCTTAGAATAATTTTGCACAATCCAGGACCTTGTAATGAATATATGGAGATGTGAGACACAACTGTAACAACTGCACAACAACCAAAAGATCATAAATATAATGTAATGAATTAAAAACCTTTTAGAATTGGGCTTTAGAAAAAAAGTTCATTATTTCATCATTTTCTAAAGATAAAACATTATTAAGTTGAGTTCTTTTTATACTGTCAGGCCCCCTTGGGAAGGCAGAGTCTAGGGAAGTATCAACCGCCTCCCCATTCAATAAATAACAGTGACTCCCTATTGTCTCCAAGCTCAAACATTAAATCTTCTGTTTAATTTTAAGAACCCTTCATTACCTTGCTTTTCCTACCTTTGCAGTCATTCTGTACCTTACTCTCTTCTACAATCCAATGATACTGGCCTCCTTGCTATTCCTTGAGCAAGACAGTCCAGCTCAACAACTCTGGGTATTTTCACTGGCTGCCCTCCATATATGGAATTCTCTCCCTCTTCTTCTCCACCTTCTGACTTCCTTCCCTTCTGTTAAGTCTCAGCTAAAGTCCCACCTTCTATAGGAAGCCTGTCCTGATCCTTCTTAATACTAGTGTCATCCCTTTAAGATTGTGTCCAATTTATCCTGTGTATATCTTCTTTGTACAAAGTTGTTTTCGTGTTGTCTCCTCCATTAGACTGTGAACTCCTTGGCAGCAATGATCATTGGGGTTGGGGCATTTCAATTTTGGGAGTTTGTTTGGTGCAGGTAGTTTTTGACCTTACTTTGTATCCCCAGCATTTAACACGGTGCCTGGCACATAGTAATTAATAAATGTTTATTGACTTGGCTTAACTAGACAAGAAGTACTCAATCATTCTTCTCCCCACCTGTCTTTTCCCTCAGACTACACCCCTGCTTTTCCTTTTCTTAGTCCCACTTAAAATTTCCTAGCTCCCTACTTCCTTCAATCACATTCTTTCCAGGCTTGTTATTCCTTTGCACTTCATCTGAGGACTAGCCTTCTATGTTCATAGAGGTTCCTTAGCATGTTGCCCATAAGAAAGTGAATTTTTCAGCCATGATAACTCTCAAAGACTATTTATCAAGTCTTGAGAGACTTTCAATCTGTTTCGTAGCAAAAAAAAAAAATCATTGATTTTTGAAATACTGAAGAAATTAAAGATGCAACAGAAAAGTCAAAGGAAGGATAGTTTTGCTGTCAAATGCAGCGTGATTGGCTTAGGGGAGGGAGCAAAAGTGCAAAGCTTAAGTTATCTTTGGAATAAAGCAGGCTAGTGACATGAGATACTCAACTCTAGCTGAGCCTAGGAACCCCATCTCCACCCTAAACCACAAAATGAGGGTGGTCAACACATTTAAGCAAATGCCATCCAAATTCCACACCAATTATATAGGGGATGGGGACTGGTCCTATAGCTCTTCATCACCCATGCCTTCCCTCCCAACCCCCAGCAGCCCTGCAGAAAATAACTCATTAATGAGAGGCCTGTATAAAGCCATGAGTCCCCACCCAGGTTCAGGACAGCCACAGAGGGGAAAGATGATTATTCTGTTCTGACCCTCCATTCTCAGAGGCACACCCAAGCCCCAAGCCTCCCTCTAATTAACTGGGTACTGAGCTAGCACCTTGGGTCCTGGCCAGTTATTTACAGAACAGTCCCCTGCTCATGGCACAGTTCATTCCTGGACTGCCGACTTATTCAGCTCAGAGCCCAGCAGCCTGAAGCTGGCTTCTGCTCCTCCCTACCCCTGGATTTCCCTTCCAACCGCTCTGCAGGCCCCCCATTCAAGAGCATCATGTCCCTCGCACACACTGCCGCAGAGTACATGCTCTCAGATGCCTTACTGCCTGACCGAAGAGGCCCGCGCCTCAAGGGGCTGCGTCTGGAGCTGCCCATCGATCGCATCATCAAGTTTGTGACTGTGGGCTTCCCCTTATTGCTGATGTCTTTGGCGTTTGCCCAGGAGTTCTCCCCCGGTAAGCTGCTATCTCTTCCCACAGCTGTAGGAAAGAGGGAAATATTTCCTTCTCTCTAACAGAGCCCTGTACCTCTTCCTTCTCCTCCCCACTGCCAATGCCAACCATTTCCCTCTCCTACTTGGTTGGTTTGTTTTCCTCTATTAACAAAAAACAACAAACAACTAAGGCTTGGGATGCCTAAGTTCTCTTTCTGGTCCTGAACCTTTTCTATGGTATAGTAATAGCTAGCCTTTACAAAGCGCTTTAAGATTTAGCAGAGGTCTTTGCATATGTTATCTGATCTTTCTCACAACAATCCTATGAAGTATTATTATTCCTATTTTACAGATGAGGAAACTGAGACTGAGAGAGGTTAAGTGAGTCACACAGCTAGTAAGTGTCTGAGGCAGGAATAGAACTGAGGTCTTCCTAACTCCAAGTCTGATACTCTACCTAGCCATCTGTCACCCAGCTCCCTCTAGTGAATCTAAAAAGGGTGTCTGACTTCACTTTGCCTCAATTTCTCAATTCACAAAATAGAAGCATTTGTGCTTCCAGAAATGATGGTAAAATACAAAATTAGGATCTTTTGCCACTGCCATGACCACCTTGCCTCTCCCAATTTGAAGTCAGAATTCTAGGCATTCCACAGTGTGACAGTCTTTTCTAAGAGGTACATTGTAGGTGCTTAATAAGTACTTGCTGATCATTAAGACAAACAACTTTGAAAAAATGAAGAACTCTGATCAATGCAATAACC
Source organism: Gymnobelideus leadbeateri (assembly GCA_011680675.1). Taxonomy (NCBI): domain Eukaryota; kingdom Metazoa; phylum Chordata; class Mammalia; order Diprotodontia; family Petauridae; genus Gymnobelideus; species Gymnobelideus leadbeateri. The sequence continues at coordinate 546,584 of WOXC01001384.1, read as the reverse complement.
AACCATGATCCTAGAAAACTGAACATGAAGCATGCTAATCCATCTCTTAACAGAGAGGTCCAGAATGAGACATATGACTGATGAGGGGATTTGTTTTACTTGACTACACATATTTGTTACAAGGCTTCCTCTTCTTTTGTTTCAAGGTGAAGGAAGAGGAGTTAGGGAGAAAAATATATATTTTTGTTATATGAAAAAAATGTTTTTTAAATAAATGTTTATTGAACTAAATTGAATGAAATTGGGAAGATAGGAGTTATAAGCAGATTAAGGGGTGGTTCCCAGAGAATATCATTTCCTAGGCTTCCACTATGTAGCTTAATGCCACTTCAATGCTGTTTCTGTTCCAGGTTCTCGGATCAGTTGCTTTTCTCCCAGTAACTTCACCATCAGGCAGGCTGGCTATGTGGACAGTTCCTGCTGGGACTCCTTGGTACATCATGAATTGGACGCTGCTGGGAACCATAAGACAAAATCCCTCTGGACCCACAAGGTACAGTAAGTCCAAGAATAATCATACCCTGGCCCGTTTGTTAGGTGTAGAGGTGGAAAAGGCTATGCTTAACATCCTATGTGTATGATTTTATGAGGCCCCCCAAAATGCCATAGTACTGACATCCATACAAAACCAGGGATTGTATTAAAGGAATCCCTTAGAAAAGGAATTTGTGGGATTCTAACCAAGGATTTAGTAAGGCTCAAATGAGATAATACATGTAAAGCACTTTGTACATCTTAAAGTGCTACATATATGTCAATTATTATTATTGGTTTTTTATTATTATAACTTATTATTATGCTACAGTTACTAGACCTCAAGTCAGGTGAAGATTTCATTCCTTAAGCCTCCTACTACACTCCTGCTCAGCTCAAGCAGTATTTATAGAGCAATACAAGCACTGGTAAATGTTTAACAACCAGGTTCTCTAAGGGGAAAAAAATGTATGTACATGTACTTTTAGCTTACTCTGCATTATTAACATTTTCTTAAACCTAGATAATCAACAAAACAATAAATCAAGCTTTGATTTGTAGCAACAATTTCTGAGATATAAAAGGACAAAGTGAAATTTTTACAATGGATTCTAGCAGGCTAGTTAGAGAGGGCTCCAGCCCACTGGTTCTAACCCTCTCACCTCATAAAGCTAACCTTCTCCATTAATTCAATTGCAGTAAGATATATTTCTTTTCCATTTTTTTTCCAAAGGAGTTTGAGGCCTAGCCATTCCCCTTCAACACAGTCAGAAGCTGTGAATCAACAATTCAAATTAATTGAATTACCAACTGTCTACTATATAACCACCATGGATTAAGTGCCATAAGGGGCACATGAGCACTTAGAATCTAGTTGGGGGCAGAGGTGGCTAGGAGTCGGCTAGATGGCACAGTGAATAGAATACCAGCCCTGGAGTCAGGAGGACCTGGGTACAAGTCTGGCCTCTGACACTTACACACAAAAACACTAGCCGTGTGACCTCGGGCAAGTAGCTTAACCCCAATTGCCCTCCAAAAAAAGCAAAAAAAAAAAAAAAGAATCTAGTTGGGGAAACAAGATACACACATGGAACACCCAGAGATCATTCAAAGACCATATGTTGTTGAATGCTAGATTGTGCTCAAGAAGCAATATAGCAATACAGAAAATGGAGAGAACACTGTATGTTGGAATAATCAGGAAAGGTTTTTTAAAAGAAAATGCTGAAGAAAGGATTTTTATTCTGATAAAAGACTTCCAACAGTAGAGTCTGGGACCTTATGATGCTATAATATATACAGTAAGTTAGCCTTTGAAAATGTGTAGAATCTTAATGATTGATGATATGGAGAAATGGGGGAATTGAGATGAGAAAAAGGGGAAGGGGGAAATTGAGAATGCTGACTCCTCTTTTTCTAGCGTTCTTCTACCAAATCTGCAAAACTCTGATACCTAGTTCTCTTTGTGGAAATTTCTTTCACTCTCCTTTCCCTGATTGTGGAATTGTCCATTCTTGAAAATTGTCAGCATAGTTGGTAATCAGGGGATTCCTCTGATCCTGTCAAGAGTCACTGACTTTGACCATGCTAAGAGATAGCATCAGGCCTTGGGCCTGCTCTGGTTCACAGTTTATGCTGCCATTTCTATCCTTAATATAGGAAGAGGGGGAAGAGAAAAATCCATCCCTTCAACATTCCTTCTCTAAAAAGCCCCTCACCTCATAACACTTTCAGAACTTTAGGTTTTCTCCACAATATTCACTGAAGTTTGACTATGACCCTACAGGTTCTCCCCTATTCCCTCCTGTCTCTGGCTGTGCTCATGTACCTACCAACTCTGCTATGGAATTATGTAGCTGTTCCTTCTCTCAGCTCTGACCTCCTGTTCATCATCAGTGAATTGGACAAGTCTTATAACCGCTCCATCCGGCTAGTTCAACACATGCTGAAGATCCGTCAGAAGAGCTCTGACTCTGATGTTTTCTGGGATGAGCTGGAGAAGTGAGTGTGTAAGCTTCAAACCCTGTAACCTATGTTTTGTTCTCATCTGTTTACTCCTGAAAAACCTAAGTTCCAATACCAGGAGGAAGTTTGGCATTCATGCAATTAAAATCACATCATTTTCTACTCTATCATCTTTTCCAGGAGTTCAAGTTTCTCAACACCTCATCACATCTTAACACCGTAACACATCTAAAAGGAGAAAACAAAGACTGTATTCCTGTTTTATAGATGAACATATTGAAAAGATTAATCTCCCCCAAATTATTGCTTTCACCATCTCATTCCCCTGATCAAAAACTTTTGCTAGCTTCCCACTGCCTATAGAACAAAATCTCAATCTATCAGAATGCCTTTCAAGGGCAACTGTAATCCAGTATCTCTCTACCTTTCCAATCTCATTTTCCATGTTACCCAAACAAAACAGTTTATTCAGTTCCCTAGACATGCCATGTTCATTTCCACTTCCAAAACCTTGGAATCTCCTACATAAAGGCACATGTCCACTCTATACTTATCCAAATCCTATCCACTCTTCATGGACCAGATTAGATCCTATCTTTTCCATGAAGCTTATCCCTACTTTCCCAGTTCACACTGAGCTCCCTTTTTTTTTAAACTCATGTAGCACTTACTATCTTTAACAATTATTTTGGCAGTGATTATACAGTACTGTGTATACAGTATTGTGATCTCATAAATTCAATGAGGTAGACTGCAACCCATCCATGACACTTATCCCATACAATTGTTATCGTGTCCTCCATAAGTTTGCCTCAGACTGTCCACTCAACACGCTCATGAGGGAGGCCCTCTCTGCTTTCTCCTAACACTGTCAGGGTACCAGTGGAGAACTCTAACTGTCCAGTTGTCATCCCTTGTTGTGGAGTTTGTTTACCCAACTCAACTATGAGCTCCTTGAGGAAAGTAGCTATATCTCATTTTTCTTATAAATTGAATATCTAGCTAGATGACAATATTTTATGAATAGAAAAAAATGGATTGAACATATTAATTTTTTTTAAATTCATATTAAATATATAGGACTAAAACTGTATAATGATGTCCTATTGATTTCCAGTCCAGTGTTCATTCCAATAAATTTTGCTTCTGCCTAAGAATCTTACTATTTTTTAGATAAAGTCTACCTGACCAAGAAGATCAATCTTCTTGTGGATCAATCTATCTACTAATATATTTATGTGAATAGATACACAGATAGAAAAATAGATATGTCATTTATAGGGTTTAATTCATTGTACTAGGTACTTGGGACCAAAGTAAAGAAAAAACTGGAACATTCCTGATTAGTATCACTGGAAAGTTGGGGTAGTTGTATTTTAATGCTCTAAGAAATTTGAATTCTGGGGGGCGGCTAGGTGTCGAAGTGAGTAGAGCGTTGGCCCTGGAGTCAGAAGGACCTGAGTTCAGATGTGACCTCAGACACTTAATGCACACACAAACAATAACCTAGCCATGTGACCTTGGGCAAGTTACTTAACCCCAATTGCCCTCCAAAAAAGCAAAAAAAAAAATTTGAATTCTAAAAAAGTCCTGAGAAGTACTGTGATACAATAAGAAAGATACTGAGATTATAGGAAGTAGATAGTAGCCCTTAGATAAATCACATAATCTGAGCCCAGTTTTCTGATCAACAAAATGGGGATAATGATACTTACATCATCTACATTACAGGGTTGTTATGAGGAACACTGTAAACTTTAATCAATCAACAAGCATTTGTTAAGCACCTACTACATGCAGGCACTGTGCTAGAAGCTGGGGAGCCAATATTCTATTGGGGAAAGACATCTATATGTATGTATGTGTGTTTGTGCCTTATGTATATATGTACATATCTATATATGTATATTCTAACTGTGTAAATAAATACAAAGTAATTTGGGTGGGGGAGGCATGAGAAACTGGGGGGAATCAAAACAGGTCTCATGTAAAAAGTTGTACTTGAGGTGAACTCTAAATGAAATTAGGGATTATAAAAGATGCAGAAAAAAATTTTAATAAATAAAAATACAAGATGGAGGTGAGGAAGTGCATTCCAGGCATGAGGGACAACAAAGGCATGGAGACATAAGACAATAATAGAAAGCTGTTACAATAGCCTAGATGAGAGCTGATAAGGGCCTGAACTAGGATAGAGGGAATGGAATAGATGTGAGAGAGATGTCATACAGGTGGAATCAAGACTTGACAACTAATTGGATACACAGAGTGACAGAGAGTAAAAGGTAAAGATTGTGAACCTGGGTAACAGTAAAAATGATGATGCCCTTGATAGAAATAGAGAAGTTTGAAAAAGGGATCAAAATAATAACTCTACTTCTAAGAACACATTACTGACCCTTTTCAAATTCCCATTCTGCCACTATAGCTGTTTGACTTTCATTAAGCAGGGATTTAAGAATCTCTAAAGTCAACCACTGAGCATTCTTGCTAACTGCATTTTTTCCACTTTTCTCTCTTTCTCCCAAGGGCTCGGAAAGAACGGTATTTTGAGTTCCCCCTGCTAGAGAGGTACCTTGCCTGTAAGCAGCGTTCACATGTCCTGGTGGCTACCTACCTCCTAAGGAATTCCCTCTTGCTCCTCTTCATCTCCATCACCTGCCTGTACCTTGGATACTTCCACCTGAATATCTTCTTCCAAGAGGAGTTTAGCTGTTCTATCAAAATGGGGCTGCTAAGGGATGAGATTCATGTCCCAGATCTGATTACATGCAGGCTGACCTCTCTTTCCATCTTCCAGATGATCAGCTTCTCCAGTGCAGCAGTGTACCTAATCCTGGTACCAATAATAATGTATAACCTGACAAGACTGTGTCAATGGGACAAGCGACTACTATCTGTCTATGAGATGCTACCAGCTTTTGATTTACTCAGTAGGAAAATGCTGGGTTGTCCCATCAATGACCTCAATGTGATCCTGCTTTTCCTCCGTGCCAACATCTCTGAGATCATCTCTTTCAGCTGGTTGAGTGTTTTGTGTGTATTGAAAGACACAACCACTCAGAAGCACCATATTGACACAGTGGTAGATTTCATGACCTTGTTGGCTGGTTTAGAACCCTCAAAACCTAAACATCTCACACCCAAGGCATATGATGATCACCCATAGCCACAGATATGCAGGGTAAGGATTCTGATAAGAAATTAGAACATTTTTGCTCACCTGCAGTTATTGCTAGTGAACAGTCAGAGAACCCCCTGAATACATACAAATGAACATATTGCATGCTTTAGAATTGCCTAGGAAGTACCTTTGGAGATCAAGTCCTATACAACCCAAAAGATTCAATTTCCTAGGTGAAACCATATCATTAGGCATTAGAAAAAGATGTGATTAGAATCACAGTGTTCTTGGATCTTAATAAGCAAGAAGCTAAGGACAAAGGTCCAACTTATGTAGCAGGAAAGAAAGATCATGGAACTCTTTATGAATATATGTACTGCTCACCGTTTTTGTTCCATGGCTCTTATCCAGATGCAAGATTCTAACAGGCCAGAGATTAAATGGGCATTTAGACAATAGATAGTAACTCTTACAGTAGTGACTTGAGGTCCTCAAAAATTCCTGACATCATTAGAATTTGTCCATCATGTTTTGGAAAGTAAATGATAGTGAAGGGAATCTGTAAACAGGGCCCAATCTGTCTCCAAAGCTGCCCTTAGTAACTAGGGCAGGCAAAACCTAAACTGAAAACAACAATTTAGAAAAAGGCTAGTTATATAAATCCTGTCATGTTCTTTAGGTTTCAAAATGTATCATCTCCTCTTTATCATCATTCACACTGATACATGTATAATGTTTTAAAGATTACAAAGAATTTTTCATGATCTCAATTAGAGATTTACAATACCAAGGGCCAGAATTATGAATTGGATTCCACATTCCTGCCTGACCACAAATTCAATATATGGCATTGAAAATGATTCTGTATAACCACATACTGTAAAGACCTTAATAGCAAAACAATCACTATTAATCAGAATGATAAATTGATGGTACCAAATACCTTTTCAGAAACTTTTTCTTTTTAAAGACTCAATCTATCTCATCCACACTAGCAGTGGCCCATCAATGCTCAGCCCCACTGCTAATTGGCATGGAAGCTTTAACCTGGTTTATTTTTCCAACCTGGGATGATTTGCCCATATTTAGGCAGCCCAGTGATGCCTTGCCCCTAGAAAATCAGTGTTAGTCCTACTATAGCTCAGAACTCCATACCTCAAGGGATCCACCTGTCTCAGCCTCCCCCAATAGCAGAGATTCCATGTGACCTCCTCTAAATCTTCCACATTGTTTTCTAATATTAGGTTTAATATAATCTTCATTGAAATCTAAATTTTTAGAGATAAATCCCCCGATTTTTTTTTTTTTTGCTGTGGATGAGGAGGCAGAGGAGGTGGCAAGAAGTCAACTGACCTTTATTATAAATTCCTCTTTACAGCTATACACTTCTTAGGTTTCTGCAGAAAATTATTACATGTGCAATTCAAACCAGTAATAAAGCTTCTGGGATCAGAAGAAAATGACATATTTAGTTCCTAGAACTTTACCTAAAATTTATCAAATTGGCTTGTAATAGATTGATTTTTCCACCCAAGGACCAGGGAGTCCTTCAAACACTGCCTCAGGAGGAAGAGTCTGGCCCAGATTTTAAACTGTCTTATATGGAGACTGTTGGGATCCATTTATTCAAAGCATCCTGAAAGCTCTTATCAAAGCAGATGTCTTTCCTGCCCTCTCTATATGGATGCAAGGGGGAGCCATGCAAATAAGCCTAGAGCCTACTGGTCTAGGGACCTGAAAGAATTCAAGGCCTAAAATAAATCAGAGAGCTGACAAAAAAAAAAAATAAACAAAAATTGAAAATTTCCTGCCACCATTTACAGGCTAGTGATTCTATATAGCTCTGTATCATTAAATGGGCAGCTAGGTGATACAATGGATAGAGGGCCCAAACTGGAGTCAGGAGGATCCAAGTTCAAATTCAGCCTAGACACTTATTTGCTGTGTGATCCTAGGCAAGTCACTTAGCCCTATTTGTCTGTTTCCTCATCTGTAAAATGGGAGAAGGATATTTCCTTGACAAACCACTCCAGTACCTTTGCCAAGAAAATCCTAAATGTGGTCACAGAGGGTGGAACCTGCCTGGATAACAACATATTATCAAATGCATAATTACCATAAAATGGGTAGTGTTATTAAGTGGATTTTTTCTAAGCTTCACATTTTTATTTTTTAAATTAACAAGCATTTTTAAAATTTATCTATCCCTCCCATTATCACCCCTCCACCTATATGCAAATTAAAAAAGAAAATAAAGCTTTCAATACATAGCTTCAGGGTTGAACTAAACAAATTCCCACATTAACCAAATCTAAATGACCTGTCAGGAGGTGAATGTGTTATTTCATCTGCATTCTCTTGGGCTCCTGATTTATCATTAGGTCCTGTCCTAAAATTGGTCTCCTAGTTTGCTCAATCATTACTCCACAGCCGTTCATCCCAATGTTCTCTCAAAGTGTCTGGGTTTTGGTTTTGGTTTTTTCTCATAACTGGTAATAATCCCTACAGACAAGAAGATTCCAAAACTTCCCTATAACATTAGAGTAATCGGGCTTATGCAATCACAGGGGGCTGCTTTACTTTGTTCAGCCAGGGCAGCACTCCCCGTCCAGCTCTGTTCCTCTGATTCTGCATCATACTATTAATACATAAGCTAGTCAACATGTCATTGACAGGGGGCAGTGGGCTCTTCTAGCTCTGCACCCCACTTCCACCGTGCTTTTGTGTTTTTCATCTCCCAATAAAGTTCTAGAGCTAACCTCGGGCTCATGGCAGCTTTTTCTCATTAGAGGAGGACCCCGGGGTGTTTTGTGACTGTCATAACTTATTTTGACTGATGAAATCCCAGTCCTGGCACTTTCCCCTGCCTTATGTCCAAATATATGTGAGCTGTTCAAAAGCTCCGAATACTAAAGAGCAGCTTAACCACCTTAAGACTGCGGGACCCCCTTCTGTGTCAGGAGAGGTAAGAGACTTAAATCGTTGGTCCACAATATTTGACCCTGAAGGGACGGGGGAAGATGGACCGTTTGATGTCTAGGGTTAGGGCCCAGGCAACAGGACACGATGGGCATCGTGCAAAAGCCCAGCGTCTGGACAGAAATCTTCAGTGGGAGGGAGCAGAGTTAGGGCTGCCCCTCACGGGCCACGACACAACGGCTAACCCATCTTGGGGTATAGCTCCTCCCTGCCCTCCCATCTGCAGGTCTGCGCGTCTGAAGGAGAACTTTCCCCGCCCAACACGGTCGCGCAACCGCAGATCCGACCTGCCCCGCCTACTGTCCTCTCCAAGGTCGCCGGGACTGCTTCGCGGGACTCAGCCGCCAGGGGGCGCATGCACTCGGAAGAAAACGTCATTTCCTCTAAGCCCTAGTCCCTTCCGGTGACTGCGGGACCCGGAAGCGCAGCGCCGGCCCCCGTAGCGGGTTTGGGCAGCTGTCTGGGCCGCTCGCGGCCCCTCCGGACTCGGAGCCGGCGAGCCGTTCTCTCCTCCTTCTCTCGGGATCAGGAGCCAATGCCGGGAGCCCAGGGGGGGCCTCCGGAACGCGCTCCCTGGAGCCCCGGCGGCCGGGGCGGGTCATGAGCCTCCTGGGCAGCTTCGCCTCCTCTCCTCTGTCCCCTCTGCAAGCGAGCAAGCCCAGGATGAAAAAGCCCCCAAAGAAGAGTCAGAACGAGAAGTACCGGCTGAAGTACCTCCGGCTGCGGAAGGCAGCCAAGGCCACCGTGTTTGTGAGTCCTCCTGCCCACGGCTTCCCGTCCCTGCCAGGCCCAGCCGCCCCGCCTCCCAGGGGCTCAAACCCTTGTCCCAAAGATGAACCTTTGAGTTTTCTCTTAAGACCTGCTCCCCGTATTTTATTTATCGTGGGGAGTGATTCTGTGTCCCACCTCTTTTTTTCATCCTACCAAAAGCATAGAAGGTTCCAGACTTTTTTCCAAGAAATTTGGAAAAGAGATATAGAAATGGACTTACTAAATGTAAGGTGTTGAGTTTTGTTTTGTTGCTTCTTTAAGTGCTCTTCCTAAGGCCTGGAAGCATCTGGAATAACCTTGAGCAACTAGGTTCGTGAAATACTTTGATATTTGAGGTCTGCTACACTCCAAAAAGTCACTGCTCTTGGAGGAATGTAGAAAATGGCAAATCTTAACGAAACAGACTTAACCTTTAGTTAGGTTATTCTGACCCTCATATTAAAGGTTTGAGCAGATACCTCGCTGGGAATACCTTGGAAGGGTCTTGTAGAACTCTTCCCTGTCTTATTACCCAGTAGGAAGCCTTGACCTGCTGTTTTCTTCTTGGGCTTCAGTAGATGATGCCCCAGCCACAAAAACTTAAATAACAGCACATACCTTTAACTAAATTTCCTAACTTCCTGGGCTATACTTTTTTATACCTGATCCTAAGTGACGATGCTTTTCCAAAATTTTTGCTAAAGGAAAATGCAGCTATTTGTGATGAAATTGCCCGCCTTGAGGAAAAGTTTATCAAAGCAAAAGAAGAAAGAAGGTGAGTCAGCTATATTTCATGGTTGCAAACCACTTTTTTATTGGGTTGTAGAGAATTATCTAAGATTTTTTTTCTCCTAGGATTTCAGTACATGGCAGAGACCTTAGGCATGTAGGCTTTCAACAAGCATTTATTAAGTACTATGTGCCAAAAGCTGTGCTAAACTCTAGGGGTACAAAGAATATAGATTTCTGCTCTAGAGAAGATCATATTCTAATGCTAGACTCAACATGCAGAAATTGTACCTACAAGATCCATGTTGTGTAAATGAAAGGTAATCTTTGGGAAGGGGGAGGAATGGGAGAAGCAGTAGAAAAGGCCCCCTGCAGAAGGTCAGATTTTAGTTGAATCTAGGTTAAAACCAGGGAAACCAAGAGACAGAAGAGGAGAGAGACAATTCCAGATATTGGGAACAGCTAGTGAAAAGGCACAGAATCAAGAGATGGTGTGTCATATGTGAGGAACAGGAGGAGGCCAGTGTCACTGAATCATAGAATAGAAGAGTAAAGACTAAAAGTAGAGAGGAGCCAGGTTGTGAAAGACTTTAAAAGCCAAACATAGGACTCTGTTATTTGATCCTAGAGATAATTGAGAGCCACTAGTTTACTGGGTAGGGAATATAAAGAAGTATACTCTGAGTAGGAGACTGAAGCATGAAAAGACCATAGAATTTATGTAACAAATATTTGTTGAGTGCCTGTTGTTCATTCATTTCTGGTTATTTGTGATGCTGTGTGGGATTTTCTTGGCAAAGATACTGGAGTAGTTTACCATTTCCATCCCCACCTCATTTTACAGAGGAGAAACTGAGGCAAACAAGGTTAAGTGACTTGCCATGGGTCACATAGCTGGTAAGTATCTAAGACCAGATTTGAACTCAGGTCTTCCTGATTCCAGGCCCAGTACTCTGTTCACTGAGCCACTGAGCTACCTTGTTCAGTGCCTCATAACATGAATATCTCTACATTGTGGGGAGTAAAAAAATATGGTCCTTGTCCCTCAAGAATTAACACATTGAAGTAAGCCTAGGGACAAAGGGGCTCATGACCTATTGCTGACTTTTTAAATTTTTTGGATTTTCACTGGGGCTGTATCTTATCTCTAGTATTAGTCTTCTTCCCTTTCCCCCACCCACCTACCCAGTAAATACTAATAGCTCATAGAGTGTCTTAAGATTTACAAAGCATTTACCCTACAACCCTTTGAGGTAGGTAGTTCAAATGCTATTATTCTTTTATTACAGATGAAGAAACTACTCAGAGAGGTAATGTCTTGCCTGAGTCCCATAGTTTAGTTAAAAGCAGGGCTGGGATTTGAATCCAGATCTTCTGACTGCAGAACCAATGCCTTTTCTACTCTATAATGTTGAAATTCTTGTATTCTAGTATTCTCTAAGCATCTAAAGTTCAAATGGTATTTTGACAAAATAAAGCATACACTATACCTTGTATCTTTCTTTGTTTTTCCTCTTCACCATATAAGGTACCTCCTGAAAAAGTTACTGCAGCTACAAACTCTGACTGAAGGGGAGACCCAGACTGTAGCAACCACCCACAGTTCTAATCTGCCTTTGAGTTATGGTGTGGCCACTTCCGTGGGTCCCATTCAAGGAACCGGACCTGTTCCAGTATCTAGCTCTGTGGTTGAAGAACCATTTGGGAAGAAACCCAAGAAGGAAAAAAAAGAAAAAGGAAAAGAAAACAACAAAGTGGAAGGTACTTTGCCTAAGGATGTCAGTCTACCAGTGTTCTCACACATTCATAGCAGATAACCCGGCACTGTGACCAGTGTCTACGTATTGCCACCAAAACACCTTAGAACTGATGGGAAGCAATTCATATTAAACATAAGGAAAAAAAGCGGGGCTCCCATCTCTTTTGGTTAGAAAGGTACAATCCTTAGAGAATAGGTTACTTTTAGAAAAGATCTCCTGGCTTTGAGAATTTTAGATAATGAAAATGAAGTTCTCAGAAAGGGAGTACCCTTGGGTACAAAGGTGGGTGAATTAGTAAGAACACTAAGAGCCTGAGGAGAAATCCCAGGGCCCAAGCAATAAATAGAGCCAGAAAATTTATCTGTAGCTTCCATACATCAGTTTTGCCCTTTTCCTCAGTACAAGGGGCCTAAAGTGGGTGACCCCAGGTTTGCGTTTCAGTTCTGAAGAAAGCATCCAAGAAAAAGAAAATGGAGGGAGGTGCTCGCAAGCTGGTTCAGCCCATTGCCCTGGATCCCTCAGGACGGCCTGTGTTTCCCATCGGACTAGGGGGTCTAACAGTTTATAGCCTAGGGGAGGTGAGTGAGACCAGTGGTGGGTAGAGAGGGTGATCAGCTAAATTTGGGAATGGGATTAATGTCAGTGAGAATTTCTGATCTGTTCCCATTAGCAAGTAACCCCGTGCCAGTCCATACCATTCCTAGAAAACTAGTCCCTAGGAGACCAGGTCAGTTTTCTGCTATACACACACTCCAGGGATATGAGTCACTATTTGTTAGCTCTGGGTGGCCCTGAGTTGTGACCAAAAACCTTGTGGGGGTGGGGGGTCCTTTTCACTATAGATCATCACTGATCGACCTGGCTTCCATGATGAGGGCGCTATCTACCCTGTTGGTTTCTGCAGTACCCGAGTGTATGCCAGCATGAAGTGCCCAGACCAGAAGTGTTTGTACACCTGTCAAATCAAGGATGGTGGTATGCAGCCCCAGGTACTAGCTCTTTTAGGAATATATGTGTAGGTCGTATAGCTACAATGACTGTTCGAGGTATGGCCTACCAGTTTAAGAAACTCAGGGCCAAATAGAGTCAGGAATATTTTGAGCCGCTTAGACCTAGTGATGGGCTAAATGTGAAAGAAACAGCTGGGATATAAAATTCTTAACTCTCTTCCATATTTTTCTTCATAAAGCACAGAAATGTTATCATTCAGTTTCCCAGTTATCACTGTTTCCTTGTCCCCAGGTTGGTTTTGGTTTTTTTTGTTGTTTTTTTTTTGTTTTGTTTTTTGTTTTTTGGCTTTTTGGAGGGCAGTTGGGGTTAAGTGACTTGCCCAAGGTCACACAGCTAGTAAGTGTTAAGTGTCTGAGATCATATTTGAACTCAGGTCCTCCTGACTTCAGGGCCAGTGCTATGTTCACTGCGCCACCTAGGAGCCCCTGTCCCCAGGTTTTAAACTCTTAAATTTCATTGGGCAGCATTTACTTAGGTTATAACTATGAGATTGAGTGTAAGTGGAACATCTTAGGAATTTCTGAACTTTGCTGAAGAGTGCTGGGAATATACCAGCCTTCCCGTCCAGTCTAGATAAATTAATGGCCCACAAACAAGCTGAGCCTTCCCAGGTATATCTGGGTTCACATCTTGTCCTGAGGCTCTCCTCTAAGAGAAAAATTTTTACCACTGTCCATTGTGAGGCAGAGTAGCTCCAGGTTCCATAATAGGTAATTATATTTACAAGAGTAGCATAATTTGTATTTTTACCCTCTTTGGGAAGATCTACCTGAACTACTCCATCATCTTTCCCAGTTTGAGATTGTGCCTGAGGATGACCCTGAGAATGCCATTGTGGGCTCTTCTGCAAATGCCTGTCATACTGAACTGCTCAAGACTATCAGTGCAGCTCGGTGAGTTAGCCCACTGGTGGGCAAAATAAAACGTATTGGTACAGCAAGACATTTTTCTTTGCTCTTAGCTTTGGGCTGAGATCTTATTTCCTGTCTCTTGGATCTTTATCCCCCTGAGTAGGCTATTCCAATTTTTCCCCTTCCTATTTAGGGGAAAGCTGCTTCCCAATGTGCTTCCATCTGGAGCTGATTTCTTTGGGTTTTCTCATCCAGCCATCCACAACCTGATCCAGAGTTGTCCAGGAGCTCGGAAATGTGTCAAGTGAGTGTGGCAACATCTGCTTTCACAAGGGAAGAAGTTGACCAGGAAATCTAAGGCTAAATTAGAACTCAATAAATATGCCAGTCTTTTTCTTTTATCTATAACAGGTAACATAATGGGTTAGAGAGGATCTAGACGTATTGAAGGAATAAGGATCTGGATGTTGAAGGATGTTCATAAAAAACATATTACCCAAGTATATATTTAAATGGTTAGGGGAACAGATTTTATTGCTCACAGGAATGCTCCCTCTTATCCTATAGTTATCAGTGGGTGAAGTTTGATGTGTGTAAACCTGGGAGTGGTCAAATGCCTCAGGGGCTGCCAGATGATGCAACTATGAGCTTTGAGGCCTTTCAGAGACAGGCTTTTGAAGAAGATCACAACGATCCCATCCTACCAGGTAACTTCCCTCACTTTTGTTTTTCTTGTTGAAATTATCAAACTTTCAGCCACCCTATCTCTCTCCCCATAGTTTGGCATCATACAAGCCAAGGCCTTATATGGTATGAACTAGAAATAGAGACAAGTCTTAAGCTATAGAATTTACTGCTTTGAAGTGGCTTTCCAAAACAGTTGCTAGAATTAGCATCTCAGTCCTAAGGATCTAAGGAGAACTATTCCCTGTCAGTTCCTGACATACTGCCAGGAAAGGGCATTGAAAACCTCAGTCTCTCTAACAGTGAACAAGCTAAAGATATTGAGGGATTGGTTCTGGTTCTGCCTTTTCAGATTATCTCCCCACAAATGGAGGGCATCATGTTCCCTATATAATTGAGCCTGCTGAAACAGCATCATCTACATTAGAGCCCTTATCTAAGGAGCTAGATGACTAAATTCAAATTATGCTGTTGCCTATAACTCACTGTGACTTTAAGTGTCCCTTCATGTCTCAGGCCCTCAGCTTCTTCCTATAAAAAACAGCCTTCCATATTACACTGGGAAGACAGTCCTGACAAAATTAAGTAAAGGATGTAAGAGAATTGATAGCAAAAGCCTATTTTACCTATATCAGAATTGTGACCTGGCATTCCCAGGTAGCAGTAGAATTTATATTGTTTTTCTAGGATCTTTGGATCTCTCAGGGCTCCAGCCTGCATCATTTGTGTCATCCTATCAGCCCATGTTCCTGACACATGAGCCCCTGCCTGCCACTCACCTGCAGCACATTAAGTCTCCATCCCAGTGCAGCCCAGCCCAGTCCTCAGACTGAACAAGGCAACAGAGACTACACCAGGCTTATCATGGTGAAATTTTTCTGTTAAGATAAAACTTAGAACATATGAAAGTAGCAGAACCCAGCACGATGATGGAAGCATTGACATCCTGTATCATTGTATCATAGAAGATCTCTTGGCAATGGTTTTCCCTGATAAAGACTTTGGCTGTTTTTATCTTTTTTAATAAACTTTTCTCATCATTCCTGTTTTGTTTTCAAAATGTTGTAATCAGGATCTCACTTTGCTGCTGTTGTTGCTGCTTCTGCCGAAAGCTAAAGTGAATTCTTCTTTGATGTAATTCATTTTGCTAAAGCTCATGTTACAGAAAAAGATAATGATTCTGACTTTAGCAAGGCTAACAGCTTATCATCTAGTTTTATACATCTGACTCCTTCCTTTGGCCCAAATTGCTACTTTATTTTTATAGTAAGACTTCATTGAAAGCAACAGCCTCGTATACATAGAGGTTAGAGAAGTCTGTCCCATGATGTACAGTCAGCATTTTTCTTCTACCACTTCCCTACAGACCTAAAGTCTGGCCTTGAATCACCCCTATCCTAGCTCTAGCTTCTTTGTTCCTAGACTACCATTCTGTTCTAGACACCCAGGTACTGACAAGAATAGTTTTCTTGGTCTTGCTGCATGAGTCTAGTCTCAAGCCTCCGTTGCCTACTCCAGACTTCTTGTAGCAGTCCTATAGATTTACCCTCGCTTAACAATCCCCATTGCCAGCAGCCATTGATCCCTATGTATTCCACACACCCTGTTTATTCTGAACACCACCAAATAAGATGGGATACTTTTCCTATTTCAGTAATAAAATTTTTGCTAAAAATAGAGGTTAGGAATAAATACAGTATTCTATCATTCATCAGATAGCTTTAAATAGGACTTGATAAAACCTGGCTTAATAAGGTTTTAAGTTTACTAGTAATATAATAGGTATCTAATCTATGGTTTGAACAGAGTAGTAGAAGGAGTATTATATTTAGTATCAGAAGACCTGTGTTCAACCTCACCTGACTTGCTAGCTATGTGACAGTGGGCAGTCTCACAATTTCTTCATCTATAAAACGGGAATGATACAAGGGTTATGTGGAAAGTATTTTATAAATCTTAAGCGCACCACATAAATTGATATTAAAGCATAGATTCCTAATAAAGTAGGCAGTTACAAGAAAAAACACCCTATAGTAATCAAAATAAATTTATTTTTATATTGCTTGTCATCCTATCATCACCTTACTTTAGAAACATAATGTTAAAAACCCAAAATTTAATAATTTCACTTTAAATGTTTTCTTTAAAGCAAGTAGTTTTTTCTTAAATATTAGGCTGGCTTTCCTACAGCATTTACATTTTAAATTTAGAATAGTACCTGTCAAACTGTTTCTCACAATGTGAACATGAAGAACTTTTATGCGAAAACAGCAATGCTAGTAATCTTTTTTATCTAAAATATTAACTCTGCCCAGTTCTGGCTGATTTCTTGTGGGGGGAAGGGGTGTTGTTTTTTAAAGGCAATTTGGTTTAAGTGACTTGCCCAGAGTAACACAACTAGTAAGTGTCTGAGGCCAGATTTTAACAGGTCCTCCTGAATCAAGGCAGGTGCTCAATGCACTGTGCCACCTACCTGCCTCTTTGGCTAGCTTCTTAAAGGTTCCACCAATAATTGTTTTCCACCCAGACCAGAATTTAAGATCTGAGCATGTCATCCAAGATCTAATCAAAGCTAAATTAAAATGAAATCTCAGCCCAAATGAATTATTTTTCATTCCTTCTCCCCAAATTTTGCACGACCAGGATTCTTAACTTGGAATGACTGTGATGAATGGTGGGGCTGGAAGGGCACTACTAGGATTGTAAATGGGACACTGTTTATATTCACAAGGCCATGTAGTCCAGGCATAGCGGAGAGCAGTCACAGTGCCATAACAGGAATCAACTTTAAGGGCTAGAGTCTGGGAGGAAGAGTTGCCCATAGGAACTGGAATCCACTTACACTGATGGTCATTGCAACATGAGATCTGAAACAGAACAGAGCCAGTCAGGTAATCAGATTTGGTCAGGTCAGATAGGTTTCAAGAAATCCCCAAGGAGTAGAGCTAGTTGTCTACCCAGTAATAACAGAGGAGAGGAGAGTAACTCCTGGTTAGGAGCACATTTCTTATAATAACAAGTTATAAGAAGCAAGAAGAGAAACAAGTCTTCATGGTTTAAACAACTAGAATACTTGACCCCTAGTGCACTGCACAGCACTTGGCATATAGTCAGTGCTTTTCATTCATCCAAAGATAAAGGTCTGGAGCATAGGCTACCACTACTGACTAGCTAGCCCATATGGTAATATCTAGCAAAACTAGATTCAAGGCCTTGGGAACATCAGGCAGGTAACAAGAATGTAACTTTGAAAGTGTTCTACTATATAAATCAACAAGGAACCTTCTTTAGTTAGTAGTCTTTAAGTCACCAAATAAGTAAACTGACAGTATTGACACATAATCTAAACATCAGTCTTGACTAAAACCTGTGGTCCCTAGTAAACGAGAGGACCTAAGATGAACAGAGACCACCTAGATATCAAAACTAAATGAAAAGTAGCCTTCAAAAATTTCAGTCATGGGGCGGCTAGGTGGCGCAGTGAGTAGAGTGTCGGCCCTGGAGTCAGAAGGACCTGAGTTCGGTTCTGGCCTCAGACACTTAACGCACACACAAACAAAAACCTAGCTGTGTGACCTTGGGCAAGTTACTTAACCCCAATTGCCCTCCGAAAAAAAAATTTTTTCAGTCTTAGCACCAAGAATTGATTTGTGCTAGGCACTCAGGGTACAAGGACAAAAATGATAGTCTGTCCTCGGAAAGGTCTTGGAGGGGAGGGGAACCCTCCCCTCTCCACCCCAACACACACCCTAAACACAGGTGAGACTGTCTAGGTAGATGAAAGCTAAATACGAGCAGCTGGGACAAACAGGAATGGTGCTTGTGGCTTCGGTAAACAAAATTTTGGTGTTGACAGTGTTTGCATTTGGCATCAATCTTTTCCCTTCAACCTTTTCCCCAGTGTTCTAGTGCTTTCCTCACTGTAGGTTCATAGGGAAGAAGGAACCTTGGAGGTCATATAGTCCAAACCTTTCTTTATGCGCATGAGGAAACAGGCCCAGAGAAGTTGTGATTTGCTCAAGATCGAGCAAATTGTAGAGTTTGAATTTTTAACCCAGTCTCTGATTCCAAATCTAACACATTCATCTTCACTACTACCTCCTCCAAAGTGGGCTCTACATGCCAAGATTAACACTTCCTTCATCAAAGCCTCCATATTACCTAGGCTTGTTATAAAAAAAAATCTGACAAACCAAAAAAATAATTCTGTAGTTCAAAGAAAAATGGATTTAGAGTCTGAACACCTACATTCAAATCCTAATTGCTATTTACTGTATGACCTAAGACAAAATCACTTCATCTCTGGGTATTTATTTTCTCCAACTGTAAATGCTATGACTAATTCTATACTAAGATATAGCTAGCTGTCAAAGCTTAACTTATACAAGGACTTTTTCGTTTTAAAAGAGACCTGGTAGGGGCAGCTAGGTGGCACAGTGAGTAGAGCGCTGGCCCTGGAGTCAGAAGGACCTGAGTTCAGTTCCAGCCTCTGACCCTCAACACACACAAACAAAAGAACCTTAGCTGTGTGACCTTGGGCAAGTTACTTAACCCCAATTGCCTTCCAAAAAGCAAAAAAATAAAATAAAAGAGACCTGGTTAACACAAAATAATCACCAATGAAATTTTAAACACTATCAGTCAGTCAAAGCACAAGGTTAATATTCCAAAGTCAGGAGTACCTTTAGGTATGTGAGCTATAAGGTAGCAAACCTTATTATATCCCGGAGAACATGTGACTACAGTTTAAATATGGCCCCATTTTCTATTGTTTCCTTCCTATAAAATTTGCCTTCAATTTGCTTATATGCTCAACTTGCTAATATTTGTTACATATGTTGTACATTTCACTCTTGGTAATAGTCCTGACCCACAGAAATGTTAAAATTAAATATATAGGACTCTGAGCTTAGGTGATTTTGTCAAATCTCCATTTCTTGTGCTTTGCCTCACCTCATAAATCTTGTCATCCTGCTTCTGCACC
The DNA here is from genome assembly GCA_011680675.1 of Gymnobelideus leadbeateri. Classification (NCBI taxonomy): domain Eukaryota; kingdom Metazoa; phylum Chordata; class Mammalia; order Diprotodontia; family Petauridae; genus Gymnobelideus; species Gymnobelideus leadbeateri. The sequence goes on along the minus strand of WOXC01001384.1, from coordinate 527,273 downwards.
TCGATTTTCTGGTGGTATTCAAGTATGAGAAGCTCCTTGTCAGCTAAGAGTTCTATCTTTTCAGGCAGCGGACCCTGAAAAGGAAGCATCTTCTCTCCATAAGCTATAGCACGGGCCCCCAAATACAATCTATAGGCCACAGTCTGTTTATCTCTAGGGTGAATACTACAAGAAAGAACATGGAAAGGAATATGGGTTTAAAGAGTTAAACTGGCTAAACAAATAAAACATCTATAGTATTTTCCAAACGAGACATAGGTGGTTGGATTTATCTGTAGCACAAGACTGTTAAGCACAATTATGGTGAGTATAAGGTATCCAAAAGGTATGGCTTGATGCCCTCTCTTTAAACTGGTGGATGGCACTGAACTGAGAAAGATTTTATAATAAACCTAAGAGAAGCCTCAAGCTCCCTCTCACCAAGATGCTCCTTGGAGAGGTACATTTCAGGTCAGGTATCAAAGTAGCAAAAGGGTCCTAGTTTCAACAAAAAAATTCATCTAGGTCAGCTGCTCCCCTAGGTGTTCCCCACCCTCCTAACCTAAATAAAGCCATCTGATTTCTGACTCACATTACCGTTTCCCATTTCCCCCACATCCTTCCAAAACTGCCCTGGGCCTATTATTCTTTTCTCTCAAAATGAACACTGGTGGCCATGCCTCAAAACAAAATGCTCACACTTTGTTTAAGGCAAATCCAAGACTTATACCTTCCAAAAGGAGAATCTCTGTCACAGAGGTCCATTGCCACAGCCATGAAGGTATTGGGCATCCTCACGTTGGGGACATAGCCAAGATCAGCTGTTTGATGCCAACGGATTCTTGGGAATCCATAATCCTCATCCTTAGATATAGTTGTAGATAACTAAGGAAGAAAAACATTGTTCAGAGCAACATCCTAGGATTCCCAGACTGCTAGTCTCTTCCCCACTAGAAGGACTCTTTCTTGTATGACATATCATTCAACAGTTATCACTGAATTAGGTATTTTGGAGAATGAAAAGTATAAAATATGGTTCCCTCCATATGATTAAATGCCCAATAAATGGTACAGACAGTGCTACAAGTTTCAAAGAAAACAGGTCACTTCAGATGGAGAAGACACAGAATCAAAGGATTTGGGATTTTGAAGTGTTTGGGGAGCTATCTTAGTCCATCTCATACCCCTCCTCCAACCTGCCCAAGAATGCCTAATACAATCCCCAATGTGATCATCTAAGCCTCTGCTTTGAAGACTTCCCATGATAGGAAACCTACCAACTACCAAGGTAGTCCCATTTTTGGACAGCTCTACTAATTAAGAATAATCTTTCATATGACAACCCTTCAAGTATTTTAAAACAAAATTTCTTTATTAATTTATGTTCTCCATACAACACATTCTTAGTTCTTTCAAATGATCTTTACATGGCATGGACTCAAAGCTTGTCTCCATCCTGGTTACCTTCTGGATGCTCCCAGTCCTCAAACTATGGCACCCAGACCTGAACATAATACTTAAAATGTGGCCTAACCCCATTAGACAATACCCCTGATTCATTAACCATAATGTTCTAATCAGTATTTAGTAGATCAGATCATAATCAGGAATAGGATCTGCATTTTTTATCTCCCCAACATCTGACCACACTGCCTCAATTCCATTTCTGCCTTTATCTTCCTATCCACAAAACTGTATCATAAAAGGAAAGTACAGTCACCCACTCTCCTCTCTTATTCTGCCCAGTAATCATCTGAAACCGTCCGTGCAAATATGAGGCAAGTCGGAGTTGTCTGCCACCCTCAGCAAGAAAACTGAGAGTCCCTAGAGAACCACTGAGGATCTCTTTATATTATAGATGAATAGAGATGAGCCCAGCTTTCTTACAGAAATTTCATTAGATCACAAGTCAGCATGGATAAACCATGATATATCAGTGTGCTGAGTTGTTTTTGTTTGTTTTTTTCCCCACTACTGAAAAGCTGTAAAAGTAAATTGTGTGAAAACCAGGAAATCCAAGTCTGAAGGTCCTGTGAGTAAAGATGGTCACAAGACTGTACCCACTGGATTGGAAATACACAGCAAGGATTCAAGCTCTATGTCTTAACTATTCTATAATCCACAGTAGGGATAAAAAGAGCAGCATTCTCAGGCCTTTTCATCCTATAACCTAATTGAGACAAACACTGCTGTTGGTATCCTCTGAGCTACTCTAAGCACACTGATCTTCACTGCTTCAGGAGTAAGTAAATTAAGGCTGAGGAAATATTTCCTCATTCCAAAAACATTCCACCTCTACTATGACCTACATCTACACCTAGTCAATAATCATTCCTGCTAGTCATCTGGCCCTAGCCAAATAAGTTATCACACAGTTTTACCTGCAGAAAATAAGAGATGCTGCAATTAATTTCTACTCTTGATTCTCCATAATATACCTTGATTACACTACTCTAGTCTAGCCACAGGGAGGCACCAGTACCTTTGCTTCTGAAGCCAAAAGGACATTTTCTCAAGCCTAGACATTAAAGGTCCTGCCCATACTACAGAGATCAGTTGAGGTATTATTGTTTTCCATAATAAAAGTCCATTAAAGTGTACAAATTGCTACATAAATAACAACTATATTTTGTCAGTATAAAAGCCTCCCCAATTCCCAAAGGTATGGCATTTCCTAAAGATTAAACCCTTAAATTTCCCTAAATCTTAAGAATTATATAAGAGCCAAGTTGGCTTCATGTGAGGAGGGTGAAAACTGAAATAGGGATGCAATTGCGGGAAGTGAATTATTAAAGAAAAAGGTAAGAATGGAACAGTGATAGTTACAAAAGATCAAAACTAAGAAGCAACAGGGAAAGCCAAGCACAAACAAGCAAAACCAGTAACTGGTTTTGTTTCAAATTTTTCCTGACCTGTCACAGATTTATTGAAGGAAAGAAGACAGATGTATGGAAAAATTATAGCACTTGCCATCAGGTGGGAAGATCCCTATGCAGAATCCCAAGGATCGAAAATATTTATATGATATTCCAGAATGTGGAACATGGAATGATTAGATTTTAATACTAGAAGAAATCTTGCTACCTAATACAACTCATTTTACAGATGAGCAACTGCTCAACTACTTTAGTGCTGCCCTCACTAATACCCTAGATTGGCACTGTAGTATACAGACAATTCTTGCTTTACTAAATGAGCATTATACAAAATCAACTTTACATAAAGAATTCTGAAAGAAATCCACATTCCAAAAAAAACTACTTTTGTTAACTTCAGCATTACAGTACTGTGCTCTCTCTCTCTCTGTTCCTGCCCCTCAGCTCATCACTCTAAGGCCTCAGCACCACCAAAATGAAAAAGCCTAAAATTTAAAAACCTAAGTGAAGGCAGAAGAATCGATATGTGAACAGACCGCCGCCACCAGCAGATCAGGGGGCTTGGCTTGAGACCTCCAGGGCTGAGAGAGGAGACCTTTGCTCCCCCACCCCCTGTGTCAGGCCCCATGTGTCTGTCTTCCTTCCTGCCTCCCCATCAGTGGGCAAATTAGCATTATGTAAAAATCTCTTTATGTAGAGATCTGCAGAACACTCCACTTATATAAAGCAAGGACTGTCTAGTAGAAAGAATACTAAATCTGGAATCCAAGTCTTGAGTGCAAATCCCAGCTCTGCCACTTACTACTTATAGAAGATCTACCCTGTAAGTCCCTTTAAGTATCTGAGCATGTTTTCCTCATTTGTAAAATGAGGTGGGTGGACTATATCCCTAAGGTCCTTTCTAACTCTAAATCGATAATCCTCCCCATCCCAATTCTAAATTGTCCTATATACTATGACCAGCTTGATGTTCCTTAAAAACTGCTTTTGTCATATCACCCTGATGAAAAACCTTTATGAGTTTCTACTGACTATAAGACAAAGTGAAAATTTTTTTAACTTGGCATTCAAGGCCATCAACAATTTGACCTCTACCTTTCCAGCCTCTCTTGATACTCCCATCATTTTCCAGCCAAACTTGTTTATTCCCTTGTACCCAAAACATTCTTTATTCATTTCTACTTCCACACTTTTGTCCGTCTTGTTTTTTCCCTGTCTAGAGTAGAAAGCCAATTTTACCTTCTCTCCATTTATCTGTTTTACACATCCTCTCTAAAGTCTAGTTCAAATCCAGTCCTCCATGAAACATCCCCTAACCATTCTTGACTGCCATAAAAAGCTCTCCCTTCTTCTAAACTTCTATATCAATTATTGCCTGTAATATTCATTTGCACTTATATGCTAGTATTGTACTATTACTTATCATTTAAGTTCATTTTCTGTATCCCTAAATAAAATATAAGTTCCCTAACATTAGTTACCTTTCTGTATCTCCTGTTAACTGCACAGTAATGTAACAATAATATTCAAATTATATTAAGTATTATATTCTATTAAGTATTCAAATGAAGTATAAAAAGGTTAAGTGACTTATCCAGTGACCCACCAGGACTAGCAACTAAGTATCCTCAACTCCCAGGGCAGTGCTCTTTCCAAAAGACTATAACAATAACTACTTATCAGCATGACATCTAGTTATGCTGTTACCCTGATGCAGAGCCCAGGGATTCAAATATGTCTGTGTGTCTGCATATGTGTATGTGTGTATGTATGATTTAAGGGAGAAGTACATGGGTAAACCAAGTCTTAGTCAGGTGGCACAGTGGACAGAGTGATGGGTCTGGCGTCAGAAAAACTCATCTTTGTGAGTTGAAATCTGGGCTTATACATTTACTAGCTGTGTGACCCTGGACAAGTCATTTAACCTAATTTGCCTCAGTTCCTTCATCTATAAAATGAGCTGCAGAAGGAGATGGCAAAACACTGCGTGTATCTTTGCCAAGAAATTCCCAAATAAGGTCACAAAGAGTCAGACACAACTGAAACTGAACAACAACAAACTAAGTCTAACTACAACATCCAGAACTAGTGACAAGAGTTAGATTAGTACTTTCAAAACTGTGAACACAACTGTGGTTCAAGTCAAAATGAATGTAAGGAGGGAATGGAAAAAGAACATACAGGAAATTTAAGTGGAAGGAGGATCTATAAAAAAAAATTCATTCTCCAAAAAAAGGATGCTGTGAAATAGAACAAAAGAGGTTGGAAGATGGTGAGAAAAAAATAACACTGTGGGATCCATTGGAATAAATTCTAATTCAGACATTAATTCCAGTCTTTTTATACATGTTATGTCTGGTTATCCAACTGGATATATGGGTTTCTCTGCTGAGATTCTTTTCCATCTCTTTATAGAATAATAAAATTAATAAGATTCTAAGACAGTTTGGCATGCATGTGTCCCAGCCAACAAGGACTAGGAAGAATGAGCATCAAACTTTTTTGATTGATATTTCTGTTTTAATTTTGATAAAGGCAGAGAAGAAAGTGAGGGAAAGTGTTCAGGTTCCATCTGGCCCATTTGAAACTGAGGTGGGAGGTTTCAGATTCCTTGAAAATAAAAAGGATCTGAACTTGGAAAAAGGCTATAAAAAGGAGGTGATGAAAAAAGCTTGTATAACAATCAGATGTCCTCAATGAGCTCAAGAACATTACAGCATATAGAAAATGGACACTACAGGGTATTAAGTATACCCAGGCTAGATCTTCAAATTATTGAACAATTAAGACCTAATATATGAAACTGACCTTGGAGAAGAATTAGAAATTTTCCTTCATGGTCCTAGTAGTCCTGTAATTCTTTCAGGGGAAAAATATGTTCAATAAAATTGAGACTACCTAAAAATAATCCCCTCAAGCAGATTAGAAATCAAACCAAGCAGGAGTCTTCTGGCAAGGGAAATGATCCAGGCCCAAAACATACTTCCCCAAGCAGCTACTAGTTCCCAAGTCTAGTCTTGAAGAACAGAGTCAAAGGAGTCCCCCTCTGTTAAATATTATTCACACCATAGACAGGAAGGTAATTTTAAGTGTCCTACATGTTTTATCCCAAATAGATAATCAGCAACCCTCAGATACCTAACCTTATATATTACTAAGTAAGATATTTAAATTACACAGAAAAATTGAGTGCTGAAAACAGGAGGGAAAAAAAGCCACAAACACTGCACATATAAAGTAAAGCTGAGATATATGCAGAAAACAGCTTTTGGCAAAATACAACACCCATTCCTATTAAAAAATGCTAGAAAGCATGGAAATAAAGGGAGGTTTCCTTCAAATGATAAGTAGTATCTATCTAAAATCAAGAGCAAATACTACCTGTAATGAGGATAAGCTAGAAGCCTTTCCAGTAAGATCAAGGGTGAGGCAAGGGTGTCTATTATTATTGTTACAATTCCATACAGTATTGTACTAGAAATGCTTTCTATAGGAATAAGACCCCAAAGAAAGAAATTGAAGAAACAGGCATTGGCAAAGAGGAAACAAAACTCATTTTTAGCAGATGATATGATGGTTTACTTAGAGAACCCTAAATAGTCAACTAAAAAACTAATCAAAACAATTAACAACTTCAGTAAAATTACAGGATATAAAATAAACCCACACAAATCATCTGCATATCTTTGTATCACCAATACCCAGCGGGAAGAGATAAATTTAAATTCCATTTAAAATAATTATGGATAGTATAAAATACTTGGGAATCTATCTTCCAAGACACTATAGGAATTACATGAACATAATTACAAAACATTCTCCTTACAAATACATATCTAAACAACTGGAGAAATATTAATTGTTCATATAAGTTAAGTCAATATAATAAAAATTACAATACTACTTAATTTACTTATTCATGCCATACTAAACAAACTACCAAAGAATTACCTTATAGAGCTAGAAAAGTACTAATAAAATTCACCTATAGGAACAAAAGATCAAGAATACCAATATTGAAAGGGTACCAATGGGGGGGAAATGGGAATCTGAGATCTGGCCCTAAAAGTAACAAGATCTCAAATTATGCTACAAAACTGTAATCATCAAAACAATTTGGTACCAGGTAACAAATAAGTAGAAAAAATGGAATAGATTAAGTATACAACATACAGAAGCAAATGAGCACAGTAATGTAGTATTAGAAAAATTCAAAGATCCCAGGTATTGGGGCAAGTGCTCATTATTCAACAAAGACTGGGAAAACTAGAAAGCAATATAAGAGAAAATAGATCAATATCTCACACCATTTACAAACATAAGCTCAAAATGGGTACATGATTTTAGATATATATGGTAGTATCATAAGCAAATTGGTGGAACATGGAAGAAATTACCTGTCAGATCCATGGATAGGGGTACAGTTCATGAGCAAACAAAAGATAGGGAGGTTCAATGACATTAAAATGGATCATTCTGATTAAATAAAATGTAAACATTTTTACACAAAGACCATGCAGCTAAAATTAGCATAAGAAAAAAATCTTTGTATCAAGTTTATCTGATAAAAGTCTAATTTCTAAGATACACAGGGGTAGTGAGTCAAATTTATAAGAAAAGGAGACATTCCCCAAATAAAAAGGCAAGGATACAAATAAGTACCTTTCAAAGAAATTTAAGCTATTAATAACCAGATGGGAAAATGCTCTAAATCACTAATAACTACAGAAATACAAATTAAAACAACTCTGAGGTACCACTCTGTACCCATCAAATTGGCAAAGATGACAAAAAAGAAAAATTACAAATCCTGGAAAGGCTATGGGAAAACAGGTACATTAATGCACTGTTGGTGTAGCTGTAAATTAGTCCAACCATTCTGGAAAGTAATTTGGAACTGTGCCTAAAAGCTATTAAACTATACATACCCTTTGACCCTGTAATACCACTACTAAGTCTATATCCCTACAGAAGGAAAGGACTTATATGTACAAAAATATTTATAGCAACTCTTTTAATAGTGTCAAAGGGACACTATTAGGGAATGCCCCAATTGGGGAATTTCTAGATGAATACGTTATGATATATGAATGTGATAGAATACTACTGTGCTGTAAGAAATTATGAAGGGGATGGTTTCAGAAAAACATCAGAAGACTTGTATGAACCTATGCAAAATGATGTGAACTGAACTAGCTTAACAGTTTATACAAAAAGATAATTTAAGCTGCTCTGATCAACACAACGACCAGACACAATTCCAAAGGACTCAAGATGAAACACTCTGTCTACCTCCAGAGAGACAGATTCACATTACAGACTGAAGCATATGTTGTTCTCTTTCTTTTTCTTTCTTTTTATTGGATATGGCTAATGTGGGAATTAATTTTATATGACTATACAAATTTATTTATATACTATAAAAAACTGTAAATAAAGTTGAGAAACCATGAGGAAAAAGAAATAATCTAGTTATTTATCCTATTTTAGAAGCTGCTGCTCAAAGGCTATATTTTTTTTTTACAAGAGAGGAGAAATAACTTAATCAAATGAAAGTGAACAAAGTGAAAATTAAAATTATCAAGGAACACTAACTATGGGAAAACCAAAAGAAAGAATTTTCTTGGGAAAAATTAGAAATATCTAGCAATCAAATAAATTCTTGTTAAAGAAGAAAGGTTTTACATATATATGTATATACATATATGTATATAAAGGTTGCTTTAAAAGATAAGGATTTGAGTGAAAGAGGTGCAGGTGATCAGTGGAAGTGAAATAGTAAGGATAAAGGAAACCTTTATTAAGAAAAATGGGGATAGCTAATGTAGGTATATAAGAGATAGGGTCACTGTGGGTAAACAGGTACATTAGTGCACTGTTGGTGGAGCTGTGAACTAGTCACAGCTCACAATTTTGGAAAGCAATGTGGAACCATGTCCAAAAAAGCTATTAAATTACCTTCTGACCCAGTGACACTGCTACTAGGTCTATATAGCAAAGGGATTCAAACAAAAGAGGAAAATGTACAAAATATTTACAGCAGCTCTTTTTTGTGGTGGCAAAGAATTGGAAGCTGAGGGGGTGCCCATCAATTAGGGAAATGAAATGAAGTGAACAAGTATTTAAGTGCCTACTATATAGCCAGGTACTGTGCTAAGAGCTTTACAAATAGTATCTCGTTTGATATTCGTAACATCCCTGGGAGGTATGTGCTATTATTGTCCCCGTTTTACAGCTGGGAAAAGTGAGGCAGAGAGAAGGTAAGTGCCTTTCTTGCGATTATAAAGCCAGTAAGTGTCTGAGGCCAAATCTGGACTCCACAAGTCACTTAACCCTGTTTGCCTCAGGTTCCTCATCTGTAAAATGAGCTGGAGGAGGAAATGGCAAATCACCCCTGTATCCTCACCAAGAAAACCTCAAATGGGGTCATGAAGAGTCAGACATGACTGAAAAACAACTCAACTCTTTTCAACTCAACTCTTTTTCAGGGGAAAATATGGTCATTCAATGAAGCAGAGGGCTTTCAAGCATTCTTGATGAAAAAACCAGAGTTGAATAGAAAATTTGACATTCAGATACAAGAAATGAAGGGGATGGGTAGAAGCACAAACTTGGCGTGATCTTCAGCTCCAATCACTTCCAATACATGTAAAAAAATGACTCCAAACAAACTTTAGAGCTACAAAGAACCCACAAAGTGAAAGAGAAAAATAAATCTCCTGCTGAAGGAAGCCCAGCAGTCTGACAGGAAGGGACTATCACACCAAGTTGGGAACCAAGCAAAGTCCCACAGGAGCCAAGGTTCCAGCCCCAGGGTGGCCCTAACCAGCAGCAGCCAGAGCAGACTTCAGGAGAGTGAATCACCAGCAGCTGTGGTGGTTTACAGACTTCTCAACCCATAAACACCAAAAACAAAGTAAAAGGTCAGTGTCGAACTCTGTTGGAACAGGGGTGGATGGAAGAGCTCAGTCCAGCTCCTGTCCCTGGGGTGAGAAGCAGAGGAGGCATGGCAGCTGTGCAGGCCTGCCCCATGGCTGCCTCAGGAGCTCCTGACCTACAGATTGTAGGGGAACCAAGCGACCACTCAGAGAGTCATTACTCTCATTTCAACCTGCTAGGATCTGAATCATGGTCTTGGGTAGTGGTCCTGGGGTGTGTGGCCAGTGAGCCAGAGCTTGTGGGGGCTATAGAGAAGACACCCTCCTAATAGCTCCAGCAGCTGCAAAAACCCCAGCTATTTGGGACAAAGCTCTCTCCATTCTGGAAGCAGAGTTCTATCATGGCAAAGAGCTCAAAAGTCAAGTAACTGGCTGGCAATATGAGCAAGCAACAGAAGCACAAACAGACCACAGAATCCTTTTTGGGGGACAAAAAGGATCAAGGCTTGGACTGGGAGGAAGACAGCAAAGTCAGAACTCCTGCATCAAAAGCCTCTAAGAATAATATGAATTGGTTACAGGCCATGGAGGAGTTCAAGAAGGATTTTGAAGATCAAGGATCGTAAGAGAAGTGGAAGAAAAATTGGGAAATGAGAATGATGCAAGAAAATCATGAAAAGTGAGTCAACAGCCTGATAAAGGAGACCAAAAAAAAATACTGAATAAAATAACCCCTTAAAAAATAGACTAACTCAAACACCAAAAGAGGCCCCAAAAGCCAGTGAGGAGAAGAATGCCTTAAAAAGTCAAATTTGCCAGATGGAAAAGGAATTTCAAAAACTCACTGAAGAGAGTAAACAGGGAAAAGAAATCATAAGGAATTTATCAAAGTTGAACTATTTACATTCCTACATGGAAAAACAATCATTGTAACTTGTGAAACTTTTCTCAGTATTAGAATAGTTGAAGGGAATATAAATGTGTGTATATATGCATACATACATATATATGTCTATATACGAGGGTATATGGGCATATGACTACATATGTGAGTGTATACATATGTGTACAGGTATACATAGATAGAGGGCACAGGATCAATTGAATAGGAAGAGATGATATTTAAAAGGTGAAACTGAGAGGTGAGAGAGGAATATAATGATAGGAGATGGGGAGAGACAGAATGGGGTAAATTATCTCATATAGAAGAGGTAAGGGAAAACTATTAAAATGGAGGGGAAGAACAGGAAGGCAAAAGGGAATGGGTCAAGATTGCTCTCACTGAATTTGGCTTAGGGGTGAAGCCAAGATGGCAGAGTATAAACAGCACTTCCAAGGTGCTCTGCCCCCAGATTACCTCCAAACCATGTAAAAGGGGACTCTGAACAACTTCTGGAGCCCCAGCACCCACAGAACAAGAAGCTAACCTCCTGCTGAGGACAGCCCAGCAGCCCTGCAGAGAGTGGCCAGTGCTGTGCTCTGAGAGCAGGCAGCACAGCACACTGGGAACTGACAGCGCAGCACTCTGGGAGCTGAGCCCAGGACGGTGTGAGCCGAGGTTTTAGCTCTAGGGCGGCTGGGCCAGCAGCTGGCTGAAGGGACCCCAGACACCAGCAGCTGTGACTATTCCAGAATTATCAGCACAGATATGCCTAGGACAAAGTGAGAGGTTAGTGCCCTATGGACTTTGGGACCAGTATTTGGGGAACGTGTCGGCTTCCTCCCCTGGGGGATAGAAGCCGTTGAGGAGACACGCCATTTTGTAGTTTTCACAGGCAGCTCCAGCTCCTGGCCTGCAAATTGTAGGGAGATCCAGCGATCAGTCTTGGGGGTTAATCACTCTTGCTTTAAACTGCCTGGATATGGATTGTGGTCTGGGGTGGAGGTTTGGGGTGGGTATTCAGCTTGCCAGAGCGGGTGGAGGCTTTACAGAGGCCACCCAACCTGCGGGAGCTGTGAAGACCCCACATTTGGGCGGAAGCTCCCCTGTCCGGTGGCAGAGTCCTACTGTGGCAACAAGTCCAAAAATCAAGTAATTAAGTGGCAACATGCCTAGGCAAAAGAAACAAAATAAACAGAAAAATTCAACACTGGACTCCTATTTTAGGGGCAAAGAAGATCAAAGCATGGAGGAGGACTGTGAGGTCAGAACTCCTGCACCAAAAGCCCCAAATGAAAATACAAGCTGGCTACAGGCCACAGAGGACCTGAAGAAGCAGATAAGAGAAATGGGGGAAAAATTGGGAAGAGAAATTATAAAGATGCAAGAAAAGTATGAAATGACTGTCAACAGCTTGACTGAGGAAAATAACACCTTAAAAAATAGACTAACTCAAATGGCAAAAGAGGCTCAGAAAGGCAATGAGGAGAAGAATGCCTTAAAAACTCGAATTTGCCAGATGGAAAAAGAATCTCAAAAGCTCACTGAGGAGATTCATTCCTTCAGAGTTAGACTGGAGCAAATGGAAGCTAGTGACTTCATGAGAAATCAAGATACTATTAAACAGATCCAAACAAATGAAAGAATAGAAGGCAATGTGAAATATCTCATGGGAAAAACCACTGACCTGGAAAATAGATCCAGGAGAGATAATTTAAAAATTATTGGACTACCTGAAAGCCATGATCAAAGAAAGAACCTAGAAATCATCCTTAAAGAAACTCTCAAGGAAAATTGCCCTGATGTTTTAGACCCAGAGGGGGAAATAGAGGTTGAAAGAATCCACCGATCAGATGGCGGAGTAGAAACAGCTCATCCAAGCCACTCTGCCCCCAGATTCCCCCCAAACTATGTAAAAGGGGACTCTGAACAACTTCTGGAGCCCCAGCACCCACAGAACGACGCAGAGAAGCTAACCTCCCGCTGAGGACAGCCCAGCAGCCCTACAGGAAGGACCTGCGCAGTGGTCTGGGAGCCGGCAGCGCGCAACACGCACAGTGCAGGAAGCGGAGCCAAGCAGAGCCCAGGTCCTCGTGAGCCGAGGTTTTAGCCCCAGGGCTGCAGGGCCAGCAGCCAGCTGGAGGAACCCCAGAACACAAGCAGCCATGGCGACTCCAGAATTATCAACATAGACATGCCTAGGACAAAGTAAGAGGTTAGTGTCCTATGGACTTTGGGGCCTGTATTTGGAGGAATGCATCAGCTCCCTCCCCTGGGGGCTAGAAGCCACTGAGGAGATACGCCATTTTGTAGTTTTCAGAGGCAGCTCCTGCTCCTGGCCTGCAATTAATTGTAGGGAGATCCAGCGATCAGTCTTGTTGGGGGGTAATCGCTCTTGCTTTAACCTCCCTGGATCTGGATTGTGATCTAGGGTGGAAGTCGTGGGTGGGTTTACAGCTTGCCAGAAATGGAAATTGCCCCCCACACATTCGGGATGAAAATTCCTCTATCTGGCCTTAAAGCCATAGTGTGGCAACAAGCCCAAAAGTCAGGTAATCAAGTGGCAACATGCCAAGGCAAAGGAAACAGAAAAATGCAACCCTAGACTCCTATTTTGGGGGCATAGAGCGGGAAAAGGACTGTGAGGTCAGAAGTCCTGCTCCAAAAGCCCCAGGGGAAAACATGAGCGGGTTGCAGGCCATAGAGGACCTTAAGAAGGACTTTAAAAATCAAATAAGAGAAGTGGAGGAAAAATTGGAAAGAGAAATGAGAAGGATGCAGGAAAAGTATGAAATGAGGGTCAACAGCCTGACTGAGGAAAACAACACCTTAAAAAATAAACTGACTCAAATGGCAAAGGAGGCCCAAAAGGGCAATGAGGAGAAGAATGCCTTAAAAAGTCGAATTTGCCAGATGGAAAAAGAATCTCAAAAGTTCACTGAGGAGATTCATTCCTTCAGAGTTAGACTGGAGCAAATGGAAGCTAATGACTTTATGAGAAATCAAGATGCTGTTAAGCAGATCCAAACAAATGAAAGATTAGAAGGCAATGTGAAATATCTCATGGGAAAAACCACTGACCTGGAAAATAGATCCAGGAGAGACAATTTAAAAATTATTGGACTACCTGAAAGCCATGATCAAAGAAAGAACCTAGAAATCACCCTTCAAGAAATTCTCAAGGAAAACTGCCCTGATGTTTTAGATCCAGAGGGCAAAATAGAGGTTGAAAGAATCCACCGATCACCTCCTGAAAAAGATCCCAAAAAGAAAACTCCCAGGAATATTATAGCCAGGTTCCAGAATCCCCAGATCAAGGAGAAAATACTACAAGCAGCCAGGAAGAAACAATTTCAATATTGTGGAAACACAATCAGAATAGCCCAGGACCTGGCAGCTTCTACACTGAGGGATAGAAGGGCATGGAATATGATATTCCAGAGGGCAAAAGAACTGGGAATGAACCCAGGGTCACCTACCCAGCAAAACTGAGTATTTTGTTTCAGGGGAAAATATGGTCATTCAGTGGAATAGAGGACTTTCAAGCATTCTTGAGGAAAAAACCAGAATTGAATAGAAAATTTGACATCCAGACACAAGAAGGAAGAGATGCCTGAGAAGGTAATCAGGGAAAAGAAATCAAAAGGAACTTATCAAAGTTGAACTATTTACATTCCTATATGGAAAAGCAGTAACTGTGACTGATGATATCTTTCTTACTATGAAAATAATGGAAGAAGGGGGTGTGGTCATATGAATACATATGTGAATGTGTGTGTATATGGTTACAGTTATATATGGATAGAGGGCATAGGTTGAATTTGTTGGGAAGGGAGAATACTCAAGGGATGAAATTATGAGGTGAGAGAGGAAAGTGGCAAGAGGAGATGGGGAAAGACAGGGTAGGGTAAACTATCTCATGTAGAAGAAGCAAGGGGAAGTGGTTGCAAGGGAGGGGGAGAATAGGAAGGGAAAAAGGCAAATCCACATTCTCATTGAATTTGGTTCAGGAAGAGAATGACATACATACTAAATGGGATATCTCAACCTGCAGCAGAAAAGGGGGAAGGGGGATGAGAGGAGGGGTGATGGATGGGAGGGCATCCTTGGGGGGAGGGGAGGTTGGAAGTACCCACTATAGAAGAGGGACAGGATCATGTAAGGAATGGACCAGGTTGGGGGTGGGATGAGTGGGAGGGAATTATAAGCAGCCTTGTACAATATATCTACTATGATAATGTTTTGCATAGCTAGACATGTACAACATATACTGAATCACTTATCTCCCAAGAGGGAATGGGTGACAAGGGAGGGAGGAAATGGATCTGAAATTCGAGGTATTAACATTAAATGTTTCAAATATATATAAATACTATTATTAATACTCTTTTGCCTGTAATTGGGAGATAAGATGTGCAGGCATTGGGACACAAAGATTCACCTTCCTCTAATGGAAAAGTTGAAGGGGGTGTGGGAGAAGGTATGGGAGAGAGCAGACTGGAGGAAGCGATATCTTGTGGGACTGCTATTCTGGGAGGTTGGGTAGGGGAATAACGGGGGGAAAATGATTGTAACTCAAAATCTGGCAGAAATGAATGATGTAAAACAGAAGTTAATAAAGCATTTGTTTAAAAAAAAAAAGAATCCACCGATCGCCTCCTGAAAAAGATCCCAAAAAGAAAACTCCTAGGAATATTATAGCTAGGTTCCAGAACTCCCAGATCAAGGAGAAAATACTACAAGCAGCCAGGAAGAAACAATTTCAATATTGTGGAAACACAATCAGAATAGCACAGGACCTGGCAGCTTCTACACTGAGGGACTGAAGGGCATGGAGTATGATATTCCAGAGGGCAAAAGAGCTGGGATTGAAGCCAAGGGTCACCTACCCAGCAAAACTGAGTAGCTTGTTTCAGGGGAAAATATGGTCATTCAGTGGAATAGAGGACTTTCAAGCATTCTTGAGGAAAAAACCAGAGTTGAACAAAAAATTTGACATTCAGACACAAGAAGCAAGAGATGCTTGAGAAGGTAATCAAGAAAAAGAAATCAAAAGGAACTTATCAAAGTTAAACTATTTACATTCCTACATGGAAAAACAATATCTGTGTCTGATGAAACCTTTCTCATTATGAAAATAATTGAAGAAGGGTATGTGGGCATATGTTTACAGGTATACATGGATAGAGGGCACAGCTTGAATTTGATGGGAAGGGATGATACTTAAGGGGTGAAGTTAAGGGTTGAGAGAGGAAAGTGGCAAGAAGAGATGGGGAGAGACAGGGTGGGGTAAACTATTTCATGTAGAAGAGGCAAGGGGAAGTAGTTGCAGGGGAGGGGAAGAACAGGATGGCAAAAAGGCAAAACCATATTCTCATTGAAATTGGCTCAAGGAGAGAATCACATACATTCTAAATGGAATATCTCACCCTGCAGGAGAGTAGGGGAAAGGGGGGTGAGAGGGGGGATGATGGAGGGGAGGTCATTCTAGGGGGAGGGGAGGTTGGAAGTACCCACTTTCGAAGAGGGACAGGATCAAAGTAGGGAATGGACCAAGTGGGAGGTGAGATGGGTGGGAGGGAAATATAAGCAGTCTTTTACAATATATCTACTATGGTAATGTTTTGCATAGTTATACATGTACAACACATACTGAATTGCTTGTCTTCTCAGAGGAAGTGGGTGACAAGGGAGGAAGGGAATGGATCTGAAAATCGAAGCTTTAAAATTAAATGTTTCATAAGATGTCCAGGCATTGGAGCACAGAGATTCACCTTGCCCTAAAGGCAAAGTCGAAGGGGGTATGGAAGAAGATATGGGAGAGAGCAGATTGGATGAGGGGATATCTAGTGGGACTGCTATTCTGGGGTGGTGGGTAGGGAAAAAATGGGGAAAAAATTGTAACTCAAAATCTGGTGGAAATGAATGCTGTAAACCAGAAGTTAATAAAGCATTTGTAAAAAAAAAAAAAAAAAAACTGGCTTAGGGAAGGAATGACATACACACTACATAGGATATCTCACCCTATAGGAGAGTAGGAGGGAAGGGGATTAAAGGGAGGATGATGGAGGGGACAGCAGATTGTGGGGGAGGGAATTTAGAAGCACACACTTTTGAAAAGGGACAAGGTGAACGTAGAGAATAGAACAAGGGTGGGGCAGGATAGGATGGAGGGAAATATAGTCAGTTTTTCACAATACATCCATTATGGAAATGTCTGGCATAGAACCTATATTGAATTGCTTATCTTCCCAGTAAGGGTGGGTGATGAGGGAAGAAGTGAAAGAATCTGGAATTCAAAGTTTTAAAATCAAATGTTTAAAAAGTATATATATAATATTTTTTTACATGCAACTGGGAAATAAGATACACAGGCACTGGGGTATAAAGATCCATCTTGCCCTACTAGAAAGTCAGAGGGAGCAAGAGGGAGAATATAGGAGAGAGCAGATTGGGGGAGGGGGTATACAGTGGGATCACTGTTTTGGGGCGGTGGGTAGGGGAAAGACAGGGAGAAAATTTGTAACTCAAAATCTTGTGGAAATGAATGCTGTAAACTAAAAATAAACATGAAATTTAATTTAAAAAAACTATTAAAAAAGAAAATATTTTTAAAAAGAACTTTGATCAGTGCAATGACCAACCATGATTCCAGGGACCCCTTTTTCCTTAATGACTTCAGTTTCATGCTACCCACCTCCTGACAGAGAGGTGATGGATACAAGAAACAAAGATAGGCATTTTTGGATATGGCCAATCTGGGAATTTATTTTGCTTCATTATACATATATGTTACAAGAACTTGGTTTGTTTGTTCCATCCTCCCTGTCCCACCCCAGTGTGGGTGAGGGGTGAGAGGGAAAGAAAATACTTGCTAATTGAAAACAAAAGATTTGGTTCGAGTCTGATTACTGACACATATTGGCTGTGTGGTCCTGGACAAGTCATTTACCCTGTCGGTAGTCCAGGAAACATCAAATTAAAAGCTGCTGAAAAGCTGCCAATGTGCAGGGGTTTCCTTATCTAGGTGTTCCTTATATCAATAAAATCAAAGGTCTCTCCCTATCTCTATTACCTATAATTCTAGAATACAGAAGAACAGTCAGAAATGGAAAGAATATAAACCTTGAACAAAACAATTCCTTTCTCCAAAAATGAAATGGAAAACTTCTTTGTCACTGAAAGTGTTCAAGCATAGACATCAATAGCCATTTGTCTAGCATGTTACAGAGGAAAGTCTTATAATAGGTGGAAGGTTGTACCATATGAGCTATAAGATCGCTCCCAACTCTAAATCTGTAACTCACTTGTCCCATATGTGAATTGGGGGAAACCAAGTCTTGATCATTGCTTCCTATACCAGGTGATTAGAAAGACAAAGGAAAAATGGTCCTTTGAGCTTTAAGAGACATATCAATATAATGCATCACCACCTAGGTGTCACTATAAACTCCTTTTCTTTCCTTCCTACTGCATACTTGCACAAACCCAAAAGGGAAAAGTCGCTGTGTCTGCCCTTGAGAGCCATAGTGGAAAGCCTGACGCCAGTCTTCAATGAGAGCAGGAAAGGTGCAGTTGTACAGATCAGTATTATAGTTTGCGTTATTCTCTCCTGAAAACAATAATAAATGTAAGAAATGAGGGACAATCCAGTAAGGATAGAGTTGAGAATTAACAGTAGCCTACATACTTACCCTGGTACCATACCACTCCTTTTAATGTCATATTGAGTAGTGGATGGATCATTGAATTCCAAAGTATAGAGTGGTCTGTGGGACCAGCATATACACTGGGCAAAGGAATCCTGCAATAAATGAGATGCAGTAGGATCATCAATCATTGCTTAAGATAAGAGCCTCTCCAATTTTCATTTAGGTACTATTTCCTACTAAAAAAAAGTATTAGTTCTCCCAAGGACTTCTAATACAAAGGGAAATTGAGCCACACTTTCATGTAAATGGAAAATAAAAAAAATCTCTATCCAATGTGGGAAAATATTTTTCCCCAGAACCCTAAGAAGTTTTTAAAATATTAGATCATATCATGTAACTTACAGTGGTGTGGGAGCAATCATAATCATCATAAAATTTGAAGAATTGAGATCTCTAATTTACATGACATCTTGCTCAGGGTTACCACAGACATAGGAAGAAGTTGGCAGGGTGTTTGTAAGCAAGCTAACAATCTTCATTCTCTCACGTCCAAGCTTTGAACAAAATGTTATAAATATACTAAATAATTGCCCCAAAGTCTACTAATCATACAGCATCTTTTCCTTCCTTTAAACAATTCAAGGTCCATCTCACTTCCAGTCTTCCCAAATCTTCTGATCCATTTCCAATACCTACCAGTACTATGTCTGAACTACATGTCCCCTCAGTACACTTTTGTATTTATACATATTTCTGTTGATTCCCTCAATAGAATCTGAGCTCATTAACAGCAAAGGTCATATCTGTTCTTAATAAATATCCCAAGTGTCTAATAAAAAACAAAATTACCTCACACATGCATATATAGCTTCGTTGACTGACTTCCTAAGAAAAACTATGATCTTCTTACCTATGTGACTATAGGGCATATTCTCTCGCAGATCTTTGAATCTTCTTGGGAGAACCCAACAAGGATCAGTATTCTGGAAGCTTTCAAGCCAAGTCAACAAGTATTTATTAAGTACTTACATATGCTAGGCACTGTGCTAAGCTCTAGGAATACAAAGAAAGGCAAAAACACTATTCCTGCCATGGAGGTGCTCACATTTTAATATGGAAGACAACATACAAACAACTACATACATACATACATACATACATACATACATACATATATATATATATATATATATGATGTAAATGGAAGGTAATTTCAGAGAGAAAGCACTAGCTGGGTGAGAAAAAGGGTAAGAGCTCTTGCAGAAGATAGGATTTGATCTAAGTCTTGAAAAAAAAAGCTAGGAAACAGAGGTGAGGAAAGAAAACATTCTATGCATGAAGAATGAGTAAGGATATACAATGTCCTGTTCAAGATATAGCAAAAAGATAAGTGTAACTAGATCTCAGAGTGAAGTAGAGTCAAATATAAGACTGGAAGAGCAAGAAGGAGTCAAATTATAAAAGGGTTTTAAAAACCAATCAGAGGATTTTATATTTGACCCTGATTTCTTACTGTTCCTCTTCCTTTGGGATTCCACAGGCTTGCAGTGACCGCCAAGATGACCAGGCTTCTATAGGTGTTCCACCCCAGCTGGAGGAGACCAGCCCAATGGGATACTTCAGAGTGTCATAAAGATGGCGCCCAAACAGCCAGCATACTGCTGAGTAATAGGTAAAATTCCCATGGCCCAAGTTTTCTGTCCAGAGAAATAGCCAAAGGAAAACAATCAGAGAAAATGGGAATAGATACAAACCTCACCAACTATGAGAAGTCTGAGTAAGAGGTAATCATACAGAGGAGCCAATGAGATAAAAGTTTAATCACTCTTTCAAGTCCTCCTTTCCAGAACTGTTCAAAGGTAAAATGTTTGAGGAATAAGTACTAGACATTCACCCTACCTCCAAAAATCTTCACCCAATAAGTTTTTATTCATTTTTCTTGTCCTGTCAACAAGTAATATGATTTCCTGTTTCAAGCTTTCTCAAGGAGTAATCTTTAAGAAATAGAAAAATGTATCATAGAATCTTAAGGTTTTAGAGATAAAATTCCACTGAAATTTTAATTCAGTTCACTCAATTTTAAGTTGAAAACATTAAGCATTAATACTTGATTCCATCTGACATCTCTAATATGTGTTCTCATAAAAGGGAAATAAGGATCTCCATCTAGAGCACTGTTAAATGTCAATGTTTTTAATTGTCTTATTTAATATATTTCTATTTAGGTTGTTAAATATTTCCCAATTACATTTTTTAATTAACCTTCATTTTTTAAAAGTTTTGCATTCCAAATTCTCTCCCTTCCTCCGGTCCCTGTCCCTTAATTCAGTCTTAAAAATAATCACTCGTCCAAAGATCTAAAGCACTGTAGCCGTAAGTTTTCTTCAAGTTTCCAGTATCTCCTATAGGCTCATTGAAAATGCAAGAATTCTATTCAAGAATAAAATAGAGGCAAAGAAGCGAAAGCCCCCTTTCCTGATCACTCCCATACTTCTTTTGGCCCTCTGTGACACCCACATTCATTTCCATTTGGTTCTACTACCTCCCTAATTTTAGTAGAACATAGGTAAGAGGGAGACCAGCTGGGGAAGTAAGTATGGTCTGTTTTTAAAAATTAATTCCAAAAATTATTTTCCCCTTTTAAAGAAAAGACAGCTAAAGAACATATAGAGAAGAGATTTGGAATTTGGATGAGATTATTTGTACAAGGAACACAATCCAATGCTTCAAATGGATTGTGGCCAACATACTCCTCCATATTACAAAGAAAAGCTATCACCATAATATTTTGGTATGTGGAAGTGTCCTAGTTCTGCCTCAGCTTTAGGTCTCTGCCATACCAGGGAATAGTGAATGAAGACCACGCCTGAGATCAATGACGGTAAACCATATCATGGAAGCAAAATATGGCTCCAGATTTCAAATCAGTGTAGAAGAGACAGCAATACTCTCTGAAGTTACTTACTTGGGGTAGGCAGAGACCATGGCAAATCAACTGAAGTAAGGTCCTCCAGCTCTTCCTTTGACTTGACAAGACCAACTGTAAGGATTCGGATAAATGGATAGGCAAAGGCTTTTACCTCCTCCTCAGAAGCATTAAAAATCTAGGTATGAACAAGTATGAATCTTATATTAGTCTGGTGGGTAACTAAAATACATTCTTACAATCTCACCAAGTTGCAAAAGCTAATTTGGGAAGTGAAGACAACACAGAGTTGAGGGCAAAATACCAAAAATGTAAGACCACAAAAGGTCCCACCTGAAAGGATGGCATGTTCTAATTGTCCAAGTTTATATATAAAACATTATCAATATCAAAGGTAGCAAGACATGGACAGCTGAGGGATATTTTAGATAAAAAATGCATATGTTTTCCTAGATAATTTACTCATTAAACTTATTAGAAATCTTTCCTCTAAGAACTCATCTAAATGCTATTCTCCTGCACCTTGACATAGTGCACTGAACATCACAAGTACTTAATGTTTGTTGGGCTAAGATATGAATTGTTTTGAATTTCAGGGAAAAATTGTCCCATATAAACAGCTTCTTCATAAGCTTTTCCTACACACTTCTCCACTTCCACCCAACCCCCTCAGAATTCTGCCAGCTTCTTCAAAACAAAGGACTAAAAGATGTATTAGGAAACATGTTTATCATTCGCCTCAGGGATGAGGGGATCCAGCTGAGGTAAGGTTGCTGTTTTGGTGTGTACCAAAGGCTGGGACATTTTCCATTGGCTACCAGCCACCGAGAGGGTGCAGCTGGCCCTCCCTCCTTTCCTCCCGCCCACCACAGAGAGAGTACAGCTGGCCCTCTTGCCCACAGCACACCAGAAACAATAGAGCAGCCAGGGCGCCCCCACAGCGTATTTCATCAAAATGGGTTACCCTTTGAATTGCCTCCTGACTTGCCACCAAGCCTGCCACAGCCAACAGAACAACCAGATACAAATGAAATGGCTACTGAAGCCACAATGGACGCCCCTACCCAAACTGTTCCCAGGGCTGCTAGGAGGAGCCTGGATTGTAACAGGGTCCCTGAGCTGCATCTGGCCTCATTGGTACACAGACAATAACTGCATGTGGAAAGGAGAAAGCATCCCAAAGAAATCCAGATCTGCTTATTCAGGATCTTGCCTGGTAATAAACATTAGATAGTAAGAACAGGATAAAGAAAGCACTCAAAGCTTCTTCTGACGGGGAGACTGTTTTTTTCAGCTGCAAGTACCTGTGAAAATCACCTCCCTGAAAATTTAGTCCTCCACTAAACGCACTAAGGATCTTATGCTGCTTCCATGGAAACAATGAATAAGGTCTCTCTCATTTCTCCCCTCTTCTCTACCACCCACACTAGCTTCCGCAGTGACTGGGAACTTGGGTGCTACATCAAAATGAGATGTCAGCTTGGGGAGGCAGGATAGGAGAGCATGTTACTTGTCATTTAAGCCACTTGTCAGCACAAGGGGGTATGCAGAGCCCACATCATCAGGGAAGTTAGTGTTCTCCTTCATTGCAGCCAGCACATGGCATCAGATCCAAAGACACAGTCTGGAAAGCTCCCTTCTCCAAACTTATCTCCGTGTCTATATCCATGCCAAAATTCAAAATCCACAGAAAGGAAAGTGTTAACAAAGATAAGGTATTTCTTACTATACACAATGACAATCACTCCAGGATTTGGTATCCCATCCCAGCATCACTAGGCCTATTTGATGGAAGCATTTCCTCAGGGATATTGGCAGCAAACTTGGGAATAAAGAGATTTCAGGAAGATTTTCATTTAAATGACACTTAGTTTCCCTGCTGATGAAAGAGGAAGCCTACTCCATCTGCTGAGATCAGATTTCATCTCATCAAACACCTCAGTGTAATTATTTTTCTACCAAGTATTTAAATGAGGATGTAAATGAATACCAAGGTATTTGAAGTCATTAACGCTACTGCTGCAGGAAGAAAGCACCAGTATATCTCTAGGGATGGGACCCTGTTCACCATCAAAGCAGCTGCTCTCCTGTGTTCATTTTGTAACCTTTATACCACATTCTTGAATTAATGAGGAAACATCAAGAATCGATTTCCATGGAGAATCTAGGCATGGGGTCGGTGTGGGGGAGTTTAGGGTGAGTGTATGAGTGTGTGGGGCAGGGGGGGAGAGAAAGAGAGAGAAAGAGAGAGAGAGAGAGAGAGAGAGAGAGAGAGAGAGAGAGAGAGAGAGAAAGAGAGAGAGATGAGACCAAGCTTTATGTTTGGTCAATGACATTTAACATTATAAATTATTTTACTTCCTATTGTGGCACTAGCAAGAAGGGTTCAAATGTATATAACTACATCATTCCTGGATTCCTTTTTTAACAAAAACTTAATATCATCAGCCCTTCCCTCTAGGCCTCAAATCTGCAAAATGAAGATGAGGAAATTGCTGAGATAGCTATCAAAGAGATTTTCAGGACTAACAACGGAAATAGACATCTCTATTTTCTGAACTTAACTGGGAAGATTCAACTCCTAAGACCCTCTCTGACTTAGGAGACAACAGATGGACATTTAAACATGTTTCCATTTATACATTTCTCACTCAGTGTTATAAATAACACCAAATATAAAAATTCCACCTCACCCTAACAACAAGATGAGCTACAATCTGCCATTTTCTTCATTTGAATGTAAAGGGTGGTAGGTAATAGCAGAAATCCTACCTCATAGGACTGGCCGGGGGTGTGGTAGAAGGAGGAGCTGAGAATCTTTTCGATTCTCTGCTGCTTCAAAAGAAGAAGAAAAAAAAACTCCAGAAATTCTTAGGAACAAGCTTAACAAATTATAAACCTGGTTTTCCGGTCTGTCACCACCTATAATGTTGCTCACTTTGCATGAGAACAGGTTAAACAAAAGTTAAAAATTAACCCCCAGAGCTAAGTCTTATTTCCATGTCATGAGGAGCCTACAGACTCAGCCTAACGAAAAAGTAGAATCAGAGGGAAAAAAAACAGGCAGAAAATGTCTGTTTCTCCTTTATTAATGGGAATCTAGCCTGGCTCAAAATGGGATCCCCTTGGCATAGACTGCTTTTAAGAATATGACTAGATAGATAAAAGCAGATCTAGTCCATGCCAGTCTGCACAAACAGTGAGCTGCAATTAAAGCATTAAGGAAAGTACTATTTTCCTTAATGAGTTAGCAGTAATTCCACTTTTGTACAAAACTGTTTTCTAACACTAACTATAACTGCCATTTTTGCTTCTGTCTACTTAAAGGAATCCAAACATGAGAAAAGTAAAGTGGGAAGTAATAGAGAATAAAAAGAAATAAATCAGATAAGAAAATGCCTATGACTTTATAAAGGGATGAAGTCAAAAAGTATGAATTTAATATGGGAATCTAATGATAAGATTGAAGAGAAATTAATTTTAAAAGTCTTAAGACGATTTTGTGGCATTACTATCACAAACAAGAAGTGGCTAATTGAATTGGAGAGACCACAATAGGCAACACAAGAGTTGGCTGGAAAGAAAGGATACAGTTTTGAAGATTTTATAAAAGATAAAAGAAAATGATGGCTTAAGATGACTTTCTGAATATAGAGACAAAAGAGAGGCAGAGAGGTAGAGAAAGCAGCAAAAAACAAAATAAAACATCATAGTGGGAAGACGGGAACCAGGGGAGATGATTATCAATAGAGGAAATACATTAATTCCTTCTTCCTTTACAAAATAAATAAGTGTCAATCAAGTGCTCACACATGCCAAATGTAATCCAAAAGGTCTTATTCAGGATGTACTTCCTGATACCAAGCCAAGCTTTAAACATACTCTGAAAAGGCTAGTTAGGTTAAACCAGTTTCAAATGTGCCAAACGATATAGCTTGCACTACTTAGCCTAAAGGACAAACTACAATGTACAATAGTTTGGTAACCTTTTGTCTATATTCTCTTTTTAGTCTACAATTTTCCAATACTTCTAAGGAGTTGCTGTGATGCAGGAACCCTCCTCATTTACATAAAGCTACATAAAATTTCCCTTTAAAATTTTATATCAGTTACCTAAAAGAAGGGATTAGTGCAAACCTGGATAGCAAAAGCACTGAGTCACTCTCTAGCCAGCAGGTGTTACCTCCCTTTTGTTCTAGGTTGGCCTCTTTTGCTGGTAACTCAGGGCTAAGAATTACAGAACACTAGCACTTGAGAATTACCAGAACTAATTTCTTTCCTATAATAAAAATTATAAAACAGTTTGCAAACCTTAAAGCTTTATTTAAGTGCTAAATATTATTATTATTTTTTCAACAGTATAAGACATGCTCCCTCAGCCCCACAAGGCTAGAGAGGCCTTACTCTCTGGTACTAGCAAATTGCTTTGCTGCATTACTAATATACCAGCATGCCCTTATTATCTTTCCTCTTTGAGTCTCTGTATATATCTATGGATTAATCTAGCAATTTTCTTCCAAAATTCAGACTGCATTCATGCTCTTCTTCAGAGTAGCTTTAATAAGTAATAAGGGCTCATAGAATGAAATAGAGATGATGAAGAAGAAGAAATTCAAAATTAATATCAAAATCCAAAAGGTCAAGCCTGAAAGGAGAAAAAACAATAGAAAGTGACAGGGAAAAATTAGGATATGAAAAAATGGAGGAAAAAAGTGACCAAGTAACCACTTACATATAAAATCTCTTGATATGAAGAGCCTCAACATTTCAAAAGATGCCTATCAGTGAGTTGTCTCAAAGACCATCTTTAATTTGCATCTGAATCTCAACTTCTGAATGTCAACATCAAAAGATGAGTCAGTGGTTTACCAATAAAACAGATTGAGTGTTGTTATTTCCATTACTGGGCCCTCACCAAATCTTCCAGCACAACAGAAGAGAGAAAAAAAAGGTTCATTTTAAGTCTCCAGATCCTTCTCTGCCCTGTGATACTCTCTAGCCTTGACTTTTTTGCTGGTTATCTTTTGCCCAAGGGGAATAAAGCAAATACCAAGGACTTGTAAGACACTGATATTTATAAGTTACCTGGGAAACTGACATCTCCATGTTACTTTGCCCACTGCATAGCCAAACATCGCCAAATAAGACATCATATACTGTCTGGCTGTATCTCTCCTTCTTGATGATTTGCTCTGCCGTCATGTTGTAAGGCCCACCAGGCTTCATAGGATCCAGCACCACGATCCAGGTCTCAGACTGTTCTGAAATATTAGCAAGGCCCCAAGGACCTAATCAATCTCAGACCAATTAAAACAGAACTAAAATTCAACCATGGGCTTCAGGAACTCATACATTATTCCCAAGTCTCTGGATACTATTTAGATGAAACCTGAAAATAGGGTACTTGAGTTATCTACATTTTGGCCAGCAGATGGGAATACAGGGAACATCAGAGGTTCTGCCCACCTATCCTAAGAAATTAAAAAAAAAAAATCAGGCATAAAATTAACACATGAAAATATCTTTGCTCTATACTTACTTAACCCTCCCTCTCAGCAGCACTGTCAAATATTCCACGAGAAACTAGGAGCCCAAGACCAAGAATTACGCCTAGAACAAGATCTGTGAAGTAGACCAACCCACAACCCAAAGTAATAGATAACAAAAACACAAGTTAAATAATATCCTACATTTTTAGAGCTTTACAGGTTAAAGAGTGCTTTCATATCTATTCTCTGATTTGGTCTTCATAGCTACCTTTGTGAGTTAAGCCAGAGACATATTACTATCCCCTTTCTATAGATGAACAAACTGAGGCTAAGAGATATCTAGAAAATAAAAGAAACAAAACCAGATCACAACTGGTACAATGACCAGTTCACTGTGTGTAAGTACATGTTTTACACTATACTATCCTACTAAAACAAGCAAAATAGTTTGGGAAGTTTTTTTAAAGTAAAAATCAAGATTCTAGTCCACCCAGTATGCTAACAATGAGAAATATAAGAAAAGGGCTCTCCTCTCTTTTCCTTTCCCACTCCTCTGACAGATAGACAAATGCATAGAAAAACAGAGAAGTAGAAAGGAATATTTAAACTTACCTGCATAGCCTACTTACAAAAAGCTGAATATTAACCAGATTTAAATGTCTGCTCAAGTTTTTCCATGGAGTTCCTCACTTATAGGACTGTGATCTTAGGATACAATAAATAAAAGAAAACCTTTCTAAGTCCAGAAATTCTCAACCTATTCATTGGAATGCACCCTCAGCAATGCTCAGCAATTTTAATAAAGCACTTCTATAATGAGTGATAAAAGAATCTCAGAGCACCAAATAAAGGGAAATAAGTTGGCAACATGGGAGGAAGAAGGGAAAATAAAGGGGAAAAATGAGAAATTACAACTTCAAAGCAAATTCTCTTGGCAAAATACAGAAGGAAAAAAATCCAATTACTGCATGCTCATTTAATAAAATGAAATTTCAAGGTAAATGAGAGAGAGAAGATTATTAAAAGGGGCATACGTGTAAAAAGTATTGTACTAAAACTATATGCCACTTATTCTCACAAGCAGGGTGCTAAAAAGATAGCATGATCTAGGTCCAGTGAAGGCCTGAGACAAAAGGGATTTCCCCACTGCTCTGGAGGCATTTTTACCACATCTGAGGTAGGAACGAACAGCTGAGTGTTGTTTCCCTTTTAAAGAGGGTAACTCAAAGGCCTAAATATTATATCCCTAGGCCACAGGGGGTTCACTTAGAAATTCCAGAGTCAACTGTCTGCTGTTCTTTTTATTGTCAAAATAATCATACATTAGCATACTAAATGTGCAATGCACCTAAAGTACAAAAATCACTGTTTTGGAAACAGTGGGCAGCCAGTACAGACTGTGTGGCACAGGTGTTATGTGCTCCGTATGGCTTACACTTCTGAGCAGGCAGACACTCAATCTGTCCAGACTAGAGTCTTTCCCAAGGTTTTTCCAGGATGCCTTCACTGATGAGCCCTCCTGGAGAAATATATTCCTGACCCAAGCAGCAATTGGTTACAATGATATGGTTACTCCTAAGTAAGTTGTCTATTCACCACATCTTCTAAATTGCTCCCTTACACAACAATAGGGAAAGGAACAATAAGGAAAATGAAGTTATTTGGGTAAAAAAAGATAAACCACCTCATCACATGTCTGAGGCTGTGGATATCTCCAGGGCCTGAGCAATCTAAACAGAGATGGACTGTATTTAGACCAGACTCTAAACTTAACTACTACCTCTCAAGGAATATTTCCAATCTGTCCAAAATACAAAACAGGACTGACTGCCCATCTTCTATTTTTATCTTCACACTCTTTTCAAATCCCCTTCCTTCTATCTAAAAAGTCAACTAGGTGGTAAAGTGACTAGAGCCCTAGACGTATTGTCAAAAACACCTGAATTCAAATCCTACTTGGCTGTTTGACTGAGTGAGCCATTTAACTTCTTTCTACTTCAGTTTCTTCATCTGCCTCCCGAGACTGTTGTGAGGATAAAATTAGATGTTTGTAAAGCACTTTACAAACCTTATTAAATTACCACTTCCTCAAATAATGTACTTCCTACCAAGATAACTAAGAAACAGGTAAAGTCAAGTAACCACTGGGATGATACTTTAGCTTTGAGTATGCTGAGAAGGGTGACACAAATAGAATAAGGCTTTTACACTTCAAATATTGGACACATCTAAGAGTAATACACTATTCACATTTTAACCAGTGGCATAAATTTAAACTTCAGGGAACTTCTACTTCCATTCTCATTTACATTTCCCCTAATTACTTGTCTTTATTATCAACTGAAGAAAAAATAATGAATACAGAAGATTAAGTGGGAAGATGTCTTTTAAAAAACTAATCGTATTGAACACTTTCTTGTTTTTCTTTTTTCCCCATTCATATCACATATGTATTATTATCATTTTAGGTTCATTGTGCCAAACTTACAATAGAACTCTCAGACATCGAAGAAGAAGAATAAAGGGACATTCTCTGCCACAGTCCCCTTTTCTACTACTGTGTCAGCTTGGATGTAAAAAAAAACCTGTCTTCTACCTCATTCCCCCACTCCCACCCCTGCCATACCTTGGCATTTTCACAGATGCAAATTGCTTTAGTGACATGAACTCTGAAAACGTATGTCAAAAGTTCCAATGCCAAAATTCAGCATCACTGAATAATACAAATCTGCAATTTCTACTGTAATATTAAATCGATAGCCTTAGTAAAAGAGGATAAAAAATCAGCTGGAAAGATTCTTCCACTCTAGGTTCTGGCAATATTCTTCTGTTTATTCATTGTAACATATGACAGCTCCTAACACCCCAATCACTTGAAGGTGCCATTATGCTTCTTTCATTTGGGGGAGTCAAAGAAAGAGAGGCCATTTGTATCCTACAAGGAACTGCATTGAGGCAGACAAGCTCATGCTCAAAAACATCCCTTCTGTGATTATATATACCCTACTCCCCTGATTTTACCACTTATGTCTAAGAGACTCATTTATAAAACCTTACTCTGGAGGGTGGTGGAAAATATAAGCAGTATCAACTCATAAAACAAGCAGCAGCAGAGGATAAAACGTTGGCAGGAAGTTTAGTGTAAAGCCTAATTAAGCCAGGTCACCCCAAGAGCATTTAAAGATAAAACTGTTAGGAGGACAACAGAGGAGAAATGGAAAACATCTGTGAATAAATCAACAAGCATGTATTAGATAAAACAATGGAGCTTTAAGTGTTTACTGTGTGCCAGGTCCTGTGGTAAGTGCTGCGTACATAAATGTGAGCAACAAGAAGTTCTCTGCACTCAAAAAGGCTACATTCTAGTGGAGGAAGCTAGCACATAAAAGAGAACTAGGAAGGGGAAAGGGCAACGTTCCAAGGGCAGAGTCCAATTTTCGTAGGGAGGGAGCAGAAATCATGGTTCAAGTAGAGAAGAACAGAGATCGCATGAGGTGAAGATGTCCAGGAGGCGCTGTGGTGGCCTACATGCAGGCAATATAAAACCAAAGCTAGAGATTATTCCAGTGGTGAACTAGGAGATAGAAGTTTGAGCTAGGGAGAATTGTTTAAGGATAAGAGATGTGAGAAGAGGCCCAGCTTCCTCCCCATCCTTCCTTGGTCAACTTCAGAAGATTGGGCTTCTCATTAGCATCCTAGCTGAATGTCCAGAACATCAGGTACACCATAATTAAGATAACCTCCATGAAGGCTCCAGAAAGGAGGGAAAGAACTTCTAGGACTGATGAAGGCTGACCTTCTCACCTTGAAGGTTAGCTAACAGACTCAGATGCCACATGGGTTATGAAAACAGTGTGACAATAATGGCCCACAGTTCCAAAGGAAACCCTGGGATCCACTGCTGTTGAAGTGATACTTTCACCCACAGAACGGCACAGAGAAGCTAACCTCCTGCTGAGGACAGCCCAGCAGCCCTGCAGGGAGTGGCCAGCGCAGCACTCTGACACCAGGCAGCACAGCGAGCTGGGAACCTACAGCGCAGCCCGCAGAGCCTAGCCCAGGTCCGAGGCTTTAGCCCCAGGGCAGCCGGGCCTTCAGCCAGCTGGAGGGACCCCAGAACACCAGCAGTTGTGGCGATTCCAGAATTATCAGCACAGATATGCCTAGGACAAAGTGAGAGGTTAGTGCCCTATGGACTTTGGAACCAGTATTTGGGGAACACGTGGCTTCCTCCCCTGGGGGCAAAAAGCTGCTGAAGAAACAGCTGCACAGAAGCCATTTTGCAGCATCAGTAGTGGCTCTAGCTCCTGGTCTGCAAACTGTAGGAAGATCCAGCAATCAGTCTGGGGGTTAATCACTTTTGCTTTAAACTGCCTGGATCTGGATTGTGGTCTGGGGGGGAAGTTTGGGGTGGGTATCCAACTTGACAGAGTGGGTGGAGGCTTTACAGAGGCCATCCAACTGGCAGAAGTTGTGAAGACCCCACGTTTGGGCGGAAGCTCCCCTGTCTGGTGGCAGAGTCCTACTGTGGCAACAAGCCCAAAAATCAAGTAATTAAGTGGCAACATGCCTAGGCAAATGAAACAAAATAAACAGAAAAGTTCAACATTGGACTCCTATTTTAGGGGCAAAGAGGCTCAAAGCATGGAGGAGGACTTTGAGGTCAGAACTCCTGCACCAAAAGCCCCAAATGAAAATACAAGCTGGCTACAGGCCATAGAGGACCTTAAGAAGCAGATAAGAGAAGTGGGGGAAAATTTGGGAAGAGAAATGAAAAAGATGCAAGAAAAGTATGAAATGACAGTCAACAGCCTGACTGAGGAAAATAACACCTTAAAAATAGACTAACTCAAATGGCAAAAGAGGCTCAGAAGGCAATGAGGAGAAGAATGCCTTAAAAAGTCGAATTTGCCAGATGGAAAAAGAATCTCAAAAGCTCACTGAGGAGATTCATTCCTTCAGAGTTAGACTGGAGCAAATGGAAGCTAGTGACTTTATGAGAAATCAAGATGCTATTAAACAGATCCAAACAAATGAAAGAATAGAAGGCAATGTAAAATATCTCATGGGAAAAACCACTGACCTGGAAAATAGATCCAGGAGAGACAATTTAAAAATTATTGGACTACCTGAAAGCTATGATCAAAGAAAGAACCTAGAAATCACCCTTCAAGAAATTCTCAAGGAAAACTGCCCTGATGTTTTAGATCCAGAGGGCAAAATAGAGGTTGAAAGAATCCACCAATCACCTCCTGAAAAGATCCCCAAAAGAAAACTCCCAGGAATATTATAGCCAGGTTCCAGAATCCCCAGATCAAGGAGAAAATACTACAAGCAGCCAGGAAGAAACAATTCAATATTGTGGAAACACAATCAGAATGGCACAGGACCTGGCAGCTTCTACATTGAGGGATAGAAGGGCATGGAATATGATATTTCAGAGGGCAAAAGAGCTGGGAATGAATCCAAGGGTCACCTACCCAGCAAAACTGAGTATCTTGTTTCAGGGGAAATATGGTCATTCAGTGGAATAGAGGACTTTCAAGCATTCTTGAGGAAAAAACCAGAGCTGAATAGAAAATTTGACATTCAGACACAAGAAGCAAGAGATACTTGAGAAGGCAATCAAGAAAAGAAATCAAAAGGAACTTATCAAAATTGGACTATTTACAGTCCTACATGGAAAAACAATAACTGTGTTTGATGAAACCTTTCTCATTATGAAAAGAATTGAAGAAGGGTACATGGCATATGTTTACAGGTATACATGGATAGAGGGCACAGGTTGAATTTGATGGGAAGGGATGATTATTTTTTTTTTAGAGGGCAATTGGGGTTGGGTGACTTGCCCAGGTTCACGTGGCTGGGTTTTTGTTTGTGTGTTGGGTGTCTGGGGCCAGATCCGAGCTCAGGTCCTTCTGGCTCCGGGGCTGGCTCTCTGCTCGCTTCGCCACCTAGACGCCCCAAGGAAGGGATGACTCTTAAGGGGTGAAGTCAAGAGGTGAGGGAGGAAAGTGGCAAGAGGAGATGGAGAGAGACAGGGTAGGGCAAACTATCTCATGTAGAAGAGGCAAGGGGAAGTAGTTGCAGGGGAGGGGAATAACAGGAAGGCAAAAAGGCAAAAGCATATTCTCATTGAAGTTGGCTCAAGGAGAGAATCACATACATACTAAATGGAATATCTTACCCTCACTCACTCTCCTGAGTAGGGGAAAGGGGGACGAGAGGGGGGGATGATAGAGAGGAGGGCATTCTGGGGTGAGGGGAGGTTAGAAGAACCCACTATCAAAGAGGGACAGGATCAAAGTAGGGAATGGACCAGGTGGGAGGTGAGACAGGTGGGAGGGAAATATAAGCAGTCTTTTACAATATATCTACTAAGGTAATGTTTTGCATAGTTATACATGTACAACACATACTGAATTGCTTATCTTCTCAGAGGGAGTGGGTGACAGGGGAGAAAGGGAATGGATCTGAAAATCGAAGTTTTAAAATTAAATGTTTCATAAGATGTCCAGGCAGTGGGGCTCAGAGATTCACCTTGCCCTAATGGCAAAGTCGAAGGGGTATGGGAGAAGATATGGGAGAGAGCAGATTGGATGAGGGGATATCTAGTGGGACTGCTATTCTGGGGTGGTGGGTAGGGAAAGAACGGGGGAAAAATGTAACTCATAATCTGGTGGAAATGAATGATGTAAACCAGAAGTTAATAAAGCATTTGTTTAAAAAAAAAAAAAAACCAAAGCTAGCCTATCAAGGCCCAGACTGGTTCCAGGGACTCTTTCCGATTTTTTGAGGAGAAAAGTCTGAGATGATGTCGGCCCAAGTGGAGAGAAGTGGAAACAGCATGGCAGGGAGGTGGCCAGAAATTTTTAATTAAGCTCCTATTACCTGCCAGGCACTGGGCTAAACTTTACAAATATAGAGAAAAATAAAATGGTCTGCCCTCAAGAAGCTTACAGTCTATAAAGTGAGATAACATGCACATGTATAGGCATACACAGAACAAAAAACAAAAGGGAGCACTAGCAGCTGGGGAGATCAGGAAAGGCCTTAGGCAGAAAGTAGCAATTAAGCTGAGTCTAAAAGGAAACCAGGGATTCCAATACATGGAAAGGAAGAGGGGGCACATTCTAGGCATGAAGAAGAACCGGTGCAAAGGCACAGAGATGAAATATTGAGCACTGTGTAAGTAGGCCATTGCAAGGAGGTCAATATGACTGTGCCATTAAGTGTGTGTAATAAGGCTGGAAAGTTAGGTTGGAGCCGAGTTGTGGTGTGGAGTTTATATCTGATCCTAGCAGGTATTTACTGAGTAGAGGGATGACATGTTAAGAACTACACTTGAGGAAAACCACTTTGGGAACTCTGTTGAGAAGAGATTAAAGTAGTGAAACTTGAAGCAGGAAGAGACTAATTAGGAGGCTACTACAAAAAGACAAGCAAGAGATAATAAGGGCCTGAACTAGAGTGGTGGTTCTGTAAATAGAAAATGAGGGATGTATAAGAGCTAAAAATAATTGGATATATGAGGTGAAGAACTGAGAATGGTACCAAGGTTGCAAGCCTAGGAAATTATTTTTTTTTTAAAGCAATTGGGGTTAAGTAACTTGCTCAAGGTTACACAGCTAGTCATTATTTATGCGTGGGTGCTCATTTTCTGAGGCCGGATCTGATCTCGGATCATCCCAACTCCGAGGCTGGCACTCTTACTCACTACGCCACTTAGCCACCCCTTTAGGGCAATTGGGGTTAAGTAACTTGCCCAAGGTTACATGGCTAGGTTTTTGTCTGTGTGGATTAAGTGTCTGAGGCCTGCTCCGAACTCAGGTCCTTCTGACTCCAGGGCTCTATTCACTGCACCACCTAGCCACCCCAAGCCTAGGAAATTATAAAGATGGTGGTATCCTTGAGATTAACAGGGAAATTCAGAAGAAGGGTCTGTCTGGGAGGAAAAAAGTAAGTTCTGGTTATGTACATGCTATGTTTCAGAAGGGACATCCAGTTCAAATGTACTATAGGCAGCTGGCAATTAATAATAGTTGTATTTATATAATAGTGCTTTAAGGTATGCAAAATGTTTTACAAATGTTATCTCATTTTATCCCTTCAACAACCCTAAGATGCTATTGTTAGCCACTCCCTTCCCCCATTTTACTAAAGAAGAGCTGAAAAAAAGAAAAGTTAAATGACTTGCCCAAAGTCACAGGACTAATGTTTGTAGCAAGATGTGAACTCAGGTTTTCCTGACTCTGGATCTAGCATTCCATCCCTGCACCACCTACCTGAGATTAAAGACTACAGTCCAGGAAAATATCGATATTTCTGTAATAATTCATTTACTTTATCAATGACAGTGAAATTCCTACATTTGGACTCAATATCTCAATTCCTGACGTCTTCCATGAAAATATGAGAACTATTCCGAGGAAAAACAATGCAGGAAGTACAGCCCAATCAGACCAAGTATATACAGCAGCTTCAAAGTATTTGAAATAGGGAAATAAGAAAATCAAATATATGGGGGTAGAGGAATCATAGTATTCCTGTTTTTAAAAAAACTAATCAAGAGGACATAAATAATGACCCATATGCCTACTTTCTCAACTATACAAAACCTTTATTAGAATGACTAAATAAAATATTGAAGAGAATACAAGAAGGAAAAAGCAAGTCTTTGCAAAAAATACTATCTAGCAGCCCATATCTTATTTAAAGTCACACAATTAATTAAAGGTAAACAAAACCTGTGGTTCTCTGCTGACTTTAAGGCATTTAACTGTAATACAAAATTTTGCTATGGAGGTTCTTCTCCAACAAAGTGTCTCTTCTGCATCTATTAAGATCATTCAAAATTCTTTGAAAACAAGAGACGTAGCCCTGATAAATGATCTTCAGACTATCACTATCACTTAAGGCACATGTTTACCAGTGGTCTTTGCTACCATTACAAATGATTTTCATCAGAGTTAAAAGAATGAGAAATTCCCTAGAGACAGTGAGATCCTCCAGAGTGTCCTATTTGCTGATCACTTTGTGCTACTCCCATCAAGCTCTGAAACTCTACAGAACCTCCTGAGTTTTATAGTCAAAAGAAATTAGCCTAGGGGTGGCTAGGTGGCACAGTGAATAAAGCACCAGCCCTGGAGTCAGGAGGACCTGGGTTCAGATTCAGTCTTGGACACTTAACACTTACTAGCTATGTGACATTGGGCAAGTCACTTAACCCCAATTGCCCTGCCTTCCCCTCTCCAAAAAAATCGGAAGGGGGGCGGCTAGGTGGCGCAGTGAATAGAGCACCGGCCCTGGAGTCAGAAGGACCTGAGTTCGGAGCAGGCCTCAGACACTTAATCCACACAAACAAAAACCTAGCCGTGTAACCTTGGGCAAGTTACTTAACCCCAATTGCCCTAAAGGGGCGGCTAGGTGGCGCAGTGAGTAAGAGTGCCAGCCTCGGAGTTGGGATGACCCGAGATCAGATCCGGCCTCAGAAAATGAGCACCCACGCATAAATAATGACTAGCCGTGTAACCTTGAGCAAGTTACTTAACCCCAATTGCTTTAAAAAAAAAAAAATCGGAAGGAAGGAAGGAAAGAAGGAAGAAAGAAAGAAAGAAAGAAAGAAAGAAAGAAAGAAAGAAAGAAAGAAAGAAAGAAAGAAAGAAAGAAAGAAAGAAAGAGAGAAAGAGAGAAAGAAAGAAATTAGCCTAATATTTCACACAGGAAAGTCCAAGTAGATGATAATTGCCTATTATTCATGCAATACGTATAGATGGATAGAATGGCCTCATTAAATACCATGGACAGATCCTACAGGTGAATAATGGACTAAATGGGCCTAGAATTGAATAGGAATAGGTATTTGGGCTGGCTAGCATTTTGGAAACTGCAAAATATACTCAATGAATCTAAGCTTCCCCCTGAAGCAAACCCATATTTTTTTAACACCAAGGGTCTTCCAGTAATACTAAATAGCAGCAACACATGGAACACCATAATCTCCAAAGAATCAAAACTCCAAAAGAATAACCCAAAAAGCAATGAAGATATGTATGGTGGGCATAGTTTGTAGCCTCCAAATAATGATAACTGTCTAGAAAAGAAGTCATGTTAAAAGGGTAAAGGATAATTGGGTGGTGGAGTTAAGATGGTAGGATAGCAAAAAGCAATGCAGTTGAGCTCCCATCCACAAAACTCCTGCATACAAATCTAGAAAATGCACCAGCCCAAGCCTGATATAGAAAGTCACTATGAAGCCTTCATCCAACCCTGGTTTGACAGAGAGAAACAGACAGAGAGGTCTTTTTAACTGAAAATAGGGTTGGAGCTGGAGCACACCATGAAACACTCCAACACCCAGGGGGGAGGGTATATAGCAGAGTGAGAGGAGGTCCCAGACCCATACTAGGGCACCACAATTAAGATAGGTTCCAACTGTTAGCATTGTCACCTACTATATGAGTCACAGATCCAGGGCAGAATAAGAAGGGAAACTGAGTGCAGGGGTGATATCCTGTGTATGGGGGCCCTTGGCAGTGTACTGTAAAAAAGAAGGCAGCTCAGAAATAAGTAGGAGTGGTTAAGCTCAAATTCCCAGAACAGAGCAATATCTCCGTTCCAGTATCTAGTCCAACCTACAGAGGAATAACCAGGGCAGCAATCCAAGACCAAAGAGGAGCCTGCAGTTCTATCATGCTGAACCAAAATAAATTCCTAGCTGGCTGATAAGGACTGAGTCCAATAGCAGTCTATAGCTGTTCTGACCAAAACCAGGTCAGGAATTTGACCAGGCAGGACAGCAATCAAACTTTGTCCTAGATCAGACCACTCTGAGAGTACTAAAAGCTTGAAAAATCCAAGTTTATCTCTGAGATCCTGGAAAAATACAAAACTCAACACCCAAGAAAGCAGCAACAGGACCAGCCCAGACCTACCCTCCAGAAGTGTGGCAGAGCCCAATACAAATATCAATTCCCAAGCCAGGAAACAGACTGGAAGACTACGTAAACAAATAAAAGAATCCATTAGAAAGAGCTATGCCATTCAAGACACAAATGCAGAAGAGAATAAATCTAAAACATCTATAAGAAATGTCTCAGATCAAAACACAGCTGGGGCACAAACAACTAGAATTGGAAGAAATAAAGCAAGAATTGTTCTGGTTTGGGGTTTTGTTTTGTTTTAGTTTTTTGTAAGAGATAAAAATATTTTTATAAATGTAATGAGAGCACTAAAAGAAAAAATGGCAAAGGAATGAACTATAAAAGAAAAAAATTGGAAAAGGAATTAACAGTTTGGCAGAACAGGTATAAAACCTGGCCCAAATAATGAACTCCCTGAAAATTAGACTAAACCAAAGAGAAGACAATGACACCATTAGACAGCAAGAGGTATTAAAACAGTCAAAAAATTTAAAATACGTGAGAAAAGTTAAGATGTCTTATATAAAAAACTACTGACCTGGAAAATAGATTGTGGAGGAAAAATTAAAAATAACTAGACGATCTGAATGCCATGACCATAAAAAGAGCCTAGACATCATAGTTCAAGAAATCTTTTTTTTTTTAACTGCCCAGGTCTCTTACTTAGAACCAAAGGGCAAAGTGAAAATAGAAAGGCCTGAAAGAAAGCTCCAAATGAAAATTCTTAGGGACATTATAGTCAAAATCCAGAGCTTCCAGGTTAAAAAAAAATACTATAAGCAGCCAGAAAGAAAGAATTCCAAGTATCAAGGAGCCAGTTAGGATCACATACAAGAAAAACCTTGGAATATAATGTTATAGAAGGCAAAGGATATGGTCTTATAGCCAATAAAAACTTACCAAGCAGCACTGAATATAATGCTGGGGGGGGGGGGGGGAAATAAACCTTTAATGAAACAGAGGACTTCTAAGTATTCCTGTCAAAAAGACCAGACTTGTGTAGAAACTCTGAAGTTCAAACACAGGAGTTAAGAGAAAAATAAAAAAGTAAACATGAATGAACAATGATAAGGAACCAAAGGATATACTACTTATATTCAAATATCAGGAGATGATACATGTGTCCCTCTGAGTCCTATCATTCTCAGGGGTCATAAGGAATCTAATTAGACAATTAGAACGTATGAGAAGAATAGAAAGAGAGGAGAAAGAAAGAATATACTGAGAAAGAGAGGAAAAGAAAGAAAGGTAAGGGAAAATTATTTCACATAATTAGGGTACACAAATAAACAACTACACAAACAAGGAGGAGGGAGTGGGGAAAGCAGCTGACACCTCAACCTCACTTTCATCTGAACTGATTAAAGGAAGGAAGAATATACATACACACAGTTCGGTACATGAATAACATTTCCTTCAACATGGAAAAAGGAGGGAAATTAGAGGGAGGGTAGGTTAGGAGAGAGATTAGTCCTAAGCAAAACAAAAATTGGGAATGAATGAACGAAATGTTATAAAATGTGATGGAAAACTATGGTGCTGTAAGAAATGATAAAGGGAATGGTTTTGGATAAACCTGGTAAGATTCATATTAACTGATGCACAGTGAAATGGATAGAACCAGAAGAACAATTTATGCAATGACAGTAATATGATAAAGGCAAATAACTTCAAAAGAACTCTTATTAGTGTAATGACCAACCACAACTCCAGAACACTAATAATGAAACATGCTACCCATTTCCTGATGGAAAGGTGAAGGACTTAGAATGCAGAATGACAACGTTTTTTTTAAAACATGAACAATGTAGAAATTTGTTTTGATTAACTATATGTTTGTAATGGAGTTTATTTTTCTTTAGTTCTCAGTTTGGGTCAGGGAACTGGGATGGGAGAGTAAGACTTTTATTGATTGAAAAACTAAAATATAATCTTTTTAAAGATTAACTTAAAGATTTAATTTAAAGAATGGACGGGTAGTAGGTGTGCCATATTGATAGCTCCATAAAGTTAAAAGAGCTGGAGGAGGATCCCTGAAATAGTAGATGAATCCCTCCATGGAAGATTTATGGTAGGACATGAAAAAGATTTGGACCAGAAGAAAAAGCATATATGGAATGGGATATGCTTGAGTTAAAAAGAGTACTGACATAGATGAAATCATATATCCAGCGAAAGTCAAAAAAGTAGTCTAGGAGACCCATCCTGGTCTATTTTCAGATACAACTTGTCCAGAATCAACTGCTCAATATTCTATATCACTGACTTTTGTATTTCATGGACCATATCTTCTCAGGTGAACATATTATCATTCCTTCTTCTATTCTCTTTTCCCTCTGCTAAATCTAAAATGTGAATAGCCACTGTATGGTTTCTAATGTTCAGAATCCCATTTATAGTCTGTTTTATACACACATACGCACACATAAGCACACATGCTCAATGAGTGTTAATAGAATATTTTTTATAAAGCAAAGTAAAATTAACTGGCTGTCTCAAAATTTAACCAAAAGAATAGAATTTAGAATAGGGAGGATGACCTCTTAACCCTTCAAAAGTCCCTGGGGCATCATCTGCTCTCCTTTGCTTCTCCATGACTCCATGAAACATCTCTAGTTCCTTTGGCCCAAATAACACCTTAATTATTTTGCTTTAAGGTGTGGAATAGATATATAGTAAAGTTTTTTAAAGGACTAAGTAAACAAGTACCTCTTTCCCTTGTACTTCCTCTCCTACAAAGGAGAGGTAGAAGAGCTAATAAAAAGAGCCAACTCTTCCTCTTTTTCACCATCCTAACCCACACTCCTTTGAGAATGTCATCAGGAGCCTTTAAGTCATTTGTTCCCTATAAGGAGGAGGGAAATCATGAGAAATCTGAGAAAAAGGGGGAAAGAAAGGAAGGTAGGGAAAAATTATTTCACATATTTAGGGTACACAAAGAGACATCTACATAAACAAGGAAAAGGGGGTTGGGAAAGCAGCTGACACTTCAACCTCACTTTCATCTGAACTGATTAAAGGAAGGAAGAATACACATACACACAGTTGGGTATATAAATAACATTTCCTTCGACATGGGAAAAGGAAGAGAATTAAAGAAAGGCTTCGCTTCTGGGCACTACCAGGCCCAACTGAGGCCAAGGGAGCTAGAAGTGAAATGTGTAATTCAATTCAACCAAAGTCCCCCCACTATTCATATATAGGAAGAGCCAAGGAGCACCTCTTTTCTGATACATGACCTTATTTCTCTTTTTTTGCTACATCACCCCGATTTCCCCTTCCACTGTGCATGATAAATCTGAAAAAAATATAATAAAAGACAAAAAAACCTTCTCAAACAGAAAAATACAGGATTTTTTTACATTTAAGTTTATAATGTGGTATAGTATTTCACCTAGATTCCTTATGAACTAATAAACAAACTATGCTAGAACTTAGTACAGACATAGAATACTATACTTATGCATGACAATGAGAATAATTAAGAGACTCTAATTTGATATTCATTCATTTCTTGTATTTAAAATACCTTGTACCTTGTACCTTGTTTTTAAATGGACATTTATTAAGTACATTCTGGGCAGTAGGAGGTAAAGAAAAGAATACTAGTCTTGGACTCTAAGACCTGGGTTCAGTTCCTGGCTCTGCCACTCATCTGACTGTATAAATTTGGCCAAGTCACTTTAACCCTCTGAGCCTCAGCTTCTTCATCTAAAAACTCGGGATTACACAATACTTACATCAGGCACATCACAGAGTTGTGAGTATGATTAAGAATCAGCACTCAGGGGCGGCTAGGTGGCACAGTGAGTAGAGTGTCGGCTCTGGAGTCAGAAGGACCTGAGTTCAGATCCGGCCTCAGACACTTAACGCACATACAAATAAAAACCTAGCCGTGTGACCATGGGCAAGTTGCTTAACCCCAATTGCCCTCCAAAAGGTAAAAAAAAAAAAAAGAATCAGCACTCAACAAGACAAGCCTTCCCACAGAGCACTCCACTAAAAGGTACCAGTGTAATCAAGAAACCAGACTCTTTCCTGAAGAGGTCAAACCTCAGTTTGGACTGGTTTTGATTTTGTCCAAATCTGTCGTTTTATCAACACAGGGAATGTCCTGGCACGGGAACTCCTCCCACTGATACAAATGGGAAATTCCTTTGTAATTTATTATAATCTTACAATGATAAAGTTTTGAAATGATAACTGCCATCTCAAAAAGCAATCTGGAACTGTGCCACAAATGTCATTAAATTGTACATAACCTTTAATCCAGCAATACTACTACTAGGCTCATTACCGAAAGAGATCAAAGAAAGAGTTTGAAAAGGACACATGTGTAGAAATATTTATAGTAGCTCTCTTTGTAGTGGCAAAGAACTAGAAAATAAGAGGGTGCCCATCAATTGAGTAATAGCCAAATCAATTACAGTATATGCATATATTGGAATACTATTGTACTGTTGTTATACAGTTCAGTCACTTCAGTTCTGATTCTGAGTGACCCCAGGTGGAGTTTTCTTGGCAAAGATACTAAAGTAGTTTACCATTTCCTTCTCCAGCTCATTTTACAGATGAGAAAACTGAGGCAAATAGGGTTAAGTGACTTGCCTAAGGTCACACAGCTAGTAAGTTATATAGAGGTCAAAGTTGAATTCAGGTCTTCCTGATTCCAGGCCCACTGCTCTATCCACCAAGCCCTTTAGCTGCCTCCTAAGAAACAATGAATAGGACAGTTTCAGAGAAACCTAATAAAACTTGTATAATTTGGGGCAGAGTAAAGTGAGCAGAGTCAGAAGAATAATTTACACAATGAGACTGTAAAGACAAACTTCAAAAACTGAAGAAATCTGATCAATGTAATGATCAACAAAAGGTTCAATTCCAGAGATCCACTGATGAAGCATGCTACCCACCTCATGACAGAGAAACAATTAACTAAAGAGTTTAGAATGAGATATATATTGATGGACACGGCCAATGTGAGAATCTGTTTTGCTTGACCATGTATATTTGTTACAAGGGTGGGAGTAAATTGGAAAAAAATAAATAGAATTATTATAGTCTTAGAGCATTGCCTGAGATACTAAAATGTAAGGTGCCTTACCCATGGTCTCATAAGGATGAGATAAAGCATAATTTGAATCTAGGCCATCCTTACTCTAAGAACAGCCCACTATCTACTAAAGTACCATGTCTCTCAGCATTTGATTTACTAAAAGATGTGGAGAGTCAGCAAATATTAAGGACAGAGTACTAGTAACAGAGTCAGGCAGACCTGAGTTCAAATCATTTCTTCCAATACCTGATTTCCCACAGAAGTCAATTAATCTCTCTACACCTTAGCTTCCACCCCTATATGATGGGAATAATATACTTGCCTCCACCTCATAAGGTGGTTGTATCAACTAAGATAATTTATGTAAAGCACTTTGCAACCTTAAAGCACTATATAAGTAGAAGTTATTATTACTAAAGTTACATACCAGAGTCCTAAATCAACAATAACTAATCCTCTTTTTTTCAGTCCTCCAAAATTTTACATTTCATGCCACTTAAATACACAAAGCATCATGAAGTCCTAGCACTAGAAGGTTCACCTAGACAAGAGGTTCTCAAACTTTCTGGTCTCAGTACCCCTTTATGTTACACTCTTAAAATTACTTAGGACCCTCTAAAGAGCTTTTGTTTGGGGAGGATTATATCTACCAATACTGACTGTTGTGAAAATTAAAATGCCTTAGTATTATTACCAAGAAAAAATAGTTTTGACCTCACAGATCCCCTGAAAATTTCTCAGGGACTCTCAATAGTTCACTAACCACCAAGGTTTCTTAACCTTTTTTTTGTATCCCCCAGCAGTCTGGTGAAGCCTAAAGACTCTCAGAACAATGTTTTTAAAAACATAAAATACATAGGAAACCAAAGGTTACTAAAAATAACGATGTTATTTTTTTTTCTCATTCAAGTTTATAGACTCCTTGAAATCTATTCACAGACATCTTCAGGGTACATAGAGTCAATTTAAGAACTCCTGATCTAGTCCATCTAATAGAAGAATGTCCTACATTCCTACAAAATGGTTATTCACCTTCTGCTTTAATCCCCCCAGTGACAGGAAACTTGTGATCTCCTGAGGAAGTCTACTCCATTCAAGCATTAAGGCCTACCACATTCCCACATAATCTAACCTCCTGCCTCACTTGGTGCAGTCTCCCTATCTGCCCCACCTTGTGTTCATAACTAACAATATGATCTCCCCAATCATTCACCTGACCTAGCACCTAATGTGAGTTTCTTTATGTTCTAGTTTTCTGACCCTTCCTTCATAAACCTACTTGTGTAACATATTTGTATATGCTCCCTGAGGAAAATTCTAGCACAAATTCCAGCACTATCTTTAGCCCCTACCGATTCCTACATAAAACCCAGCTTGCAATGGAACTCAAGAATTCATTTTCAGGTAATCCAGCAGATGGCACAAGAGGACAGATGCTGAACTGCATAAGGGTTGCCTTACCTTTCACATAAGCTATTTTCTTCATGATGGTTTCCTG
Source organism: Gymnobelideus leadbeateri (assembly GCA_011680675.1). Taxonomy (NCBI): domain Eukaryota; kingdom Metazoa; phylum Chordata; class Mammalia; order Diprotodontia; family Petauridae; genus Gymnobelideus; species Gymnobelideus leadbeateri. The sequence continues at coordinate 483,117 of WOXC01001384.1, read as the reverse complement.
AGCTTGGTGCAGAGTCACCATCACAATGCCTCCAACTTTACCATAACCCCAGACCACAGCTCCAGCTGGTTCTTTCTGCAACACCATGTGATCCCCAATGTAGGAAGCAAAACGAAAATTCACACCTAGGAGGCAGAATAGTTCCATTAGACGTATTACAACCTGAATAAGCAGATAAACAACACAGAATCTTTATATAAAAGGCCTTTTATGAATGGCAATATTGTATCTAATCCCACAATATCATACTTATTCCTTCTAACAAGGAAATAGCTTAACCGGAATATGTGTCAACATTATACATCAAGTGCAGATGAGTGATGCTGAGTTCTCAAAGAGCTCACTGCCATCCAGGCATCTTCCTACCTTCATTCCATGTGGTTTTTATCTTGCTTATCCCCTTACTCTCCATGCTTCATTTCTGAAAGGTGTTTCACTTTTTCTATCACTAACAGTCTCCTGTTACATACTTACAAATGGGAGTTTCTAAGTGAATCACTGCCTTCTCTTAACCTCTTCTATGTTATTGAAGGTTTCTGACACCCCCAGTGACTGTCTAAATTGGAAGCTCCTAGCTGTCAGAGGCCAATGTTTTATTCCCTGTTTTAACCCGTCACAGCACCAAGCAAAATTTCTGCGCTTTATCAATATCTATTGAATTAACAAACTAGAGAAGTCTGCATTTATACTATGTGTCCCTTTCTTCTGGTTTTTCTCTTTTCTATGCTTGCTCTTCCTTCTACCAACACTGAGTTTCCTCAAACGATTCACTGACTTTCTGACAGGCTCGGAGTCCGGAAGTGATTACTCCTAAGCACTGACAGATGTCTGCCAGAGAAGCTAGCTTATGAAGTATATAGATGCTCCCATTATCATAACAATAAATATAGAAAGATTATGGCAAAGATGAAAGTCAGAGAGAAGCCTAAGAAAACTTCTATAATTTGAAGCAGACACAAATCCATAGCATAAATTCACCTATTTCAAAAACTTAAATTGCCAAAAGGACAAAAAGGAACGCAGTTGAAAAAGTAGATTCTGTCCTAGAGACTCACTAACAAGACTGAACAAAAACTCACTTTAACAAGACAGTTCCTAATTTTTAACACTGAGCCTATATTTGAAGTGTTTTATTAGTAACAAGCTTATTATTTAAATTGTCTCAGTAATATGTCCATCAAAATGTAGCTAAAAATAGTATGTTGTTAAGTCACATTCCAATCATTAAGTGAGAATTAAGATATTGATATTTTCTGATCTAAAGACAAATGATAGACAGGAGAGGAGATCAGAATTAATGGGAATTTTCCTTTCCAGAAGCTACAAATAATCTTGCAGGGTTCCTTAGATGATACCCTATTAGGGCATCACAATCAAAGAATTCACCCACATACTCTCAGTGGACAGCCACTCTGAGCAAGAGCCCAGACATTAAGACTTCTCCTATTTATAATGAACCAACTTAATCTTACAGGGCTGCTGGGCTAGGGATAGTTAGCAAAATGCACCAAGAACAGAATACAACATCCCAGTGATTGCATAACCATATAGGCAGTTTGCCAAAAGTAAGGCATATGTGTGGGAGGGCCTTGTCTTGGGGTAGGTGCTTCATACTGAACAGAAATGATAACCAGGAGCAGAGGAGTTAGGTGGGGAGAAAAGGAGTGAATTTGGGGAAGAAGAAATGCAAAAGAACACTCGCTGTATATAAACCCAAAGAAGGACTTCAGCAAAGAAACAGGAGCAAAACACAGAGGCAGAGAAGAGCTTTCCAACTCAATCCATCATCATCAACAAACTTTTTTTAATTTAAATTTATTTACTTTTAGTTTACAACATTCAGTTCCATAATCCCTTGAATTTCAAATTTTCTCCCCCTTACTCTCCTCTCCCAACCAACAAACTTTTTGGGGCACAATCATGTAGAACTCTGCAACAGATCTGAAAATCATAAAATTCATAAAGCAAGGAAGGACTTTAAAGATTATCTACCTTTCATTTGACAAAGGAGAAAATTGAGGCCCAGAAAAGTCATGTGACTTGCCTGAGGTTACAAACCCCATAGGTCAAAGTAAAAAAAAAGAAACCCAGGTTATAAGACTTTTTCCAGTTCACTGCTCTTTTCAAGGGTACCCACACTCTTTATATCCTGAGATAAATAAAGGAGACAACATTCCTTGTCCTCAAGGAGCTCAGATTCTAAAACTGACAATGACAAAGCCACATGGTTGAACATTACCATAGTTATGTCCTTTTTCTTTTAAACTTCTTTCTTTGTATCTCTAGCCTTTCTTCCTTTGTATTCCATAGTGCTTTGCACATTTTTTTCCCAGACTTTTGAATTTCATTGTGTGAAGACTTCCAAGTTAGAAAACTCTATTAATGCACATCTACAGCTGTTCAGCACCTTAGAATCCAGAGTTATCTGATGCACTAAAAAGTTAGTTGACTTGCCCAGGATTCTCCTAATTGGTGTCAGAGGAAGAACTTGAACCCAGGATGTCCTAACCAACATCAAAGAGGGCCTTCTATCCATTACTACATTGCCTCTTACCTTGCAAGATAATAGGGCTCTCGTTTATGACCTCTATGCATATGAATCAGATCTATACATCCAGCCCAGTATCTCTCCAGAGTTTGCATCCTGTACATAGTCTATTAGACATTTTAAAATGGAAGCCTCCGGGACACCTCACACTCAACACATCTAAAACAAAACTCATTAGCTTCCCCTCCCAACCCTATTCCTCTATCAAACTTTCCCTGCTTTCTGTTGAAAGTACCACCATAACATATATAACCTGGGAGCTATCTTTGATTCCTCACTGTTTCTCATCCCACGCATACAGTCAGCTGCCAAATCTTGACATTTCAACCTCTCCATCTCTGGAGAATCCATGTCCCCTTCTCTCTACTCACATAGCCACCACTCTAGTTCAGACCTTCATCACCTTTTTGCCTGTGCTATGGTAATGACCTTCTAATTAATTGGTCTCTCTCTGCCTCAAGTCCCTCCCTACACCAATCCATCCTCTACACATCTACCAAAACCATTTTCCTAAAATGCATATCTGACCATGTCTCTCCCCTATTCAATCAACTCCAGTGATTCCCCATTGCATTCCCTATGTTTAACTTTTAAAGCCCTTCAAAACCTGGCCCCAACCTCTTTCTAAATTACATATTACTTCCCTTCTCAGCCAAGCTAGTTTTTAAGACACAACTCAAGAACCACTTTCTATACAAAGTTTATCTTGAGCCCCACAACTTAGTGTCCTAACTACCTTGTCTTTATCTACTCTGTTATATACATTTATTCTACCTATACTTATATTACTTGTTGTCTTCCCTGAGAGAATGTAAGCTCCTGAGAGCATAGAGTGTTTATATTTGTATCCCCAGCAAGTATTGAAGCACCTGACACTCAGTAGGTACCTAACAAATGTTTGTTGATTGATGCTTGTTTGATTACCTAGGATCTGGGCATCAATATAAAGACATTCTTACAATAGGGCTTTTTAATATTGCTGCCAAATGCCTATACTCAAAAAAGCCCTCTCAAACATTTACATTATTATCAACTTTTACAAGTTTTTTTTTTCCATCTTTTCTTGTGGGGTTGGCAGTGGAAAGACGTGCTAAGTGTCTTCATCTGGGCTGACGAAGAAGGGGAAGAGAAATGGGAGAAGATAAGAAAGAGAAGGGTAATGAGAGTGACAAGTGAGAGAAAAATGAAGACAGAGACCAAGTAAGAGGCTGAGTTTGCTGAGATGAGAAAAAGGGGAGGGGCAGAGTCATTATAAACAATCCCTTTATTAGGGGAATGTCATTTTTCCATGATCTTTAGTCCCAGATGCCTCTGCACTGTTCCCAAAGCAGAATAGTTGAGTGGTCCATGGATGTGATTCAGTACCCATCCTACTCATACACAGGAGGGGATTTAAACCGCAATATATGACCAGGAGCCAAGCCTAGAGTGATTCGTCGCTCCTTTCCAGCTCCCCAATTATCCAGGTTATCTACCACTGGCCCTGGTGTATATCTGCATCTGGGCCAAAAGTCACATGTGTGCCTGGATGTTCTGAGCTTGGGACAGACAAGCCCATATCTCCCCTAGGAGCCTTGCACAGGCAAAATCACTCCAAATGGATGGCGGCGCAAAGTTTTACCCCGTCACTACCAACCCTTGAAAGGCAGTGGTCAGAGGCCACTACTATACTACTATCCAAAAAAGAAAAAACTCAAATGGAAGTGTTGCGATCACCAGCCCCTCCTCCCGGGCCCAGGAGCAGCCCAGGCTCATCCTCACAGGCCCCTTCAGGCCAAGGCTGGCCCCGGGGGAAGGCCGGACGTAAAGAGCACCCTTCGGGAGCCCACAGTGGGATGAGGAGCCAGGCCAGGCCCCGGCCCGGCCCCCACCTCACCTGCTCCGCCGCCCCCGCAGGCCCCCAGGAGCAACGAGAACAATAGCTGCGCCCACAGGGCCGAGGTCACCGTCATAGTTCCTAGGCACCCAGGATATGGTCCTCTGGGTTTGGGGCGGGGACAGTGAGGTTGGCTGGGGCGGGGCTTAGATGAGGTCGGGGCCTAGCCCCACCCCAGCCTCTTTCATCTTCAGTACATGAAGCGGAGGGTGGCTCCTCCAGTAGGTCGGAGCTAATCTTTTTGCTCTGTTCGGCCGCCGTAGACAGGGAATCTGTAGGGAAAACGGTTACCTGGCAACGAGAAGAAACAACCGGAACCATCGGCGCCGGCAGCCGGAGAAAGGAGAGGTAAGGACGGTAACCCGTACTCCGTCTCCGCGACTGTTGGCTGCCTTTTTCACCTTCCCCCATCTGCCTTTTGGCAAGCTCCCCGGAATCTTCAAGGAAACTACTCCTTACACCCTAGCGGCCAGAGGGGCCTGCTCCCCGAGAATCTGAGATCTCCCCAGTAGCGACTCCCTGCCCCAGGGAAAGCCTGCCCCAGAGAGGATCACTGCCGGCTGGGACCCTAGGTCCAGGGGACGTCCCTCTAGCTCCTCTGGCCCCCAAACCCCATCTTCCCAGTCTGGCACAAGATCTCCCCAGAACCAACTCTCCCAAAAAACGATCCAAACTTCCTTCTTCCCTCCGCCACACCCCCTTCTCTTTGGGCCCCGTTTACACCCTACTTTCCCATTCCCCGAGGCTGCAGCCCTTCCAAGCCGGACCCTCCCTCACGTCAAGGCCCCCTTTCTCCTGTCCAACCCAGCTTAAGGGACCTAGACCGTAAGTGGTCTCACCCTCTCTTAAAGCTGATGTAAACTTTTGCTGCAAGATAGGAGAACTGGCCAAGACAAAGCCAACAAACATAAGAACTCCAAAACCTCTGAGATTTAAGGACTTTGCTTCACCCCCAGGAATGACAGCTTAGCACATCTAGAGAGTGACATGACCCCCCAGTGACATGACCCCCCTGTGCAGAAATAGATGAGGTAAAGATTGAATTTGAGGCTCTTTCTTCACTTGGGCCTTGATATGATGGAGGGCCTCTAATTTTGTACTAGTTCTTGAGCAAAATTTTCCTGAAGGTTTTTTATTTTTTGGAAGGCAATTGGGGTTAAGTAACTTGCCCAAGGTCACAGGGCTAGGCTTTTGTTTGTGTATGCGTTGTGTCTGAGGTCGGATCTGAACTCAGATCCTTCTGACTCCAGGGCCGAAGCTCTACTCACTGTGCCACCTAGCCGCCCCCCTGAAGGTTTTTATTTGCAGGCAAGACCATCTCTACATCTTCTCTGAAGAGGGGCACTCTATAATCATAATATTTAATTAACCTAATTACTGTTTTACCTTAATACAAACATCTCTGAGAAGTAAGGAGGTATCTGATATGATTTTACCCATGTAGACCCAAAGCAATTAAAATAGAGTTTAAAAAGGATTTACATCAAATCATCCACATATTTGTTGTAGAAATAAAGAGTATGGCCCACTAAATGGGTCTGCCTTTGCAGAGTTCTCTTAATATCCAAGGAAAGCCTACAACTCTTTGAAGGTATAGATGAGCCTGAGATTGTAGTCAAGAAAAGTTGAAGTAGAGAAGTATTTGTTTATCAGAAATCATATACTTCAGGATTTTAATTGTGCAAATGAAGTCCAGAAATGAAGGTTAAAGTCAGTGCTCTTTAATAATCTCTGTGTACAATAGGCAGTTCCTTCCAAAGAGATGTCGATTCCATTCTCCAATACGCACTGCCGAATTCCACAAGGATTTGGGAATCTTCTCGAAGGGCTGACACGGGAGATTCTGAGGGAGCAGCCGGACAATATTCCAGCTTTTGCAGCAGCATATTTTGAAAACCTACTAGAAAAAAGAGAAAGTAAGCTTAAAATGGGCCTTTTAAAAGTGTTTTTTTTTTTAAGTTGAAGAATAATTATTTGATTTTCAGTGAAATTTACTTAAAGAAACCTATAGATAAGTTTTTTTGATAGGTAACATTCAAATGTAAGTTTTTGGTATTTGATATGGTAGTCAAAAATATGTGCCTTTTAGGCAGATACCCTTCCAATAGAAGAAATTTATTTCTTACATGGGTTTCACTATATTCCATTTTACTAATTCTCACCTGCTTCTTTTTGTCCTTCATAATTGGATTTTAAAGAGTTTATTTAGCAAGACAGGATCTCCAGCACATTCAATCTGCTTCTCAGTTTTCAAACAGTTTGTAACTAAATCATTGGCTGTCTGGCCTATTCTTAAAAATCTCCATGAAAGAAATTCCTTGAACTCCCTAACATATCTAAATATTTCTCACTTAAAAGTAGAGTGTTCTGTAAGAGAGAATCCTACAGTTTAAATTAAATAGCGCATAATTGTGCTTTCCCAGGGTTATTTTGAACAGTCCCACATCAGAAATGATTGCTTTGAAAAGGAAACTGCCCAGCTCTGTAATTGTAGCTATTTCGTTGTTCATTACCCATTGTGCCCTCCCCAATCCACCAATTCCCTCACATTCTCAAGGTCTTTTTCCTGCCCAGACAAGGGTATTTGCTTTTCAGCCAGTGACTAGTTGAGAAAAAAAGGCAAGCAAACAGAATTCTCCAAGTCATAAGCCATTTAAGTTAATAGGATCATGCACCCAAGACTAGAAGTAACCAAAACAGTCAGGTAGGTGGCAAAGTGGATAGAGAGCTAGGCCTGAAGTCAGAAAGAGTCATCTTCCTGAATTCAGATGTGGTCTCAGACACTTAATAGCTGTGTGACTTAACTAAGTTTGCTTCAGTTCCTCATCCATAACATAAGCTGGAGAGGGAAATGGCAAACCACTCCAGCTTCTTTGCTGAGAAAACCCCAAATGGGGTCACAAAGAGTTGGGCATAACTGAAAACAACAAACACTACCAACCACCCAAGACTGATTGGTAGAAGGTAAAAGTTATACTGAAGCCTAATCCCAACTGAAACAAGATCTCTTTTTAAACTACACCAATTAAGGGACACTCATCCAACAATGGGGTAAGGTAACTGGAAAAATCCACATGTTTCACATGGGTCTTGTTCACTTTAAAGAAAAAGGTAGAATACCTTCTCTGACACTGGTATAATTCAAGTAGCATCCTTCCCACACTAAACATAGTTCAAATTTTTGCCCCTTCCCAGCATTGTTAGGAGCCTCTGCCCAACCCATTTTTTTCTGTACATCACCAAACATTTCAGCATCTAATTATTATGACTAGGTCATGGCCTAACAGAGATATAACTGCCTTTAAACACTCTGAAAAATTCTCTAGAGAAAAAAAAATGAAAAATCCTAGACTTTGGGCTAAAATGTGAAGTATTATGAGCAGTAACTTAATTATATTAATATAACGTTAATTTTGTAAGTTAAAGCAATGCAAAAACTTTTTTTCATTTTGTAATTTTAGAACTCATTAACTTTCCACTATACAAATATTGAGTCACTATTTCCAGATCACAGTAATTAAAGCAATCCCAGATTAACAGTCTCTAGGTGCTGGTTTTCTAACTAATACTACTTAAATACTTCCAGCTTCTTCAGATGGAGATCATAGCCCCTCTATATCTTAAGAGACTATTTTCATGAGTTGCTATGACTGAAAAGAAATCATCACCTGGTGACCAGCACATTGTGGTTATATACCTCTTTGAATTTAGTTAAACTAGAGCCTTATGCTTTACTGACATGGAATTTCTGAACCAAAGGTCACCTCCTCACCATGCTATCATCAGAGTAGGGCTTAAATGGACTAATAAAAGCCTACATAAACCAAATATAAATTGTCTAGCCCTTTCCATGTGCATGAAAAAAATTACCATTTTTTTAGAAATGGAGTAAAAAGATAGGTCCTTTCCAGATAAAAGAGAACCTCCCAAAGAATAAAGAGAACCAACTGATCAAAAATGACTGATCTAACAAATTTAACTGATTCCAAATCTGAACTACTTTCTTTTTATGCCTCTTCTCTTTCTTTTCTCCCCTACTTTCATCTCTTTCTGTATGCAACTTTCTCCTTGCCCATGTTACATTGGGGGAAAAATGCTCTTAATCTCTCTGAAAAAAAAGTATTTTTAGGGCTATTATGTGTTGGGAGCTTGTGTATGCTTATGTCCATTTATTTGCATGCCTTTTGGATCACCCTGTGATTTCATTGGTGTAAAGAGTATCCTATGAGGAAATTCCCTCTACCAGTGTAGACAACACTTAGAGAATTCCCTGGGGAATTATTGAGAGAGTAGGTGATTTGCCCAGTCAGTCATATAGCCATTATGTGTAAGAGACAGGACTTGAATCCAGCTCTTATTGCCTATGAAGCCAGCTGTTCAGCCACTATGTCAACACTGCCTCCTATGGATACTTCCAACGTAATAATAGTAACTTTTACATCATAATTTGCAACATAAATTACTCAAAGGTTTATAGGACTGTATTTTTATCTATCATATAGAAATTCATGGGGGCGGCTAGGTGGCACAGTGAGTAGAGTGTCAGCCCTGGAGTCAGAAGGACCTGAGTTCGGATCCGGCCTCAGACACTTAACGCACACACAAACAAAACCTAGCCGTGCGACCTTGGGCAAGTTACTTAACCCCAATTGCCCTCCAAAAAGCAAAAAAAAAAAATTCATGGAAGCTTAATAGAAATTTAATGATAATATTAAACACCAAGATCCCCAGAGAGCCATCTTAGGGATCCTTCCCTCTAAATAAAAGTTTTAGCTGAAGCAACATGGAAGGCTACATCTCTCTTCTTCCTCTTTAGACGTTAGCTCAATTATCAGCTTCTGTGTATTGATCTTCTTTCTTTTTCATTTTTCTCCTTATCTCATTTTATCTCCTACCCCATCTTCCTCCTCCTATGTAAAATTATTATCTCCTGCCTGTGACAATATTAGGTGACCCAGTAAGGTAGCCAGGTGTGGTGATAGTAGCCAGTGTGTGGTACTTAGGTAGACTTGTATTCAAATCCTGCTTCAGACACAAAGTAGCTGTGTGACTCTGGAAGAGTCACCTTAATCCCCTTCCACTTCATTTTGCTTATCTATAAGTTGGAGTTAATAAAAGTACCTGTCTCAGATCAAAAGAGATAACACAAAAAGTGCTTTGCAAACCTTAAAGCAGTATATAAATGCTAACTATTATTATTACTATAAACAGATACCACCTCTTGCATTAGGCTCTATGCCAATGTGTTTTTGGCTAGTAGTAAGATAACTGTAGTTTGTCAAAAGAGTTTGCTTTTGCTGTATCCTGAGTTTATCTGGATAAACATACAATAATTCTTAATTTCTTTTTTAGAAACCAATTTTGATCCAGCAGAATGGGGGGCTAAAGTAGATGACCGCTTCTACAACAACCATGCTTTCAAGGTACAACCTGGTGCAACTGAAGCTAAGGTCTGTGGCTCTCTCAAGAATTACAAAATGCATCACAGATATCTCATCAAATGAGTTGTTTTTTTGTTTTTTTGTTTTTTTCTGGCCATGAATCTTACTCTGAAAGATCCGAGACTTATACACTGTTATTTGAAAGAATGTTTATGGATTGTCAACAAGTAATAAGTTCATGTGAAATAATGCTACTAAGGCATTATTGTTTTTCCCCCTTTCTAGTGAGGGATTTACCTTGCTCATTCCATATTTCTTTCTTTCTTTCTCTTTTCTCAAAGACCAAACCTTAAACCCATTTCACTCTGGAGCTCATAGATTGGACCATAATAGGTCCCTGCCCAAGCACCACTTAATGGCTTTATTTTGGGCCTTCCTGGCTCTGAGTGAATGTCAATAGTAACTGTTTCTCTTTTGACCAGCAACCCTGAGGGAGTTTTTTTTCTTGAATGGGCATTACCTTACTCAAAGTGAGAACCTGAAAAGGCCTTAGCCTAAAAAGGCCCGGGTCTCCTATAGCATCCTGGTCCATCTCCAGTCATCCTGATGAATGATATCAGGCCACTGAACACAGATGACTCTAGAAGAGAAAGTGAGGCTGGTGACCTTGCACAGCCCTCCCTCGCTCAAATAAAAGTCAACTGCAAGTCATGTCATCATTTCCCTGATGTCATAGTCCTCTTCAAAAACGAAGAACAAACACAATTTTGCATATACCTATCCCTTGTAAGAACATAACTGACTCTGTGATTTTAAACAAGTCACTTAACCTCCTTTGAACCACAAGTTCCCTCACTTGTAAGATGGAAGGTTTAGATGCTTTTCAGAGTCTCTTCCAACTTTAGAATTCTCTGAATCTGAGACCACAGACTGGTATTAGAGATGCAGAGCCTGAGATAATGGAATAAAATTTTTCTCTATTTGAAACTAATTAAGTCATACAATGATTAGACATACCACTCTGATATCATTAGTATAGTAATCTATCTGAGGTAACTGGTCCATGCACCACTATCCACAGTGCACCTGAAAAATATTAGAACACAAAGAGAGAAACTAAGCTCAGCATTTTGAAAGCTTTCCCAATGGGCTTGGGAAAATATATGCAAAAATTCAAAAGGGATGGTGATGATTATTTTAAAGTCTTTATAGTTTTCAAGTAGTTTCAGGATCTCTACTTCCTTATTTGAACACAAAAACCTTTTTATAATTGGCCAATGAGTCATTAAGTATCTGTTGAATGGGCTTCAAAATTGTGATGACTTAATATTTCTGTTATTATTAAGAAAGCTTCAAGTACCAAATGAGATAATACTTGTAAAGGCTCAATACAGTGCCTGTCACATAGTAGGCACTTAATAAATATTCATTCTCTCCCTCCATCCCTCCTTTCAAGTATCTTAAGTGTCAAAAGTAGAAGAAACCCCAAAGGTCATGTAGACCAACCCATACCTGAATAATCCCTTTCACCACCTGCCTAACAAGTGATCCTCAGCCTTTTCTTGAAGACTAATAGTGAGGGGGCACCCCATCACCCCATGAGGGGCACATTACACTTTTGAATAGTTTCATTTATTAAAAGGTTCTTTCTCCTGTCAAGCCTCAGTGTGTTTCTCTGCAATTCCTTGCCATTGCTCATCATGTCTTCTGTTGCAAGGGAAAAACACTCTAATGGCTTTTTCACATGATAGCCTTTAAAATATTTGAAGATAGTTATCATGCATCTTGCCCCAATCAGGCTTTCCCTTTCTCATTTCTTTCCCCCTTCATTTCTTTCAACTAGTTAGCATATAGAATTATATAAGGCCCAGGACCTTTTCTGTTTGCCCTATTTTGGACACTTCCGATGCAATATCATTTATTGTGTCTACTATGTAGCAGGATACCATTAATAAAAAGAAAGCCCTATTTTCAAGAAGTTTACATTCTGATGGGGGAGACAATACATGAAAGATGTCAGGAAAAGGGAAGACACACCAGGGGATCCAGCACAGGAGCATCTTATTCCAAGGAGTTGAAACTAGGCAGCTCAACAGATGCAAAGCAGAGTGAGTTGAGTATACTTTCTAGCCTCCTCTATAAAGGAAGGTATTGGGAGTAATTTGGTCCTCTGCCCTCCAACCAAAGTAGAGAGAAGGCTGAGGGGGATGGCATCAACAAGTTTGAAGTACAGTGTAAGTTTAGAAGTGCTAAGCTTCCCCTGGGAAGGGGTATCTTGTTCTGTGGAGTTGAAACCAGGCAGGGCAGCTCTATTTTGGACACTTGCTAACTTATAATTATCCTTTCTAAAATATGGTATCCATAAATGAATATAGTACCCCAGATGTGGTTTTAGGAGAGAGAGCACTTACCTAGTCCTGGACACTATACTTTTCTTAATACAACCTAAGCCTGTATTATGTTTTTTGACTGCCATATCACACTGTTGACCAATATCAAGTTAAAATCTATTAAAAATTTCAAAAGAGGGGCGGCTAGGTGGCGCAGTGAGTAAGAGCGCCGGCTTCGGAGTTGGGATGACCCAAGATCAAATCCGGCCTCAGAAAATGAGCACCCACACATAAATAATGACTAGCCATGTAACCTTGAGCAAGTTACTTAACCCCAATTGCTTTAAAAAAAAAATAAAAAAAATTCAAAAGAACTGCTGTCTAACTCATATCACCCCTCTTTTGTAATTCTGAAATTAATTTTTAACTCATAAGATTTTTACATTTATTCATATTAGATTCAGCCCAATGTTCTAACCTGTCACAGTCTTTTAGATGCTATTATCTATTGTGTTAACCATCCCTCCTATCTTTGTAATGTATGCAAATAAAAATAGTAAACATCATTGTATCAATCAAGGACAGATAACTAAAATGCCCAACTAGGGACAAGTTTACACTAAACCATTGAGGATTATTCTTTGGATCCAGCCCCATTCAGTCAGTTCTGAATGCAACCTTATCATCTCCTAGCACATATCTCTCCATACTTTTCACAAATATAACAAACAGGAGAAATTCTGTCGAATGCCTTGTTAAAATCTAGGCCACTTTAATCTACAGAATTCTTCTGATCAACTAACCTAGTAACCCTGACAAAAGATGTGAGATTTGTCTGGCGTGAGATATTTTGATGAACCTATTCTTGCCCTTTGTAGTCAGCACTTCCTTTTCTAGATATTTACCAATCATTCCTTTAAATCATGCATTATCTAACTTTACCAGGAATATTACAATCAATACTACTAGCTTATAATTTGCACACTATATTCTCTTCCCTTTAAAAAAAAATCTGAACATTTGCCTTTCTCCAGAACAGAACCCCTTCTGTTCTCCACAATCTTTCTTTTTAAAAAATAATTCAATTTTATTTCATTTTTAGTTTCCAAATTCTCTCCCTCCCTCCACTCCCTAATGCTTAAAACCAATTTACAAATATAGAGTCACATAAAATAGATTTCTGTATTAGCCATGTTCCCGAGGAGGGGGGGAGTAAAGTGTCTTTCTGAACCCTGAATCCATCAGATCTCTATCTAGAGACAGATTGCATTTTTCATTTTGAGTCCTTTGGAATTGTGGTGGGTCACTACATTGATCAGAGTTAACTAAGTCTTTCACAATTGATTTCTTTGCAATATTGCTATTTCTATATAAATTGTTCTCCTACTTCTGCTCACTTCTCTTTCTATTAGTTCATGTAAGTCTTCCTGGGTTTTTCTGAAACTATCCCCTTCATCATTTCTTACAGCACAGTAGTATTCCATTACATCATATATACCATAACTTGTTCAACCATTCCCCAATTGGTAGGCATCTTCTCCATTTCTAATTCTATGCCATCTCTATAGTCTTTCAAAGGTTACTGAGAATGGTTCAGCAATCACATTTGCCAATTCTTTCAATGCCTGAAGATTTAGTTCATCTGGGCCAAATGACTTGAACTCATTAAGGCATTAAGGGCAGCTCTTACTATTTCCCCACATATATTTTTTCCAAGCAATTTGTCTATCTAGGAAGATATTGTCCTTACAAAGAAAACAGAAGTGTATATGTGTGTGTGTCCATATATATGAAGCTATCATTATCTTTTCCCATCCTCTTTTCCCTAATATCTGTAACATATACTATTATCATTATCCTATCCCATTCTCTATATAAAGATATATTTATATCTTTAGCTTTCTTCATCAGCATCAGCTCAGAATGAGTGTTAGCATTTTTATACTATTCTTACATGATTGTGTCACACCTCTGTATATTCGTCTTCTGTTACATACTATTGCCTTCATCTTTGATACATTTCTTTTTAAAAGTTAAGTTAGTTGGTGAGTTTCCTTTTGTATCCACATCAGTTTCTATTCTATGAACACCTTCACCTGTTCTTCTTTATTGGAATTATTTATCTTAGTATCCTTAGAATTTTTTTAGAACTTCTCTTGGAATTTTATTTTATTATTTATTTATTTATTATACATATTCTATAATATATATTATTATATTTATTTATTATATTTTATTTAATTTAGAGCTTCTTTGTGGAATTTTATCTTTTCTGAACCCTTTGAAATCTGCTGTCCCCAAAGACATGGTACACATTAAATTATGCCCAGCTTTTCTCTCCTTCTTCATCATAAACTCTATCATAGAGTGTTCACTTAGCCCATAATTCTCATCATTTCCACCCCATTAGTTGGTTCTTTCTTGTTTCTGAGAATCAAATGCAGAATGGAAAATCTCCTTCAGTGCTTCCTGTACCCATTTGAAGGATGATCATTAAGGTAAATTTAAAAATGTTAAGCTTCTCTCCTTTTGGTAAAGAGAGAGCTCCGGAAGATATCTGCATAATCGAAATAACCATAAGTAATAATAGGATCATGGATGAAGAGCTGAAAGAGACCTGAGAGTACACTTGAGTACATATCTCCATGTCAGGCTTTTAATCTGTTTTCTGAACTTCGTATATATTTCCTCTTTCTGTCCAAGTGATCTGTAGTATACCTTGAAAACAATATTGCTTCTTTCTTTCTTTGTCCAAGTGCATTCCACCATGCTTTCCTCTATTCCTGGATATCCCCACTTGAGTAGATCTTCTTAATATACAATATCACTCCACCTTTTACATATCATATTTCTTTTTGAATAAGGTATACCCTTCCAGAGCCACATTCTTATTAATCTCATCCCACATCTCAATAAAGCATATGAAATTATATTTGCCTTAATCCATTGGGCTTTCTAGTACACAAATGTAGAGGCATCTGAACCATGGGTTTTATTACTCCTTTCTTGTATCTTATGAATATCTGGGTATCTCTACTACTGTTCTTGACACATTGTAGCTACTTTCTAAGGACCTAGCTTGATGGATATATTTTGGCTGTTTTCTACCTTCCCCTTCCTTCTCAGCTTTAAGGTCATTATGATTAGATTTGCTAGACTTCAAACAAGAGCCATAACTAAGAATTTTTAACCTGGGGCAAAAACATTTCATGGAAGAGCAACAGTACCAGAAAAAGGAAAAGTCAACCACAAATTCAGAACTACTTAGAGAGGAGAGTTATTTTCCCCTTCTCCCATATCCTCTGCAGGCTCATAAGACTAAGCCCATGCCTACCATCTCCCAAATGCCATTACTGTCATATCCTTTTCTGGGGTCCATCTTTGTCTGCATCCTTCTTGAGGCACAGGCCACTGGAGAAAACCACAACGTAATTTAATTTCAACAAGCATTTATTATTTTCTTACTATATGCAAGAAACTGCTAAGTAATGGAAACAAGTGGCAAAATCACCCTTAAAAAGCTAACATGGGAACATATATGTACATAGATAAGCAAATACAAAGTATTTCCGAAGTGAATGTGGGAAAGCACTAACAGCCATTGGTGGTCAGATCAGGAAAGGCTTTGTACAGGAAGTCGCATGTGAACTGAGCACTGAAGAGAGAGCACTAGGGATTCTAGGATACTAAGAGGCTAAGTTGAAGTGAGAGAAAATTCCGAACAAGAAAGGCAGATTTTGCAGAAAGCACAAAGGAATAAGACAGAATGTCTAAGAAGGCATAGTCAGAAAGGCAGGAAGAGAACCTAATGTCTTCCTTAGTAAAGACCAAGGAAAAGAATAACAGCAAAAGCCCATAAAACACTGCAAGATCGTTAATAACATCACTGGCATTTATACTATGCTTTAAAGTTTGCGGTGTTTTTACATGTTATTTCATTTGATCTTCAGAACAACCCTGTGAGGTAGGTCCTATTAATTGTCATCCTCATTTTACATATGAGGAAACTGAGCTAAGAAAGGTCAAGTTACTTGCCCAGAGCAACACATCTAAATTAGTGCCTGAAGTAGGATTTGAACTCAGATCTTCCTGACTCCAAATCCAGCACTCTATCCTCTCCATTAATAAATTTGATGATTTGCCACTGTTATAATCCAAGTTAATTATTTTACAACTATACAACAACAAAAAGAAAAAGAAGTAATTTTATTTTTATTAATGTCTTCAGTAATATTTTAACCCTTTACTTATTACTCTCCCCTATATATGTAGTAAAAAAAGATGTGGAAGGGACAGAATATACAATGGCAATAACAATAGGCGTTTAGATTGTGACAAGCAGTAATAATTCAAATTGTCACAATAGACAAGTTCTGCACACAAACCCCATTTTACTGATGAATGGAGGAACAGGAATGATCATTTCTAGCTCTGTAAGAGTGAAGATGACTAGAAAAGGCACACATAAGCACTGCTAGACATGCACTGGACCAAAACCCCAGTCTACTTCAGGCAAACATATTTTTGTCATTTTTTTTATTAAATATGTCCATCTCTGACGACAAGGCTTCCATTCTTATGTTTTAAATTGGTAATCCATAAATCCAAATCCTGTTCTCAGATACCATCTTTTTAATCAGCTTATGGATCACTTTACAAATCTGTCACTGTCTTCAAAAGTCCTTGTCCTCCAATTGGCAGCACTAATTAAAATATACTCCCTGGCCCGAAGGTCTTCAGTTTCTTGCCAAGGGTTTCTGGATTTCTTGTGTCAGAATTGTTTGTGCTCATATGAATCACCAGAAGTGGGAAATAGTCATTTGTCCTGGCAAGTCTTGGATATGGTTTCTGAGGAGACTATTGTTGTCATCACGTTGACAGACAGATGCTTCAGTTCCCTGCTTAGGGAGTCAGGATGACTTTTCCTTAGCAGTTTAGTTCAAGGGACCCATACTTTCTCCGAACCCTTTGAAAACTGCTCTCCTAAAATCTGCCATGAATGTCAAATTGTGCTCAATTTCCTTCACAATTCCAGAACCCTCCAAATCACTTTCACTTATCTTGCTTTTCCTTCTTCAGGTCAGATCCTTCTCCTCCCACAAGCTGAAAGTAGCAGTAGCCATTTTTTCTGTGTGTAGGAAATCACTTCATTATTTTATAGTGAAAGGTTTTTTTATTTAGCCCTCACCCACAGATTTCATTGACCATATCAGTTTGATTATATATGTATATATATATGGGTATGTGTGTGTGCATATATGTATATATATACCTTATCCCATGTATATAGAACACAATGGTGTTTAGTTGGTTTTTCTCTGAGATTTGAGGACTTCATATTTTGTTCGTGACTCATTATAATGTCATTGGCATGTGATATAAAGTGTACTGTCTTAGTGGCCAATACTACAAAAGAAGAAGCTTTTTATTGGAACCAAACAACGATCTTCTAAAATGAGAAACTGAAGCATTTTTACTGATCATACGTTTCTTGCTTATTTATTCCCATTTTACATTTTTATCATTCCTACTCTCTTTCCTGCCTCAATTCATTTTAGTTCAACAAGTATTTAACAAGCTCCTATTGTGTCCAGGATAATGTGCTTTCCTAGACTTTACTCATCTTATATTTTTCTTTCATCTTTGTTCTTTAGCAGCTTTGGCCATTTTGACTTGAAATCTTACCTACCTGATCTGTGCTTTCTATAGGAGGCACCACCTGAAAAATGTGCACCTGAAAAAGAACCATCTCAGGAAACACTGAAAGAGCAGGAAACACAGGTATCCTTTGTGGTAGGTATTTCTTCATGTCATTCTGGATTTGCCCCAAACAGTATTATTGTTACCTAACTATATTTCCAACATTAATCCTGTATATCATATTAGCTATTATGGGCAGGTAGGTGGTACAGTGAAGAAAGTTCTAGGCCTGGAGTCAGGAAGACTCATCTTCCTAAGTTCAGATAAAACCTCAGAGACTTACTGCTCTGTGATCCTGGGCAAGTCACTTAATTTTGTTTGCCTCAGTTTCCTCATCTGCAAAATGAGCTACAGAAGGAAATTGCAAACCACTCCAGGCTCTCTGCCCAAAAAACCCCAAATGGGATCACAGAGTCAGACATGACTGAAACAATTGAACAACAAAACAACATAATAATTTATTATATTTATGAGGGATATTTTTTTTACAAATTATTAAGCATCAGTGATGATGTAATTAAGATATTGTCAATCACGCCTAGTTATATTTGTATTTATCCTGTCACACTCATGTTTTATTTTCAGAAAGTTCATTTTGGGGTGGCTAGGTGGAGCAGTGAATAGAGCACTGGCCTGGAAGCAGGAGGACCTGAGTTCAAATCCAGCCTCAGACACTTGACACACTTACTAGCTGTGTGACTTTGGGCAAGTCACTTAACCCCAATTGCCCTCCAAAAAGCAAAAAAAAAAAAGTTCATTTTGAGAAGTAATGAGCCTAAAAGGCCAGAATTAAGAGTTTGAGCTCAGTTTAATAGGCAACAGAAAATCATCATATGGTGTTAATAGTTATATTATGAAAGCAAAATTATTATTATCAGTATGGAAATTGTATTGAGGATGGATAAGGGAGGAAAAACTTAGGAACAATTAAAGCCATCCAAGAGTGGAATTAACTGGACTGCCTTGCAAGGAGGTAGTGACTAAGCTTTTTGTAAGCATTAAATGTAATTTCTAATTCTTATTATTCAGGTGGAAGCTGCATTGCTACTTGTTCAATATATTGTAGAAGGGCTTCCTGACCAGATATGCTTATATGACCTCTGAGCTCCCTTCAAAGTAGGAGATTCTATGATTCTATTTCCCTCCTTCCTCGTATTTTCTGAAGCTGAAAGTCATTTTGATTTTGATAATTTCTGACTTCAGCTTAATTGTTTTTTCCCTAAAGGGCCAGCACCTTTTAGGAATTTTGAAAGTTTCCCTTTAAAAGGGCATCAGTAGAGGATTGTGGGAAGATGGCACATGCAATAAGGCAAGAAATTCCTTGACTCTCCCAAATCCCCCCCCCAAAAAAAACAACTTAAAATAATGCCTCAAGGTGAATTTTAAAAGTCAGAAAAAGCAGTAGTCCAGCCTAAGATAACTTGGGAAGAAGTTAGACCTACAGGATGGTGGTCTGGCCCAAAGAGAAGTGCAGATACTACCACATCAACAAATAGCAAACCCTGGGAGCAATTGTGTCAAGGTGGTAGCCTCTGCTTTGGGAATTTTAGCCCAACAAATGGTTTTGGGGTCAGGTGTGAGGATAAGGCAGCTGGTTAAGGCAAAATTGCAGGCCCTATACTGGTACTTTTGGCAGGGGCCAGGCAAGTTAGACAAAGAGGACTGAGCACATAACTGGTGAGTGCCATGTCAAAGGCACAAGGGCCTTCTGGTTATGGTCAGTCACAGGAGCAGAGTCTCTGGTTTGGGATCCAGGCCAGAGGGGCAAGCTCAGGCAACACAGAACAGTGATACATTCAGACTGCAGGAAATGAAAGCATTTGTAGTGGCTGTGGTATTGGGGGCCCTGGTCGTGGCTCAGGGAAACAGAGGAGTACCCGAGATGACTCAAAATCCAAGGCATGAGCCAGAAGAACAGCAACAATAACTGGCCTTGGATCTTAGGTACGTTGGGAAAAAAAAATGAAAGACCCCCTCACTCTTCTTAATACAATGGCACAAAAAAACCTGAGACATTATCCCCCAGGAGCAGAGCCTAACTTTAACATAAAGTTAATAGCCAAGAAATAGACCATTAAAAAAATGAGTAAATATCCAAGAAAAAACCTGACCAGAGATAGTCACTATATGACAGAGATGATCAGTGTTTAAACTTGGAAGACAATGAATTCAAAACAGCTATTTATAAAGCTTCGAAGAAAAATATAAAATGGAGATAAACCCAAAAAGATTTCTTGGAAGAGCTTAAAAAGGAATTTTAAAACTAAACAAGAGAGGTAGAGGGAAAAATGGGAAAAGAAATGAGTAATACAAGAAAATTATGGGAAAAAAAGTCAACTAATTGGAAAAAAAAAAAGAGATCCAAAAAGTTACCAAAGAAAATAGCTCCTTTAAAAGTATAATTGGGCAAGGGGAAGCTAATGACTTCATAAGATATCAAGAAATAATAAAGCAAAATCAAAAGAATGAAAAAATAGAAGAGAGCATAAAATATCTCATTGGAAAAATAACTGACCTAGAAAACAGATCAAGGAAAGATAATATAAGAATTGTTAGACTACCTGAAAGTAATAATACAAAAAGGAGTCTTATTAAGGAAAAGAACTAGAGGGTAAAATAGAAATTGAAAAAAGTCCACTCAACAACACCTAAAAAATATCTCAAAAATAAAACTCACTGGAATATTATACCTAAGTTTCTTTTTTTTTTTCTAATTAGTGGGACGAAGGGAGTGAGGCAATCAGTGTTAAATGATTTGCCCAGGGTTACACAGTTAATAAGTATCGGTATCTCAGGCCAGATTTGAATTTGGTTCCTCCTGACTCCAGGGCCAGTGTTCTATCCACTGCACCACTTAGATACTCCCATAGCTAAGTTTCAGACTCCCAGGTCAAGGAGAAAATATCACAAGCAGCTAAAAAGAAAACAGTTCAGATACTGTGGAGCTAATGTCAGGATTAACACAAAATTTAGCAGCTTCTATATTGAATGACTGGAGGGCATGGAATATGACATTCTAGAGAGCAAAGGAGCTGGGTTTGCAACCAAGAATAACTTACCCAGCAAAGCTGAATGTAATCCTTCAAGGGAAAAAATAGATATTTAATGAATTAAAATAATTTCAGGCATTTTTGAGGAAACAACCAGAACTGAACAGAAAATTTAACTTATAAATATAAGAATCAAGAAAAACAGGACAGGGGCGGCTAGGTGGCACAGTGAGTAGAGCGTCAGCCCTGGAGTCAGAAGGACCTGAGTTCAGTTCCGGCCTCAGACACTTAACGCACACACAAACAAATAAAAAAAATAATAAAAAAAAAAAAAAAACCTAGCCGTGTGACCTTGGGCAAGTTACTTAACCCCAATTGCCCTCTAAAAAAAGAAAAACAGGACAGAAAACATGAAAGACTAATCATCAGGGATTCAATAGGGTTAAACTGTTTACTTCTTATATGGAAAATTATATTTGTAACTCTTAAGAATGTAATCATTTGTGGTAGGTGAAAGATGAAATGTCAGAGGAAACAAAAGTTTGATCTAAACATATCATTATATTAATAAATACATACCTCATCAAACTAGGACCAGACCTCCTCAGATTAGGCCTGGACCCTGCATACAGGAGGACACAGATTTTTTTCATTAAACAAATAAGATCATTTTAAAGGAAACAGTAAAACATTAAGCAATCTGATTTCTAATTGGATGAAAGATTAGGGACTTTCTAAGGGGAAGAACAAACAGATGCAGTTCCCTGAATTCAGAAAAAAAAAGAGAAGTCCCACTCTCCACCCACCCCACCCCCCAGAGTGTCTATAAACAATCAAAGGAACATGGAAATAATAATTGATTAATTAGTATGGAGTCGTTTTCAGATAAGACATATGTATTGCTCAAGATATATAGTTGTAAGAAAACTCCTTGCATTCAGTCTTTGGATCTGATCAGGTTTCTGATCAACATACCTTAGGTCCTTGGTTAAAGGTAATTAAGCTGCAGACAAAGGTGATCCACTTTCCCAGTTGTGCAGGGCTGGGTTCTAACAGTACAATAAGGTGTTCTCCTAATTCTCACAATTGAATAAAGCTTTTTTTACAAGACAGAAGTTGGACTAAACTATAATTGAATCGAAAAGGAATTGAGCTAGCTACAGAAGTGAGTCACAAGGTGGAGGTAGTGTGGTTCACTCAGTTCCCATAGTTTAACCACTTACTGTCCTAATCCCCTCATTTTCTTCAATTACCAGGGTAGCTAAAAAGAGTATGACATAGATAGAGGACTTAGGTTTGAGTCTGTTATGACAGGATGATCCTAAAAACTAAAATTGGGTAAGGAGAGGTAAAGTAGAACAAATTATCTCATATAAGAGAAATAAGAGGGCAAGTGGATGGGATAAGAAAGGGTCTTTTGGGGAGGATATACAGAATAAGAAGGCAGTGGTCAGAAGTAAATTATACTTCTAAGGGGGGGGGATAGGATAAAAAGAGAAAGAGAGAGACAGGTAATTATTACAGGTAATAGTCATTATAAATTTGAGTGTGGATGGGATTAAACACCCATAAAATGGAAATGAATAGCAAAACGGATCAAAACAGAGGACCTGACAATACATTATTTAGAAGAAACATTTCAAAATGAGAGTCACACATAAAGTAAAAAGAAATGACTGGAGTAGAACTTATTATGCTTCAGCTGATGTAAAAAAAGAAAAAAGGCAGTGGTGGCCATCATGATTGTCAGACAAAGTTAAAGTTAAAATGCATTTAATTAAAAGAGATAAGCAGAGAAATGACTACATTATGTTAAAAGTTACCATACAAGGGATGGCTAGGTGGCGCAGTGAGTAGAGCACCAGCCCTGGAGTCAGAAGGACCTAAGTTCAGATCCGACTTCAGACACTTAACACAAACCAAAAAAACCTAGCCGTGTGACCTTGGGCAAGTTACTTAACCCCAATTGCCCTCCAAAAAGCAAAAATAAATAAATAAATAAATAAATGAATAAAAGTTACCATACAGGGGAGACTAGGTGACGAAGTGAATAGAGCACTGGCCCTGGAGTCAGGAGGACCTGAGTTCAAATCTGGCCTCAGATACTTAATACTTACTAGTCATGTGACCTTGGGCAAGTCATTTAACCCCAACTGCCTTGCCTTCCCCCTCCAAAAAGCAAAAAAAAAAAAAAAAAAGCATAGATAATGAAGTAATATCAATACTAATTATATATGCACCAAATGCTATAGCATCCAAATGAATTAAAAGTGGAAGTAGAGAGCAAAACTAAAATAGCAGGGGATAGCAATCTTCCCATCTCAGATAAATATAACTAAAAAATAAATAAGAAGTCAAGGAGATCAGTAGAATCCTAGGTAAGATAAATGTGACAAATACCTAGAGAGAACTGAATGAAAATGGAAAGAAATATATCTTGTTTCAGTAGTACATGGTACCTTTTCAAAAATTTACCAGCACATAAAAATCTTAGTATAAGATCTTAGTATAGAACTCAAATGTAAAAAAGTTAAAATATCAAATGCATCCTTTCTAGATTATAATACAACAAAAATTACATTTAATAAAGGACCATGTAAACACAAATTAAAAATTAATTGGAAACTAAATCATCTAATCTTAAAGAATGAGTGGGTCAAATAATCATAGAAACAATAATATTATTAAAAAGCAGTAATCAGAGGTAAATGCATGTCTCTAAATGCTTACATCAATAAAATAAAGAGCAATTCAATGATTTGTGTATGCAATTTTTAAAAAACTAGAAAAAAATCAAATTAAAAATCCTTTAAACACCAAATTAAATTAAACACCAAATTGGAAATCCTAACAAAGGTGAAATTAATAAAACTGAATGTTAGAAAACCATTAAATTAATAAATAAAGCTAGGAGCTAGTTTTGTGAAAAACCCAAGAAACTAGATAAACCACTGGTTATATGATTTTTAAAAAGAGGAAAGAAAACTAAATCACTGGTATCAAAAATAAAAAGGGTGAATACATCACTAACGAAGATTAAATTAAAGCAACTATTAGGAGTTATTTTGCCTAGTTATATGCCAATAATTTTAACAAATTAATTGAATTGTAAGAATACTTACAAAAATATAAACTGTCCAGATTAACCAAAAAAGGAAATAGAATATCTAATTTATTTTAGAAAAAGAATTTGAACAGCCCATAAATGAGCTTCCTAAGAAAAAAATTTATCAGATTTACAAGTGAATTCTATCACAGTGACAATTTGACAAATTACTATGAAATGATTAAGTTATTCTAAGTATTATAAATACTCAAATCAACTATAAAGGACCTATGAAGGAAGATGCTATCCACCTCCAGAGAAAGAACTAATCAATAGAAGTATGCATAGTATGGTTTTGCATATATATTTATATATGTGTGTCAAATGGTGACCTCTAGTACAGGGTGGGGAGGGAAGGAGAAAGATAGTTCGAAATTTGAAATGTAACCAAAAAATAAGTAAAATTAAATAAAAAAGCAAAATTTTTAAAAGAAAAGAAGAGTGATGGTAAGACTACAACTGTTGGGATGTAATTGTGAACATTTCACATTGGTTCAATTAAATGTAAATTAAATGAGTGCCTTTTGACAGCACACATATAAATCCTTTGACATGTAAAGATACTGCTATAGATTTGGTAATAGCATATAGATTTCCATAATGACTCTATAACAATTTCACTAACTCTCTGATTGATAATAAAATTTGCCTCATTGCCAAGTGGTCAACAATGACTTGCATTAGAAGTATCCTTTGATTTGTAGCATAATAATTTATTGATTTAGAGTATATTATTTTATTAAAACAATTTTGATTAATTAGAACAAACAGGAATTGCACAATTTAAAAAAAAATAGTGTCTGATGGAGACTGTAATTTTCTGAAGGGCTCCAGTGTAGTTTTTTCTCTCTTTGCTTTCAAATCACTCAAAGACTAAGTCAGTTTCTTCTGTTTTCTTACCCTAACTTTGCATAGCATAGCCTTCACAGAAAACATTAAATTTTACTTACTTTTCAATTGCTTCCAGATTTTAAAACAAGTTTTTCTCTCTCTGGGAACGCTTTGAGATTCCCCTTCAGTCTGAGAGTCCCAAATGTAGAGGTTGATAACAGGACTTTCAGTAAGCAACAGGAGTAAATAAATTACAACTTTACTTTTGGAGAGAAAACTGAAAATAGTCTAAAATTTTCATGTTCTGTCTTCTAACTTTTAAAAAAATCACATTTCCATCCTGCAATAAATTTGTCATTCTTTTTTAAAAAGTGAATTCTACTAAACGCTTAAAGATCAAATAATTCCAGTATTAAATAAATTATTTGGAATAACAGGCAAAGAAGGAGTCCTACCAAATTCCTTTTACAACGCAAATTTGTTGCTGATACCCAAACCAGGAAGAGCAAAAACAGAGAAAGAAAATTATAGACCAATTTCATGAATGAAAATTGACACAAAATCCTAAATGAAATACTAACTAGGAGACTACAACAATATATAATAAAGATTATACATTGTGACCAAATGAGATTTATACCAAGAATGTAGGGATGGTTTCATATAAGGAAAACTATTAACATAATTATATCAATAACAAAAGTAACAAAAATCACGTGATTATGTCAATAGATACAGAAAAGGCTCTTGACAAAATAAAACAGTCATTCTTATTAAAAACACTTGAAAACATAAATATGAATGATTTTTTCTTTAAAATTATAAGAAGCATCTATCTAAAACCCATTAGCAAGAATTATTTGTAATAGGGATGACCTAGCGGGATGACCTAGCAGCCTTCCCAGAAAGATAAGGGGTGAAACAAGGATGCCCATTATCACCACTATTATTTAATATTATACTAGAAATACTAGTAATAGCAGTAAGAAAAGAAAAAGAAGTTAAAGGAATGAGAATGGGCAGATGATATGATGGTATACTTGGAAAATCCTAGAGATTCAATTTAAAAATTGGTTGAAACGATCAATAGTTTTAGCAAAGTAGCAAGATATAAAGTCAATCTACATAAATCATCAACATTTCTATATATTACTAATAAAGCCCTGCAAGAAGACATAGTAAGAGAAATTTCATTTAAAGTAGCCACAGACAATATAAAATACCTGAGAAGTAAACCTGCCAAGACAAACCTAGGAACTATATGAACATAATTATAAAATACTTTCTATACAAATAAAATCAGATTTAAATAATTAGAGAAATGTCCATTGTACATGGGTGGGCTGAGCCAATATAATAAAAATGACATGTACTAATCTACTTATTCAGTGCTTTGCCAGTTAAACTGCCCAAAATATATATAAAATTCATTTGGAAGGACAAAAGGTTAAGAATAATAAAGGAATTAATTTTTTTAATGTAAAGAAAGGAACTCTAGCAGTACCAGATCTTAAACTGTATTATTAGCACTAACTATCAAAACCATCTGGTACTGCTAAGAAATAGAAAGGTAAATCAATGTAATAGAGTAGGTGTACAATACACAGTGACAAATAATTATAATGACCTTTTCTTTTTATAAATGTCAAGATCTAAGCTTTTGGAGGGAAAAGGGATCTATTTGTGAAAAAAAAAAAACATGTATAGCATCTCTTTTTGTGGTGGCTAAGACTTGGAATTTAAGGGGAATGCCCATCAATTGGGGAACAAACAAACAAGTTGTGGTATATAATTGACATGGAATGTTGTGCTTTGAGAAATGAGGAGCAGGATGATTTCAGAAATGCCTGGAAAGACTTACATGAACTAATTCGGAATGAAGTGAACAGAACCAGAAGAACACTGTACACAGTAAGCAATATTATACAGTGAACAATTGTGAATGACTTAGCTATTCTCAGCAATACAGTGATCTAAAACAATCCCAAAGGACTCATGCTAAAAAAATGTTAACCCACCTCCAGAGAAAGAACTGATGGCATCTGAATACAAACTGAAGCATACCAGTTTTCACTTTCTTTCTCTTTCTTTAGTTCAGGTTTTCTTCCTCAAAATGACTGATAAACATCTAAAATATGTTTTACATGATTGCACATGTACAATCTATATCAGTCAGACTGCTTACCATCTCAAGGAGAGAAGAAGGGAGGGAAGGAGGAATAGAATTTGGAACTTTAAAAAAAGAATGTTAAAATTGTTTTTATGTGTAATTGGGGAAAATATTTTTTAAAAAAGATCTAAACATTTGGGATAAAGGAAAATTTGCTAGGAAAACTGGAAAGCAAGTCTGACAGAAACGAGGTATAGGCCAATATCTTACATCATTTATCAAGATACAGTCAAAATGGATACATGACCTAGACATAAATTTAGATATCATTAAGTAAATGAGAAGAGCATGGAACATATTACCTATAAGATTTATGGATTGGAGAAGAATTTATGAATAAACAAGAGGTAGAAAGCATAATGGAATGTAAAATGGTTAATTTTAATTACATTAAATTAAAATGGTTTTGTACAAATAAAAACCAATGTAGCCAAGGTAGAAGGAAAGCAAAAAAATGGCAGGGGGGCGGCTAGGTGGCGCAGTGAGTAAGAGCGCCGGCCTCGGAGTTGGGATGACCGAGATCAAATCCGGCCTCAGAAAACGAGCACCCACACATAAATAATGACTAGCCGTGTAACCTTGAGCAAGTTACTTAACCCCAGTTGCTTTAAAAAAAAAAAATGGCAGGACTGGGTTGGGGGTGGGCAGTTTATAGTTTTTTGGATAAAGGCTTCATATATAGAGAACTGAGATTTATAAGAATGAATCATTCCCCATTTGACAAATGGTCAAAGAATATGAACAGGCAGTTTTGTATGAAAAATGCCCTAAATCATTTTTGATTAGAGAAATAACTTTAATTAAAATAACTTTGAGGTACCATCCTCGTACCTGTCAGATTGGTTATCATGATAAAAAGGGGAAATGACAAATGTTGGAAGGGATATGGAAAAATTGGAACTCTAATATGCTGTGGGTGGAACTGTGGACTGAAATATACACAGAAGAGTTCTGTGTATATCTATGGACCCAGCAATGCCACTATTATCTCTTTTCCCCAAGGTGAGCAGGGAAAAAGAAAAAGAACACAAATGTTCTAAAATAGCTCTCTTGTGGTGGCAAAGAATTAGAAATTGAAGGAATGTCCATCAATTGGGAAATGGCTGAATAAGTTGTGGTATGTGATGGTGATGGAATACTACTGTGCTTTAAAGAAATGGTGAGCAGGTTGCTTTTAGAGAAACATTGAAAGACTTGCCTAAAATAATGCAGAGTGAAACAAATAGAACCAAGAGAACATTGTATACAGTAATAACAGTATTGTTTGAAGTATTGTGTATTGGTGTTATTACTGTTATAACAGTATTGTGAATAACAAAGCTATTCTAATCTAAGTATTTTGAATATTCAAATCAACTGCAAAGGATTTAATGAAGTAAAGGGCTATCCACCCCCAGAGAAAGGATATATGGAGGTTTGTATTGCATGGTTCCACATATATATCTATATCAAATGTTGACCTTCTCTAATGTGGGGTTCAGAAGAGAGAGGGAGAAAAACTCAGAACTCAAAATGTAACAAAAATGAAATAAACATATTTTTAAAAAATAAAATAAAGGTTGTTTTATGTTTTTGATTAGAAAGTTAAGAACTTCATATACTAAAAGTACAACTGTGTCACATATGAATAAATGAAATGTTTACTATTCTACCTGAAACAGCAAGCTTGAATTATCACTGCTTATTTCTCCAAATATATTATTGTTCAAGGAACAAAGTGTTACTTCAGAACTATTTTGAAAAAATGCACATTTAACTTGGGAATGGTTTGTTTTTGTCACAAAGATATATTAAAAAGCTACAAAAGAAAATGCCTACTCTTTGGGCATTTTCTATTTGGTGCGTAAATGACAAGACAATATATAAAATTCCCTCAGGAGACAATAGTTCTTCAGATGTTGCGTTTTCAACAACTTTAGTTGTAACTTTTACATCCATTTTTAATGTATCACAAATAAGGAGTGTTTAAAACCTTTCCATTCTCTTCTACTTTAATGAAGGAGGAAGCTAGTACTGATGAAGAGACTGCTGCTGCTGCCGTCAAAATTCAGGCAGCATTTCGAGGACATAAGGCAAGAAAGGAGATGAAGAAAATGAAAGAAAATGGCACTGAGGAGCAGTGAATGGAGTGACTGTTTGTATCATAGGTAGCCAGGGGAAAAAAAATTGCCCGGATCCATCAACCCTATGTGAGGTTATCATTTTTTTTCCTTAGTAAGGGAAATTTGATGTAGCAAAATGACATTTGTTGCTGTTGTGAGAATCTGTCATGAGTTTAATAAACATGCCACTTTAAACATGCCACTTTTAAGATTTTTTTGAGGCTATAAGTCTCATTTGTAGTTATTCTGAATCCCCACTTCCAGAGACTTTAGAGCTTAGGAATTTTGTGTCTGGTAGAGGACTAGTTGGCTTTCCTGTCATGATTTAAAGACACCATTTACTATCCCTGGGCTCTGATCTAACATTTCTCAGGAAAAATCAGATATAATACACTACTTTGGAGTGGGATTAATATACTTTGTCCCACAAGTATTTTATTCTACAAAGCAGTAGGAATTAATTTGACCATCAAGGTTACATTAAGAGCTAAATTTACGTCCAGTCCTACACAGAGTCAGTGACCTGACTTTTGAACCAGAATTTGTTGACAAAAATGAACTGACTTGTCCCCAGCTCATCTGGTTAAAAAGATAGTTCCACATCTCTGAGCCAGCACCCAATTAAAGAAAAATTTAGTAGAAACCTTTCATAACACAAGTGTTGAGGAATAAGACTAAAGCCCACCCATAAGACTAACTATAAATAATTTATCTTTACATATATATATATATATATATATATATATATATATATATATATATATATATATATATATATATATATATATAATTTTTACAAATTCATGGAAAGGACCTCAGACATCATTTACCCAAAGTGTACATGAGCAGGAATCCCCTCTAAATAATACCTGACAAGTGACGACAATTGGTCATCTAGCCTGTCCTTAAAGATATCGTGTCTATAAAGGCAGCCAGGTGGCATTGTGCTGGTCCTAGGGTCAGGAAGACCTGTGTTCAAATCCCAACTCAGGGTGTAACCCTAAGCAAGTCCTTTAACCTCTATCTCAGTTTCCTCAACTGTAAAATAGGAATAATAACAGTGCCTACCTCACAGGCTTGCTCTGAGATGATATTTATAAAGTGCCTGGCACAGTAGACACAGTTCCTTATCCCTCTTCCCCCCTCTCCATTAGCCATTCTATTTGCAGGTAGCTCTAACTCTAGGGCATTTTTCCCTCTATCCAAAATCAACTTGTCTACAACTTTCACCCAGGGAGAGCTCCAGTTCTTCTCCCTCCAGCTAAGTAGAACAAATCTAGTCCCTCTTCCATGTGTCACTAAATTGTCTCCCCCAGATCTCCTTTTCTGCAGGCTAATAATTATCCTTAGTTCCTTCAACCCATAGCTGGGTTTCCAGTTTACTCACCTTCTTGGCCACTCCCTTCTGGATGTTTGTCAATATCCTTCCTAAAATATGATGCCCAGAATGGGACATGGTACTCTACACATGGTTAGATCAGAGAAGAGAGGAATGAAACCATAACCTTCCTCAGTCTGGACACCATGGTCCTCCTCATAGGCAGCTAGGTGGCACAATGGACAGAGAGAGTGCTGGACCTGGAGTCAGAAAGACCAAGTTGAAATCCAGCTCCTGACACTAGCTAGTTATATGACCAGCTAGTTGTATGACCCTGGAAAAGTCAATTGATCAGCCTCAGTTTTCTCATTTGTGAAATGGGGATAATAATAATATCAACTTCCCATGGTAGTTGTGAGAATAAAATGAAATAATTGTAAGGATTTTGCAAACCTTAAAGTGCTTTATAAATGCTAACTACTATTAATACAACATAAGATCATAAAGTAGAGAAAGGAAAAAATAAGCATTTATATAATGCCTACTATATGATAGTCATTTTGCTAAGTGCTTTTTACAAATATCTCATTTGATATGTAGGATATGTTTCCTTTAAATGTATCCCATAGCTCGGGGAACCCCAACCAGGGGCTCTGACAGCCAGGTTGACTGCTAGGGGGCTTAATTGCAAGGAGAATCCTATTTTCTCTCTAACTGTCCCTGCTCCAGAGTAAATCTTCCAAAGAAATCTCTAAAAAAAAAAAAAACAACTTAGATATGGACGGTGTCTAGGATTTCACCAAACAAAGATCACAGGATCCCTTCCTAAAAAGGTACTCAGTATATAACATAGGTATCAAGCATGAGATAGCCTTCATTTCACTCCCCCGCTCCCCTCCAAAAAAAATGTTTTATGACCCAGAAGATTGAGAGGCACAAAAAGAAATACACAAAACATTTCAAAGAGCCTATTATATTTATTATGTTCACCCTAGAAAGTAAAGATAAGGTTTTCTTCAAGACAATTATGAGATGTTATACTCAGCCTAGAACTGCACTGTCCTAACAATTCACAAGATCCAGATCTCCTGGCCAGTGAAAACATAGCTTTCTTTAGTCCTTCAGGTACAGGATGATCCTACTAGTGGTTATCTTCTGTAAAAACCAGGATATTAAGGAAATCCTCCTCCCTCTTCTCCAAAATCTCCACTTTTGTGAGGTAATTGCTTCTCCAAAATCTCCACTTTTGTGAGGTAATTGTGAGGTAAAAGCAGAAAGCATCCATTTGTCAGGAATACTAGTTGCTGACCAGTGCTCAGTGAAGGAATAGAAAGAAAAAGGCGGCCTAAGACTCAAGGTAAAGTCTCAAATCCACCTCAGAAAATATGTATCTGCTGCTATTTGCTTGTGCTACAAGCCACCATTGCCACTGAGGTTGGGTATAGAGGAAAGATAAATCCTCTCCCGATAATCCCAAGAAAGAAGGGCCAAAAAGAGAACAGCAGAGTTATCTCCCATTCTCCAACAGACCAAGTAGGGAGGTTTCTCCACAAGAGTCTATCCTTGTTAACTCTCAGTCACCAATCATCTTTGGTGAATGCCACCCAACCCCAATCACTGGGGGAATATTAGAAGTTCCCTGTGTCACCTCAACAAGGTATATCTTCCTCAGTAAAGAATCAAATTAAAGGGGCAGCTAGGTGTTGAAATGAATAGAGCACCAGCCATGGAGTCAGGAGGACCTGAGTTCAGATCCGGCCTCAGACACTTGACACACTAGCCGTGTGACTTTGGGCAAGTCACTCAACCCCAATTGCCCTCCAAAAAGCAAAAAAAAAATCAGATTAAAGATCTAACTCTATGGGATTTATTCCAGTTTGGCAGATCAAGGGTTCCCTGATCATCATCCTACATAAAAAGATGATATGCAGTTAAATATTCTAGTTTCTCACTTCTAGGTTATGTGATCAATATGATGGAGTAGTAGACATTTTTTCTGATACCTTCAATCTCTCACATTTAACCAAAACAAAAATTATATACCATAGATAAAGCAATTTCAGTTGTCTCCATGACTTAGGACACCTGGAATATAAAAGAAGGTTAAAAAAAATCCATGATACCTACCCTGGGCTCACTCAACACAGCGCCCCCTCACCTCCCAGGCTGCCAGCATCAAGCCTGCATTAGTCAACCCAAGGATCAGACACATGGGTTTGGGCTCACAACAAAACCCAATCCCATCCCCTAGTCCTCTCCTTCTCTCTCCAGTGCCATGGAGATCCCAGTTCTAGACTGCAGAAATTCACTTGGGTTACTACAGACAGCTGAGGTTGGGACCAAGAGTGATAGCCTATGTCACAATGGGCTGAGGTCTGTGCTACAAAGATCCCTTCAGAAAAGCCAGGAAAGCAGGCCATGTGTCTGGACCTGAAATAGAGCCCAATCCTAAAACCCATCCCCTCCTCCTCCCACAACCTCAAGGACCCAAACTACAGAAATCAATCCCATAACCAACATGGCAGCTTTTTGAACTGCCAGTGCTAAGCTAGAGAATGGGAAGAGAGGGAGCAATAGGCCCTGGTGTGTGTAAGATGGGGAGATGTGGGGGGAGGGGAAAAAGCTATTCAGCACTCCACTAAACCTGGGGGCAAGAACTCAGCATCCAGCTGGAGTCAATTCTTTTCCCCCAATAGTTGTCCAGTGTTGGAGAAGGCTGAGATGCTTTGAGACCCAGCCTCTAAGGGTGGGAACTCGGAGTAAAAAATCAAATTACCAAAGAACTCAGAAAGAAAAAAAATGTAGAATATAAGCAGATAAATCAATAGGGAAAATATTAACAGCAGAAGGAAATATGGCCTCTAGATCTAGTAAATTAGTTTAGGCATCTTTTGAATAAATACTGCAAAACAAAGGAAAATGATCCAACACTTGATGAAAAGGAGGAACCTGTGGAATGTGAGGTGAATATGAAACCACAATATGCTGGTACTGAGTGGGTAAAAACAGAAGTGAAAATTGTGAACACGATTTATGACCTAGATAGCAAAAAGTAATGGGCAGAATAGCAAAACTGGAATCTGCTGTGGCAAGTGTCACCAGAGAGACAGGAGAGAGAACAATGGAGTGGGAATGCAGGTACAAAGAAGCATAGGAATAAAATAATGTGTTCTGCATAACAATGAAGTTGGGGGTGCTCAGGGTGACCTACAAACTTCAGTTTAATCCCAATGAAAAAGGATGCACCTTCAGTAATAAAGAGGCATTTGAAGCATTCTTAGAAAGAAAAGCAGATCTGAAAAAATTATTGCTCGAGCATCCCAGACAACAAAATTGCAGGAAAAGTGAACAAATGCAGCAGCCAAGGCCAGCAACAGCAACAAGGGAACAGCAGAGAAACCAGTAAGAGACTTCTTTTTTTTATTATTATTAATTTATTAGTTTAGTTTCAGTTAACAAGATTCTTTCTAAATATACACAAAGACAGGAGTGAAGGCAGAAGTCAGATGGAGCTAACACTGAAGAGGCGAGCCTACATTAATAATGCTCTCCATTATGGAAAGAACCTGGTGATACCCTGCCTACAGATGAATCGGTGCTTTCTTTCATTTTGTTTTATTTTTGTTTTGTAGGACATTACAAAATGGGAGGGTGAATGAAAGGAAGGCGGAACCAGAGAAGTGTGTGATATGCATGAGTTAAGTCTAGAGCTAGTAATGAGGGTGTGGTCTTAGTAAGAGAAGAGTCTGCAAGAGAGCGGGGTGAGGATGAAGGAGGAAGGATTGAAAAGAATTGGGCAAGGAAGGAGGCCTTGCTGCTTCCTAGGCAAAAGGGGTTCCACTGAAAAAGTCTCCTATGCATGAAGAAAGATGCTCTGTGAAAGGAAACAGGGACCTTGTGCTGGGTTTGATCTGAGGGATTTGCTACTTGAAAAATACCACTTGTCTTACTTTGTGAGAGTGGGGAGTTAGAACTCCTTGAAGCAACTGCAGGCCAAGAGTGTGGGAAGTCATGGCCTCCGGGAGGAGATTTTGAGGCAAATAGAGAAAAGGTAACCAGGGGAGGGTATAGAACAGTGTAAGGCTACGTATCAAGGATGTGGGGGGAAGAGTTCCTTACACAGGGCTGTGTCATCTGCAAGAATTGACTCTGTTCTGGGAGTGAGACACAATAGAAAAGAGGAATCTGAGGAGCAAGCTCAACAAGGCAGTGGCAGAAATTGTTTAGAGGGGAGAGCCCAGTACTTTGTAAGTTTTGATAAATGAGAAATACAGAGAATAGAAAGAGACTAGATAATTATCATCAATTAGAAAAGGAGGGTCTAGAAAAGACAGAAAAGGGGGATAGATACTGAAGAGAAACCCTCGCTGAAAAAGGTGCAAATAATGAAAATTTTAAAGCTAATGAACAGGACTAGTTGAAGGGAAGGAGAGCAAGAGGGAATCTACTTGACTAATAAGAATAAAAGGGGGAGAGAATTAAATAAACAATTAAAAGCAAGAAAGGAAAAAGGAGCTAATAAGCAAAACCCCCAGGGAACAGGAGGGGATTGGTGATGGACAGAAAGAAGCAATTGGGACTAAGGCACTTTAAAAGAGAATTAGCTAAAGTAACTGAAGGAGCATTTTAGAGCCCTTATTGTATTAACAGTAGAAGAGGCAGAAGTAAAGTCATAACTTAAAAAGAAAACAGTATTAAAGACAGACAAAAAATTAAGACAACCCTCATAAATTTAATGTAACCAAATTATCAATATCAAGCTTGATTAGAATGAAGAGATATAAGAAGATATCCCCAACCCTCCACTTTGGAGGTGGGAGGTCCATAGGTATTACACATTGCACATGTTTTCAAACTTTTTCAATGTATTGATAAGTTGTGATAATTTGTTTTCCTCTTTTAAAAAATATTCTTTGTTATATGGAATGGCTCTCTGGGGGTGGGGAGAGGAAGGATACTGGAGATAACTATGATGGTGTAAGAAACAAAAGCTATCAGTAATAACTTATTTTTAATATATTAATATCTGAACTTCTAGGAGACTGGATTAAGTTTACATCAAAGACTTTGCCAGTCTGAAGTGTCATCGATACTCCTTGAGCTTATAGTTCTCACAGTGACTTTGAGAGAGCCATATTGACCTACTTGCTGTTTCTCATACATAGCACTCTCATCTCCCATCTCCATGCTTTTAACTCTGATGGTCCCCCAGTTCTTAAAATGCTCTACATTCTCACCTCCACCTGTTAGAATCTCCTGGTTTCCTAAAAGATTCAGCCCAAACCACCTTATGCAGAAGGTCTTTTCTAGTCTCTCCATTTACTAGAGCCTTTTCTAAGGTACCTTCTATCTATTCTGCATTTTGTATCTACTTTTTTTTTTTTTTTTTTTGCTTTTTGGAGGGCAATTGGGATTAAGTAACTTGCCCAAGGTCACATGGCTAGGTTTTTATTTGTGTGTGTATTAAGTGTCTGAGGCTGGATCCAAACTCAGGTCCTTCTGACTCCAGGGCCGACACTCTACTCACTGCGCCACCTAGCCACCCCTGTATCTACTTTTTTATGTATACAATTTTTGCATTAGAATGCAAGTCTTGAAGTCAGAGATTGTTTTTGCCCTTCTTTGTCTCCCCAGCTCTTACTCAGCACAGTGCTGGAATATAGTATGCAAGTAATAAATATTTATTCATTGACTTATTGGTTGATCATAGAATAAATCAAACACATGAGCTACCATATGCCAATGTGTGAAATTTTTTTACATGTGAATGAATGTGTTTGAGAGTGAATAACTATAATCTTTAGACAAAAAAAATAGAACCCAGAACAATTTTGGTTTTTACCCATGTAAATCTCCTTCGAACAGACAAGATCCTGTACCATTCACCATATTCTTCTACCCATTTTCCAAAGGATTATCTCTCAGGGCTTGAAGAGCACCAGAGGGAGTTCAAAGGCAAGGAGTCACATAAGGACAGAGAAAAGGATAAATAAAGGTCAGGAAGGCTGACATGCCTTCATTCCCAGACATACATTACCAGCCCAACAATATGGCTAAGCCATATTGTGTTGCCTAGTATTGAATGCCAGAATGAGGTCCTATTAAACATTATTTTGGATGAGCCAAGAAAAAAAAGTGTTTCTTATACCCACAAAATTTTAGAATTGGAAAGGAGGTTAGAAATAGTCTAGCCAGCCTTTTTTTTTTTTTACTGATAATGAAATTAAAGCCCAAAGATAAAATTTTATGCAATAAGTATGTATAGGCAAACTTTTTTTGCTGCTTTGGGAAACAAGAATGTTGGATTTTGTTTTATTTTTGTCATTATTGTTGTTTCATCCAGACCTGTGATTTCTTTGGTATAGGAAACCTCCTTTATCAAAACCCCCTCTATTGGCTTGGTTCTTATTCTGGTAACCTACTTTCATTGGGAATGGGCTCAAGATGTATATATATGTATATATACATACATATATATGTATGTATGTGTGTGTGTGTGTATACACACACACACACACACACATCTACAAGTGTATAAAAGTCTTCTAAGTTCAGAAAGAAATAAAGCATTCAGGGGATGGGGAGGAGAGGATAAGAGAGGAATCTCTAGAGAGGAGGGTGAAGAAATAGGGTTGAAGGGGTAGTGAAGGGAGTTTAGATTTATAGGAATGGGAGGATAAGGGAGGGATCCTGGGAGGTTGAGGTAGGTCAAGTAATAAGGAGGCAAGGCAGTAGCCAGAAGTGAAGTAGAGTCAGGAGGGCTGGGGAATAAGAGTTACACACAAACATAAAACAAAGATCAGGAACAGAATTTGTTAGGGAAAGTTTATATACATATGTATGTATGTATATGTATGTGTATATAAGTATATGTGTATGAATATATCTATATATAAATATATCCATGTTTAATTGTAGCCTGGGGGGAAGGAAAAAGGGGAAAACAAAGTAAAAAGTGAACAGCAAAGAACAAAAAAAAAAACTTACAAGGAAGCAAAGAAAAGATGTATGGCTCTCAACATAACATGCAGTATTTATTACACAGGCTTTCTGGAAATGGAAATTTATTATATATTTTGAATCCTCTCTTGCATTCTGCTGTGCACATAATGTTTTTCTTTTCTTGTTTTGTATTTGTTTTAATATTTAAGCTTATGTTTCCTTTTCTTTTTTTTTTAAAGCAATTGGGGTTAAATAACTTGCTCAAGGTTACACAGCTAGTTATTTATGTGTGGGTGCTAAGTCTGAGGCCGGAACCGATCCCGGGTCCTCCCGACTCCGGAGCCAGCGCTCATGCTCAGTGTGTCACCTAGCCGCCCCTTCTTTTTCTTTTCTTGTGTATCTGTTTTAAAAAAATAAAACATTTTTAAAAAGTAAAAAAAAAAGAAGTGAAGCTAAAACTGGGATGAAAACAATGTACAAGTTGGTCTTTGTGATATGAAAAAAAAAGATCTCAACAGGTTATTAGGATAAATCTAATAAGAATTTTAATAAGGCTAAATGTAGTCTCCTTTTCAAGTTATAATCTTCAACTTAACAAATACAAGATGAAGGAGACTTAGCTAGCCAGCATTCATTAGGAAAAGTTCTGAGGCTTTTAATGGCTTTTAAGTGGCCCAGTGGATAGAGGGGTAGGTCCAGGAGTCAGGAAGACTTGAGTTCAAATCTCACCTCAGTAGCTATATAACTGGGCAAGTCATTTAACCTCTGTTTGCTTTAATCCACTGGAGAAGGAAATAGAAAACCACTCCCATATCTTTGCCAAGAAAACCTCATGGCCAGTATGGTCCACAGGGTTATGAGGAGCTAGACAACTGAATCAACTAAACAACAACAACAAAGCTCAGTAAAATACAAGAAAAAAAGTTATTGCAATCTTAGAGTGTTAAAGGGTAATAGCATTCAAGGCCAATAAAGATATTGTCCTCTCCTACTCTGATCAGATCACATTGGTTCTTGAATCAAAATATTAGAACATCAATAAGTTAAAGAGAGTCTAGAGGAGGGTGACCTTAATGGTAGAGGGCCTTGATCATGCTAAGGGATCTATTAAAGGATCTGGGGTTATTCAGCTTGGATAAGAGAAGAGTAAGGAACATGATGGCAAAGTATTGGAGAAAATGATATGTGGACATGTTTGCTTATTCCCAGAGGCTAGGAGCAAGAAGTGAAAGTCTCAGAGAAAGATTTAGACATGTGAAAAAGGCTTAGAAGACTTATTAATGATTAGTCTGTTTAAATCTAATTTTATGTGTCTAGAGATTGTTTGAACCCAAAATGTCATCCCAGCCTCAATAACTCTCTAAGAATGTTGGAGATAAATAAAAGAAATTTCTTTCTTTCTAAAACTATTCTAGATTTTAGGGTTTGTTATTGAAAACAATAGGCATGGGGTTAGAGGAAATAGTTACAGAGAGCCAAGGGTGTAATGGGCTACTTTTGGAAGTAATGGGACCTCCATGTAGGTCTTCAAGCAAAATATGAATGACCATTGATCAAGTATATTGTAAAGTAGGTCCTTCTTCTGATACAAAATTGGACTAAGTTGTATCTTAGGTTCCTTCCAAATCTGATATTCTGTAATTCTTTGCTATGCTACTTGGGAAATACTACACTACAGATGTGGGGAGAAAGCCAAGAAATAAAAAATATGGTCCTTATCATTGAGGAGCTCTTAGGAGGTGTTGTTGAACAACAAAGTGTAGTCACAATGAGGTCACAAGGAAACTAAACATAAAGGCAGTTCTGCAATCCTTTCAGAGTTGTACTTCATTCGGCTATTCTTGCACTCATCTAATTGTGCCTATGTTTCTTGGCCCTGCTAATTGTATAATGGAAGAAATGTGAGCTAACAGCTTCTCTTTGGACTAGCCCCTGCAATTCTTCCAGAGGATAGTTTGACTATGATGCTTGATTGGGGGATGATTAAACAGTCTTTGCTTTTTTAACATTTAATTTTTTCCAATTATATTATGTTATAAAAAATTAACATTTTTAAAAATTTTGAACCCCAAATTTTCTTTTTATCTCTCCTTTCCCCCCTCATTGAGAAGGCAAGTAACTTGATATAGATTATACATATGCAGTCATGCAAAACATATTTCCATATTAGTCATGTTGGAAAAGAAAACACTTATTAAATATTTACTAGGTATGTGACTCTGGTATAGTCACTCTTTGCCTCAGTTTCCCTATCTGTAAAATGAACTAGAGAAGGAAATGGCAAACCAGTATCTTTGGGATCACAAACTCCAGTATCTTTGGGATCACAAAAAATTGGTCATGATTAAAAAGATTGAACAAGAAAGTAAACATAGACAAAACAAGAAAGAGAAAGAGTTTCTTTTATAAGTATGCTTCTATCTGCATAAAGACTCCATCAGCTTTTTCTCTAGAGGTGGATAGCATTTTCCATTATGAGTCCTTTGGAATTGTGTTAGACCACTATATTGCTAAGAATAGTTAAGTCATTCACAGTTGATCATCTTATGATATTGCTGTTACTGTATACACCATTCTCATTCTGCTCTCTTTACTTTGTATCAGTTCATTTAAGTCTTTTGAGGTTTTTCTGAAAGCATCTTGCTTGTCATTTTTTTATAGCACAATACAAGAGCTTGTTTAGCCATTCCCCAATTGATGGCCATCCCCTTAATTTCCAATTTGCTATAAATATTTTTGAACCTCTTTTTTTTCTCTCTTTAAGATGCAGACTTAGTAATGCTATTGCTGGGTCAAAGGGCATATATGCACAGTTTTATAGCCTTTCAGGCGTAGTTCCAAATTGCTCTCCAGAACTGTTGAACTAATTTACAACTCCACCAAATGCATCACAATTTCCCCACATCTCCAATATTTGTCATTTTCCTTCTTCTCTCACGTTAGCCAATCTCATAGATGTGGGGTGGAACCTTAGAGTTGTTTTAATTTGCATTCCTCTAATCAATAGTGATCTAGAATATTTTTTTTTCATATGACTATACATAGCTTCAATTCCTTCATCTGAAAACTGCCTGTTCATATCCTTTGACCACTTCTCAATTGGGGAATAACTTGTATTCTTATAAATTTGACTCAATTCCCTATATATTTGACAAATGAGGCCTGTATTGGAAAAAAATAAAAACTTGCTGTAAAAAAACTTATTTGGCCAGTTTTCTGCTTTCCTTCTGGCCTTGGCTACATTGGTTTGATTTGTGCAAAATCTTTTTTTTTAAAGCAATTGGGGTTAAGTAACTTGCTCAAGGTTACATGGCTAGTTATTTTTGTGTGTGGGTGCTAATTTTCTGAAGCTGGAACCAATCCTGGGTCCTCCTGACTCTGGAGCCATCGATCATACTCACTGCGCCACCTAGCCACCCTTTGTGCAAAATCTTTTCAATTTAAAGTAATCAGAATTATTTGTTTTACATCCCTTAATGTTCTGTATTTCTTGTTTGGCATAAATTTTTCCCTTAACTAGAGAACTAAAAGGTAAACTATTCCAAGCTCCCCTAATTGACTAATGATATCACCCTTTATGTCTAAATCATATATCCGTTTTGAACTTATTTTGGTATACAGTGTGAGATGCTGGTCTAGATATAGTTTCTGCCAAACTGGTTTCTAGTCTTTCCAGCAGTTTTTGTCAAATAGTGAGCTGTTGTCCTAAAAGCTTGGGTCTTTGGGTTTATCCAATACTAAATTACTATGGTAATTTACTACTTACTGTGTATTGTGTACCTAATCTATCCACTGATCCACCACTCTATTTCTTAGCCAGTACCAAACTGTTTTGACAATGACCTCTTTGTAATACAGTTTGAGATCTGATACAGCTAAAATACCTTCCTTCACATTTTTTCATCATTTCTCTTGACATTCTTGATCTTTTTTCCTTCCAAATAATGTCATTGTTACTTTCTCTAACTTTTTGGTAGTTTGGTATGGCAGTGAATAAATAAATTATGTAGAATTGTCATTTTTATTATATTGGTTCAGCCTACAAATGAGCAATTACTATTTATCCAGTTGTTTAGATCTAACTTCATTAGTGTGAAAAGTGTTTTGTAACTGTGTTCATATAGTTTCTGGGTTTGTCTTTGCAGGTAGATTTCTCAAATATTTTGTATTGTCTACAATTAAGAATTTTACCTTCCATTTCTTGCTGCTGAACTTCATTGGCAATATATAAAAATACTGATGATTTATGTGGGTTTATTTTATAGCCTCAACTTTGATGAAGTTGTTAATTATTTAAACTAGTTTTTTAGTTGATTCTCTAGGATTCTCTAAGTATACCATCATATCATCTGTAAAGAATGATAGCTTTGTTTCATCATTGCCTATCCTAATTCCTCTCACTTCTTTTCTTTCTCTTATTGCTATAGCTAGCATTTCTAGTCCAATATTGAACAAAAGTGGTGATAATGGGCATCCTTGCTTTACCCCTGATCTTACCGGGAAGGCTTCTAGCTTATTACAGATAATGTGCTGCTGGTTTTAGATAGATACTGTTTATCATTTTAAGGAAAAGTTCCACTTATTCCTATGCTTTCAAATGTTTTCAGCTTTTTCTGCATCTATTAAGATAATCATACGATTTCTGTTGGTTTTTGTGCATATATGTTGAGTATCAGTATTACTTCATTGTCTGTGGTGCTTTTTAGCAAGATGTAGTTTCCCTGTTTATCTCTTTTAATTTGATACATTTTTGCTTTTGCTTTGTCTGAGATCGTGATTGCTACCTCTGCTACCTCTGGAATATAATAGATTCTGCTTCTGTCCCTTACCTTTATTCTGTGTGTCTCTTTGCTTCATGTATGTTTCATGTAAACAACATATTGTCAGACTCTGGTTTTTAATCCACTCTGCTATGCACTTCTGTCCAATACTAAATTGCTATCCCTTAGGAGGAGTGCAGATCCTGGTCACAGTTTCAGGCCAGAAAAGAATGCTCCTGATTGCCTTAGTACTGGGTCTTAGAGCCACATTTGGGTAGTGCAACAGAGTCCTGCTCCTAATGCCAGAAAAGGATCGCCTGTAATCCCTTTCTGACCCCCTTAACATCTATAGGCTGAGGGTTGACAAAACCATGACTGCTGATGCCTATGCCCCCCAATACCTGCTGTTGGCTTGCCTTGAGGCCTGGCCTGGACTTTACTCCACTCTCACCCTTATGATACAGACTTTTACTACCAACCTTAGTTATTTTGGGCTAGAATATTGTTTCACCCTGTCCTTTTGTTGGTTCTGCCACTCAAAAATTCATTTTGAAGCATCATTTTAATATTGTTTGGAGGGGAATTTGGGAGAGCTCAGGTGAGTTGCTGTTTTTACTGCACTATCTTGTCTCAGCCCACCAATTAAATAAATGTTAGCACATTAATATTATTCACTGACTAACATATGGCAACAAAGATTGGCAAATGTGGACTATGCAGAAATATAGGAAAGTTTACATTGAAAAAAAAATTTTTTAAATTGTAGAACTTAGAATATTATATATACA
Organism: Gymnobelideus leadbeateri; assembly: GCA_011680675.1. Lineage (NCBI taxonomy): Eukaryota > Metazoa > Chordata > Mammalia > Diprotodontia > Petauridae > Gymnobelideus > Gymnobelideus leadbeateri. Next base: position 440,275 of record WOXC01001384.1, on the reverse strand, counting down.
CTAATTATACCTGGATACAAAAATGTGTATGTGCAACAGACAGACAAAAAAGAGGCTACAATTAGGAATTTTTTGTTGTTGATGATGTTTGGGGGTGTGCTTGTTTTATTTTCTATTTTTGAAGTTGATTTTAAATATTTTGGAAGGAGAAAACAAATCTGATTTCTGTCAGCCTGTTAGGGATAAGAATGCATCCAGGTGAATGCCTAGGAGATTTCTTGATAATTATTTGGCTCTTTAGAGTCAATGACCCCAAGATATCTAAGTTGGACCTGTACTAGGCCAGAGACAAATCATTCTCTAAAGCAATAGTTTCTTATTTCTTTTGTCATATACTCTCATCAGTTAAAAAAATTTAAGCATACTCTCTCAATAGGTATATGTTTATTTATAAATTATCTACATGTACTACTATACAGGAATATCATGCACATTATAAAACGTGTAGGAGTAGACATTTAAAAAGAAACAAAGATAATATTCTTAAAATATTTTTATTTAACAGTACAAAAACTCTTTTGCTCTCACTAAATGTATTATTGATCATTTTTAGTGAGAAAATTGTGACTAGATGTGCTTCATTTTTTAAAAGTCTTGATTAACTACTACATCTATATTCTCAAGAGCAAAGGAAAAGGAAAAGGACCTGTGTGTACAAAAAATATTTATAGCAGCTCTTCCTGCGGTGGCAAAGAATTGGAAATAGACTGAGGAATGACTGAACAGTTGTGCTATATGATTGTTAAAGAATACTATTGTGCTATAAAAAATGATGAGCAAGATGATTTCAGAAAAAAACTAGAAAGTCTTACATGAACTGATACAAAGTGAGAACATTGTACACTGTAATAGCAATATTGTAATGATGATCATCATCAATTGTGAAAGACTTAGCTACTCTGCTCAATGCAATGATGCAAGATGATTCCAAAGGACCCATAATGAAAAAATGCTATCTACCTCCTGAGAGAAAACTGATGAAAACTGAGTGTAGATTGAAGCCTACTTTTTTTTTCACTGTTTTTTCTTGTTTTTACAACATAGCTAAATGTGGAAATAGGTTTTGCATGACTTCAAATGCATAAGTGATATAATATTGCTTGCCTTCTTAGTGGGTGGGAAAGTGGTTTTGTCACACAAATTTTTTAAGATGAATATTTTAATTAATTAATTAATTAATTTTACCAAAAAAATCTTAGTTAACTTTGTGATATAATGATTCTAAGGTTTGGTTCTCTAAGTTCATTTTATTTTAATGTGTAGTTTCAATGATTTTCATCTACAAAATGAGAAATATTTATAGATTATAATCATTAGAGCCTACAAAATATTTTAAAGACAATATGGCAAAGTAGGTGCAAAGGTATTGTTTTATTCTTCATAGTATTATACTCAGATTCCTAACTGAAAAAACCTGCAACTCCAACTTAGTTCCTTGAAGTTAGTTCCATCTTCTACAAGATGCCTTTCCAGATTCTCTTGGTCGTTGCTTCTTTTTCTCCTGGTTACATGTAAAAATGGTTTTTAACATTCATTTTTAAAACTTTGAGTTCCAAATTCTCTCCTTTCTTCCCTCTCCAACCTCCCTCATTGAGAGGGCAAGCAGTTTGGTATAGGTTATATATGCATAGTCACGCAAAACATATCCATAATAGTCATGTTGTGAAAGGACACAGACAAAAAAACTCAAGAAAAATAAAGTTTTTAAAAACTATGCTTCAATCCATATTCAGACACCATCAGTTCTTTCTCTGGGAATGGATAGTCTTTTTCACCCTAAGACCTTCAGAGTTGTCTTGAATCGTTGTATTCGTGAGAATAGCTAAGGTATTCACAACTGATCATCTTATAATATTGCTGTACTTTGTACACAGTACATTTCACTTTACATCAGCCCATGTAAGTCTTTCCAGGTTTTTCTGAGAGCATGCTGCTCATCATTTCTTATATTACAATAGTATTCCATCATAATCACATGCCACAATTTATTCAGCCATTCCCCAATTGATGAGCATCCCCTCAATTTCAAATTCTTTGTCATCATAAAAGCGCTGCTACAAATATTTATGTACAAATAGGTCCTTTTCTTTGGGGGATTTTTTTTTAACTCTTTTGGGATACAGAAATTGTTCTCTGGAATGGTTGAATCAGTTGACAACTCCACCAACAATGCACTAATGTCTCATTTTTTCCACATCCCCTCCAATATTTGTCACTTACTTTTTTTGTCCCATTAACCAATCTAATAGGTATGAGGTAGTAGTTCGGAGTTCTCTTAATTTGCATTTCTCCAATCAATAGTGACTTAGAGTATATTTTCTTATGGCTATAGATAGCTTTGATCACTTCATCTAAAAACTGATCATATCTTTTGATCATTTAGCAGTTGGAGAATGGCTCTTCTTTTTATAAATTTGACTCCGTTTCTATATGTTTGAGAAATTAAGTCTTTATCAGAAAAATTTGCTTCAAAATTTTTTTTCACACTTACTATATTTCCTTCCATCCTATCCCCACTCTATTTATTCTATTTACTCCCTCCTTTCACCCTGTCCTTCCTCAAGTGTTTTGCTTCTGACCACTTCCTCCCCTTATCTGCCTTCCCTTCTATCACCACCCCCTTATACTTCCCCTTCTACTTTCCTATAGGGTAAGATAGATTTCTATACCTAATTGAGTGTGCATGTTATTCCCTCTTTGAGCCAATTCTGATGAAAGTAAAGTTCACTCACTCTCCCTCACCTCCCCCCCACTGTAAAAGCTTTTTCTTGCCTCTTTTACGTAAGATAACTTACCCCATTCTACCTCTCCCTTTCTCTTTCTCCCAGTACACTCCTCTCTCATCCTTTAGCTTTATTTTTTTAGACATCATCCCTTCAGATTCAATTCACGTATGCTCTCTCTCACTCTCTCTTGCTCTCTCCACATATATATACAAATATATATGTATATGCATGTATATATGCATGTAGATATTTATATACTCCTTCTAACCACCCTAATAATGAGAAAGGTCTTATGAGTTTACAAATCTCATCTTCCCATGTAGGAATGTAAACAGTTTAACCTTTTTAAGTCTTTTGTGATTTCCTTTTCCTGTCTACATTTTTATGCTTCTCTTGAGTCTTATATTTGAAAGTCAAATTTTCTATTCGGCTCTTGTCTTTTCCTCAAGAATGCTTGAAAGTTCTCTATTTCCTTGAAAAACTTTTTTTCCCCTGAAGGATTATACTCAGTTTTACTGGGTAGGTATTTCTTGGTTGTAACCCTAGCTCCTTTACCTTCCAGAATATCATATACCAAGTCCTCTGATCTTTTAATGTAGAGACTGCTAAATTTTATCTCATCCTTACTGTGGCTACATGATATTTGATTTGTTTCTTTTTGGCTGCTTGCAGTATGTTCTCTTTGATCTGGGACATCCAAAGTTTGACTATAATATTCCTGGCAGTTTTCATTTTGGGATCACTTTAAGGAAGCAATTGGTAGATTCTTTCCATTTTTATTTTACCCTCTGGTTCTAGAATATCAGAGCAGTTTTCCTTCATAATTTCTTGAGAGATGATGTCTAGACTCTTTTTTGATCATGGCTTTCAGGTAGTCCAATAATTTTTAAATTTTCTCTCCTGATTCTATTTTCCAGGTGAATTGTTTTTCTAATAAGATATTTCACATTGTCTTATATTTTTTTTTCATTCTTTTGGTTTCATTTGATTGCTTCTTGATTTCTCATAAAGTCATTAGCTTCCATTTGTTCCATTCTAATTTTTAAGGAATTAATTTCTTCAGTGAACTTTTGGACCTCCTTTTCTTTTTGGCCAATTCTGCTTTTTTAAGGCATTCTTCTCCTCCTTGGTTTTTTGGAGGGTCTGGAGCCATGAGTGTTGTTTCTTGAAATACATAAGAAGAAGAAGAAAATGTCTCTTTTCCCAAGCTCTCTGCCAAATCTACCCTTTTAGGGTTGAGTCAGTATCATCTTTACCAATGAGAAATCATATGCAAATGATACAGGCTGGAATCTTAGCTTAAATAGATGAATTATTATGAAATAAATTAAAAAATACATAAAAAGTAACTTCAGGGAAAACCCCAGAAGTAAAAGACTAACAACTGGGGTAGGGGAGATGGAGCCAAGATGGTGGTGAAGAGGCAGAGACTTGCCTCAGCTCTCCCCTAAACCCCTCCAAATACCTTTAAAAATGACTCTAAACAAATTCTAGAGCAGCAGAACCCACAAAAAGATGGAGTGAAACAAATTTCCAGCCCAAGACAACCATTTACCATTTGGCCTAGTCTGTTTTTTAAAGTGTTCTTTTCTTCAGTATTTTTTGTATCTCCTTTACCAAGCCATTGACTCATTTTTCATTATTTTTCTTGCATTAGCATTACTCTAATTTCTCTTTTTATTTTTTCCTCTACTTCTCTTACTTGATTTTCAAAATCCTTTTTGAGTTCTCCCCATGGCTTGAGACTAATTCATATTTTCCTTGGAGGCTTTGGATTTAGGAGCTTTGACTTTGTTGTCCTCTTCTGAGTGTGTATTTTGATCTTTCCTGTCCCCCTAGTAACTTTCTATAGTCAGAGGGTTTTTTTTCTGTTGTTTGCTCACTTTCCCAACCTATCACTTGACTTTTAACTCTGTTAAAATAGGGTTCTCCTTCCAGGGTAGAGAGTACACTCTCCCAAGCTTCAGGGGTTTTTTGCAGCTATTTTCGGAGATACTTCTTAGGGACCTGTAAGTATTCAGTTCTTTTAAGATGGTATGATCTAAGGGGAGGTATTTAATACTTTCCTTGCCTATACTCTGGATTGGCACAACCATAAGCACTCTTTTCTGCCCTGGAACTGTGAAGACGGTCCTCTCTCCACTGTGGCCAAGAGCTTTGCTATGCTAGTGCTCCTCTTTACTGTGGGACTGCCACCCAGGACTGTGACCCAGATCCAAGTATGGGCAAAGCAACAGAGTCCTGCCTCAATGCTACAAAAAGACTCCTGTGATCTCCTTCTGACCAGTTGTTCAATGTCCTTACCATCTATGGGCTGAGAGCTCTGGAAGCAGCCCCTGCTGCTGCTGATTCAGCCAGTCCCAAGGCCTGCTCCTGGTTTCCTGGGACTGGCACTGTGCCGGCATAGCCTGAGCTGGACTGCACTCCATTCTCACTCAGGTGTGACAGACCCTTCCTGTTGACCTTTGGCATCTGTGAGCTGAGAGGTCTGAAAATCATCACTGCTACCAGTGATTCAGTCACCTGGAGGCCTGCTCCCAGGGCCTGCCTGTGGGGGCCTGGTCTGCACTGGACTAAACTCCTCTCTCTCGCTCTTGTACCACTTTCCTGCTGACCTTCCAGGTTGTCTTGGGCTGGAAATGTGTTTCTCTCCATCTTTTTATGGGTTCTACTGCTCTAGAATTTGTTTAGAGTCATTTTTAAAGGTATTTGGAGGACCACAATCTTGGCTCCATCTCCCCTCTCCCAGTTGTTAGTCTTTTACTTCTGGGATTTTCCCTGAAGTTACTTTTTATGTATTTTTTATTTATTTCATGATTATTCATCTATGTAAGCTAAGATTCCAGCCTGTATCATTTGCATATGATTTCTCATTTGGCAGAGAGCTTGGGAAGAGAGACATTTTCTTCTTCTTCCTACCTGCTTCAAGAAACACCCATGGCTCCAGACCCTCTATGGGAAGAAATTCAGAATGAAAGAGAACAGTCTTTAGAAGGCAGACATGTAATGGAAAACTAGACCCCCAACATGTTCCTCATTTCCAATTTACCTTCCTGGAGTCTTTGGGTAATTTCTCCTTCAGTGAAATCAGGGATGACACGTCCCTTGACTAAGCTGAGATAGCTCACTGCCAATAAGAGAATTTACTCACTCTGCTAATTGTCAAGTTTATTCTAATCTGTGTAATTTCTCTGATTTCCTTTCTCTATCTGTTCAGAATAATGGGTTCATTTACCCATTCATCACTGTTTGTGATAGTCTTTTGTGTGACTAGGATTTCATGGGAAGAAACTGAGTCTCTGGATATAAACTTGGGGCACTCCTTCCACTTTGAGAAATAGTAAACAGGAAAAAATTGAACCTAAGAACTAAATCATGTCCCCTAGATTATCAATATCTGGGAGGAGGAGTAGATAGGTGTTCTCGTACCTTTCTTTAGGAGCAAAATAGAAAGGCCAAACTTTTGGCCCCTTCTCTAGCTCCTCTCTAGGCAGGAATAAAAGTCTACCTTGGAGATTCCAGAGATATCTAATCATTCCTCCATTCAAACCATATTTAGAGAACCCATGTGTACATATAACCTAAATGGAAACATACACAAGCCCATCTAAGAATATGTGATTTCCTCACAGTAGAATATGAGCTCCTTGAAAACAAGCATTGTTTTGCTTTTGGTTTTGTTTCCACACTGCCTTGCACATTATAAGCATCTAATAAATGCAGACATGTAGTAATAATTTAACTAAAGAATCTATCCTTGTACATCTCTGTTATGCACAGCCCTTACCAACATTCATATATTAGGAAACAAGTAACTGTGACCACAAGGAATAATCAATTTTCATTTTGTTTGTATAAAGGATATTCTTGTAAGTGATCACACCGACAGTAGCAAATAAACAAAAACACTATAATCTTAACTCTGTCCCATACAGTTTACACCACTTTAATTTTACACCTTTCAGCCCAATAATGTTAATAACTACTCCACTAACATTGCCCACCACATAAACACACTCCTTCATTTTTCACCAGGAATAGAAAACAATGGCATTTTGCACCAGTCTAGAATTCCTTCCCTGCTACAAAAATTACCAGACCCAGCTTTTTAAACAGATAAATTTCTTTAGTGTGAGCAAAGAAGAAGAGGGATAAAAGTGAGAAGAGAAAAAGGGAACCCTTAGTGAACAAGAAGAGTATGGAACCAAGGGGAAAAAAAGCAAGTGTGTTGCATTCCAGATCTTTCACTAACCCACTTTTTCTCTCCAAACTCCTTGGCACTTTGCTGCTGCAAACCAACCTCCTACTTATGCTTCTCAGCCAAAGAACTTACTGTATCTCTTTTACAAAGTATTCATAGTCTAAAAGGTTGGAGCTACACAAGGAGCCAGCTGAGCCCCCTCCAGTCCCACCCAGTCCAGCTAGAGCAGCCATGAGGACCCAGGTTCCTACTTCTGAGCCAAAAAGATATGGAGTAAGAGTGAGGACAGGAAGGAAATGGATGAAAAGAAAGGAGGGTGTTGACCATGAGGCCCAAGCCCATGGGTAGAGATAGTCTCCTCTCCTACTTAGAAAGAGGCTGCCATAACAGAGCTTATTTACCTGAACCAGCCTAGAATGGATAGATTGTTGGGGTTAAAGCAAAAGGCTTCCTACTTCCTACTTCCAGTCCACACTGGTTCTGTATTCAGATCATGTTCAGTCACACTATGTACTAGGGAATTGCAAAGTATTATACTCCACTTTTCCCAGGTTTAGGGTTGTTTTCGTTTTGTTTTCGGCACTAGGAGCAGGGGGAAGATTAGGTTTCCCAATAGTCTGAGGGACAGAACAAATGCAGATACTATTAACAACATGTATGTTAAATATTAGTAAAGCTATATTTTTCTTATCTTTGGATGATCTATGTTAAGTAGAAGTCTTAACATTTTATTTCTGTTCCCCCATGGGTCATCTTGCTACCCCCAAGATGCATTTCTCTCAATTTGGGAGCCACTGCTTTGGAGGTATACAGACATGTGGGAGTATATGGGTAATTGCCTGGGTTCATTCACTCAACTCAGGGGTGTAGTGAAGTTCAAATGAGATAATGAGTGTAAAGCACTTTGCAAACCTTAAAGTACTATATAAATGCCAGTTATCATCAGTATTTATTACTAACCTACAGTTACCAGGTTTCCAGTCTGATGATGACTTCATTCCTTAAACTTGCTACTACAATCCTGCTGAGCTCAATGTTTATAGAGTAATATAGGGGTGTGCTAGTAAGTGTTTAACAACCTGGCTCCCTGGAAAACAAATATATATACACCCTTAAGTCTAGCCTGCATTATTAACATTTTCTTTAGACTAGATAACACATAAAATAATAAATCAAGTCTTGATTTTGTAGAAAGATTTCTGAGATGTAAATACTTAAAATGACAATTTAATTATCAGCTCTTGCAAGCTAGTTAGAGCTGGCTCCAGCATACTCTTGAGTTAACTAATGCTCGTTGAATACTATGCTAAGCATTATGGGAAATACAAGGAAGTCTGAGGCAAAAACCCTATGCCTGAGGAATTTACCAGGAAAGCAAGATATACGTATACCAAAAGTTAGATTAAAGAATAGAATCAATGACTTGGTAGATAAAAGTGCTGGACTTAGAGTCAGGAAGACCTAAGTTCAAATCCTACCTCAGACAATTGTTTGATATGTGACCCTGGCAAAGTTACTTAATCTCTCAGCCTCAGATTGTTCACCTGTAAAATGGAGATAATAATTGCACCTACCCCCCAGCAATGCTATGAAGATCAAATTAAACAACCTATCCACAAGCACTTTCCAAACTTAAAGTACTGTGTAAATGCCAGCTACTAGTATTCATCAAATGCATGGAAAAACCACCACTCTACAGTTGTGTCAGACTATGAAGACTGCATATTGACTTAGAAAACCACAAAACACTGTCTACTGTGTACTGTATTTTTATTTGTTTTGTTAAACATTTCCCAATTATATTTTAATCTGGTTGAAGCCACTCTCGGGAGATTTAACTTGATACAAATAAATTCTCTAAGAGTCAGAGGAAAAAGAATATCACTGTGAGCTAGAGCTGATTACCAGTTAAGAAGACTTTGTCTATAGCCCTGTCCCTGTCCAGGTTATCTTAAATTCCAATCCAGAGCACCTCACTGATTCAGAGCATCCCACCACATATACCATTGTCAATGGTCACAGTGAGCTCTGATGGGTGATACTGAGTAGGAGGGGAAAAAAGGTGGGAGCCCCAAGGAGTCTGACCCCACAGTGGTGTGTTTGTATAATCCAGTGTCATATTCACTAATACCACATGTGCCCTAGATATTCTGAAGACATAAGAGCTATAGAACCATAAATTGTGAAACAAGAATCTTAAAGATATCCAGGCATACATTCATCCATTAATTCAGCAAATATTTATTGTATCTTTTGTGCTCATAATACTTATACTAAGTACTTAGAAAAGTAGAAAGTTTACATACTACATGCTTCCTGCCTGCATAAAGCTTTCAACCTATTGAGAGAGATAAGACACAAACACAGATAACTATGAAGACGGGACTCATCAAATACCACTTAACAGGAAGTTCAGGTTCCTAGAGATCAGCTACTTCTTCCCTTAGTGTTTTAGGGGTACTCTTGAAGGCATCAGGCATCTGATAATAATAATGATCTAATAATATTTCTCACCAGCTCTCATCTCATATATTCCCCCAATATAATTTGACCAGTTACTATGTCCTCATTATCAGTTCACATTAATTAGATTTTACAGAGGGATATGTATTGATAGGTTATATCAATAACCAAAATACAAACATCTCCCAAACTGAAAATAGTCTCTCCTCTATTGCCTTGGACCCTAGGGACAATAAACTTGAACTTAAAACAGTTACTACTAAATAAACAATGGATATGTTGTTCCCTTGCTTATAGAACATAATGTCTTTGGTAACTACATTGATCCATTACTGGGTTAAGTGAAGCGAGTTGTTCCTAAGGACTGACACCTCTCCAGACTAGCTGGCTGTAAATATTGTAATAATTCTGCTATTGATTCTAGTTGCTAGACCTTGTGTGATTCTTCCAACTTTACAAAGCTCATTTAGGTCATAACTTTGTCCAACTGCAATTCTCATTTGCCTAAGATCAGGAAAGAACAGACACAAAAAGGTATAAAGAAACAGTAGCAGGGATAGAGCCAAGACAGTGGAGTAAAGGCAGGGACTCACCTGAACTCTTCCCCAAACCCCTCCAAATACCTTTAAATAAAGACTCTAAACAAATTCTAAAGTGGCAGAACCCACAAAAAGATAAAGTGAAATAATTTTCCAGCCTAAGGCAACTTAGAAGGTTGGGAAGAAAGGTCTGTTGTACCAGGGTGAGAGAATAGCTCAGTCTAGCATGGACAAGGCCCCAGCAAACCAGAAGCAGGCCTCGAGGTGACTGAATCAGTGGCTACAGTGGCAATTTCCATACTTCTCAGCCCATAGACAGTAAAGGGATAAGAAGATTGGACAACGGGTCAGGAGACTTACAAGTGTCCCTTTGCTGACACCAGGGGGCAGGACACTGTTGTATTGCCTACACTTAGATCTGGGTTGTAGTCCTGGGTCTTAGGCCCAATTTGAGGAGGAGCACTAGCACAACAGAGCTTTTGGCTGCAGGGGAACAGGGACCCTGGTCACAATTTCAAGGTTGAAAAGAGTGCTTGTGGTTGCTCACAAACCAGAGCACAGGCCAGGAGAGTAATAAACATATCTCTCCCTAGATCATATCACCTTGGAAGAGTCAAAATCTTAGAGGTCCCCAGGACTACCTGTGAAAACAACTGCACAAAAAACCTAAAGCTTGGGACAGTGCCCCCTCCACTTGGCAAGCAGAGCCCCATTTTAGTCTAGAGTTAGAAGTCAAGAAATGGGCTAGAAAATAAGTAAACAACAGAAAAAAATTCTGACCATACAAGGTTACTATGTTGACAAGGAAAATCAAAATACACACTCAGAAGAAAATAGCAAAGTCAAAATTACTGCATCCAGAGCCTCAAAGAAAATTTGGTCTCAAGTCAAGCTCAAAAAGAATTTTTTTAAAGCAATTGAGGTTAAATAACTTGCTCAAGGTTACATGGCCAGTCATTATTTATGTGTGGGGCTCATTTTCTGAGGCCAGGACTGATCCCGGGTCATCTGACTCTGGGGCCAGTGCTCTTACTTACTGCGCCACCTAGCCACCCCTCAAAAAGAATTTTTAAAATCAAGTAAGAGAGGCAGAGGGAAAATTGGGAAGAGAAATGAGAGTGATGCAAGAAAATCATGAAAAAAAGTTAATAGTTTGGTAAAGGAGGTATAAAAAAAAATACAGAAGAAAATAACACTTTGAAAAACAGACAAGATCAAATGTTAAAAGAGGCATCAAAATCCAATGAAGAAAAGAATGCCTTGAAAAACAGAACTGGCCAAATGGAAAAAAGACATACAAAAATTCACTAGAAAGAACTCCTTGAAAAGTAGAATTGACCAAATGGAAAAGGAGGTACAAAAGGTCACTGAAGAAAATAATTCCTTAAAAGTTAGAATTGGATAAGTGGAAGCTAATGACTTTATGAGACATGAAGAAACAATCAAAAAAATCAAAGGAATGAAAAAAAACCAGAAGAAAATGTGAAATATCTCAGTGGAAAAGCAAGTGACTTGGAAAAATAGATCCAGGAGAAATAATTTGGGAATTATTGGACTACTTGAAAGTCATGATCCAAAAAAGAGCCTAAACATCACCTTTCAAGAAACTATCAAGGAAAACTGCCCTGATATTCTAGAACTAGAAAGTAAAATAGAAATTGAAAGAATCCACCAATCACCTCCTGAAAGAGATCTCAAAATGAAAACTGCCAGAAACATTATAGTCAAACTCCAGACCTCTCAAATCAAGGAGAAAATAGAGCAAGTTGCCAAAAGAAACACGCAAAATGTAAATCAAATATCATGGAGCTACAGTCAGAATAAAATAAGATTTAGCAACTTTTACATTAAAGGATCAGAGGACTCTAGATAGTTTGGAGGACAAAAGAACTAGGATTATAACCAAGAATCACCTACCCAGCAAAACTTAATATAATCCTTTTTTTTCTTTTATTTTGGAAGTAGGAGGGCAGGGTATTGGGGTTAAGTGACTTGCCCAGGGTCACACAGCTGGTAAGTGGTAAGTTTCTGAGGCTGGATTTGAACTCAGGTCCCCCTGACTCCAGGACCAGTGCTCTATTCACTGGGTCACTCTGAGTATAATCCTTCAGGGGAAAAAATGCATACTCAAGGAAATAGAAGACTTTCAAGCATTCCTGATGAAAAAACCAGAGCTGAATAGAAAATTTGACTTTTAAATACAAGATGCAAAAGTAGCATAAAAGTGTAAACAGGAAAGATAAATCATAAAGGATTCAATAGGGTTAAACTGTTTATATTCCTACATGGGAAAATGTTATTTATAACTACTAAAAATTTTCTCATTATTAGGGAAGTTAGAAGGAGCATATATAGATAGAAAGCAGAGGTGTGAGTTGAATGTGATGATATGATTATCTAAAAAAATGTTAAGGGATAAGAAAGAATGAACTGGGAGAAGGGGAAAAGGAAAGGTAGAACATATCTGACATAAAAAAGACCTTAAAGAGATTTTACAGTGCAGGAAGAAATAAGAAAGTGAGATGGGGAGAACATGAACTTTCCTCTCATTGGAAATGGTTCAAAGAAGGATTAATATACACATTCAGTTGGGTGTAGAAATCTCTTATCATACAAGAAAGTAGGAAGAAAAGGGCATAAAAGAGGGACAGGGAGCTGATAGAAAGGAGACTAGTTTGGGGGAAGTAAAAGTCAGAAACAAAACACTTGTGAGAATAGACAGGGTAAACGGAGAGGAAGAGTAGGATAAATGGGGAAAATAGAATAAAGGGAAATAAATAGCTGGTAATCATTATTGTGAAATATATATATATACACAGTGAGTTTTTCTGATAGACAATTTCTCAAACATATAGAAAATGTAGACAAATTTATAGAAATAAGAGCCATTCCTCAATTGATAAATGGTCAAAGGCTATGAACAGACAATTTCAGACAAAGTAATCAAAGCTATATATAGTCATATAAAAATGCTCTACATCACTATTGATTGGAGAAATGCAAATTATAACAATTCTGAGGACTACCTCATTAATTGGCTAATATAACAGAAAAGGAAAATGAAAAATGTTGGAGGGAATGTGGGAAAATTAAAACACTAATATATTATTTTGTTTTTTGCTTTTTGGAGGAGGGAAGGTAGGGCAATTCAGATTAAGTGACTTGCCCAAAGTCACACAGCTAGTTTTGTGTTCATCATCTGAGGTCCAGATTTGAACTCGGGTCCTCCTGACTCCAGGGCCAGTGCTCTATTTGCTGTGCCACCAAGCTGCCCCCACACTAATATACTATTGATGAAGTTGTATATTGATTCACCCTTGTGGAGAGAAATTTGGAACAATGCCCAAAGGGCTATAAAATCATATATACCCTTTGACCTAGCAATAACACTACTGTCTATATCCCAAAAAGATTTTTAAAAAGACAAAAAGGAAAAGGACCTATGTGTACAAAAAAAAATGTACAGCTCTTTTAGTGGTGGCAAAGAATTGTAAATTAATGGGATGTCCATCACTTGGGGAATGACTAAATAAGGCGTATATAATTGTGATGGAATACTATTATGCTTTAAGAAATGATGAGCAGGACACTCTCAGAAAAAACATGGAAAGACTTACATGAACTGATGCAAAGTAGAATGAGCAGAACCAGAAGAACATTGTACATAGTTACAGCAATATTATGTGATTATCTACTATGACTTATTTAGCTATTCTCAGCAATACAATGATCCAAGATAATTCTGTGATGTCCATCCACTTGTGATGAAAGGTACTGCCCATCTCCAGAGAAAGAACAGGTAGAGCCTGAATGCAGATCAAAGATACTTTTTCTTGGGGGCGGAGCCAAGATGGCGGAGTAGAAACAGCTCATCCAAGCCACTCTGCCCCCAGATTCCCCCCAAACTATGTAAAAGGGGACTCTGAACAATTTCTGGAGCCCCAGCACCCACAGAACGACACAGAGAAGCTAACCTCCCGCTGAGGACAGCCCAGCAGCCCTGCAGGAAGGACCAGCGCAGCGCTCTGGGAGCCGGCAGCGCGCAGAGCGCAGAGCACAGGGAGCCGAGCCCAGGTCCGCTTAAGCCAAGGTTTTAGCCCCAGGGCGGCAGGGCCAGCAGCCGGCTGGAGGAACCCCAGAACACCAGGAGCTGTGGCGACTCCAGAATTATCAACATAGACATGCCTAGGACAAAGTAAAAGGTTAGTGTCCTATGGACTTTGGGACCTGTATTTGGGGAATGCGTCAGCTCCCTCCCCTGGGGGCTAGAAGCCACTGAGGAGACACGCCATTTTGTAGTTTTCAGAGGCAGGTCTGGCTCCCAGCCTACAAATCGTGGGGAGATCCAGCGATCAGTCTTGGGGGGTAATCACTCTTGCTTTATCCTCCCTGGATCTGGATTGTGATCTAGGGTGGAAGTTGTGGGTGGGTTTACAGCTTGCCAGAAACAGAAGTTGCCCCCACACGTTCGGGACGAAAATTCCTCTAGCTGGCCTTAAAGCCATAGTGTGGCAACAAGCCCAAAAGTCAAGCAATTAAGTGGCAACATGCCTAGCAAAGGAAACAGAAAAATGCAACCCTAGACTCCTATTTTGGGGGCATAGAGCGGGAAAAGGACTGTGAGGTCAGAAGTCCTGCTCCAAAAGCCCCAGGGGAAAACATGAGTGGGTTGTAGGCCACAGAGGACCTAAAGAAGGACTTTAAAAATCAAATAAGAGAAGTGGAGGAAAAATTGGAAAGAGAAATGAGAAGGATGCAGGAAAAGTATGAAATGATGGTCAACAGCCTGACTGAGGAAAACAACACCTTAAAAAATAGACTGACTCAAATGGCAAAGGAGGCCCAAAAGGGCAATGAGGAGAAGAATGCCTTAAAAAGTCGAATTTGCCAGATGGAAAAAGAATCTCAAAGTTCACTGAGGAGATTCATTCCTTCAGAGTTAGACTGGAGCAAATGGAAGCTAATGACTTTATGAGAAATCAAGATGCTGTTAAGCAGATCCAAACAAACGAAAGATTAGAAGGCAATGTGAAATATATCATGGGAAAAACCACTGACCTGGAAAACAGATCGAGGAGAGACAATTTAAAAATTATTGGACTACCTGAAAGCCATGATCAAAGAAAGAACCTAGAAATCACCTTTCAAGAAATTCTCAAGGAAAACTGCCCTGATGTTTTAGATCCAGAGGGCAAAATAGAGGTTGAAAGAATCCACCGATCACCTCCTGAAAAAGATCCCAAAAAGAAAACTCCCAGGAATATTATAGCCAGGTTCCAGAATCCCCAGATCAAGGAGAAAACACTACAAGCAGCCAGGAAGAGACAATTTCAATATTGTGGAAACACAATCAGAATAGCACAGGACCTAGCAGCTTCTACACTGAGGGATCAAAGGGCATGGAATATGATATTCCAGAGGGCAAAAGAACTGGGAATGAACCCAAGGGTCACCTACCCAGCAAAACTGAGTATTTTGTTTCAGGGAAAATATGGTCATTCAGTGGAATAGAGGACTTTCAAGCATTCTTGAGGAAAAAACCAGAATTGAATAGAAAATTTGACATCCAGACACAAGAAGCAAGAGATCCCTGAGAAGGTAATCAGGGAAAAGAAATCAAAAGGAACTTATCAAAGTTGAACTATTTACATTCCTATATGGAAAAGCAATAACTGTGACTGATGATATCTTTCTCACTATGAAAATAATGGAAGAAGGGGGTGTGGTCATATGAATACATATGTGAATGTGTGTGTATATGGTTACAGTTATATATGGATAGAGGGTATAAGTTGAATTTGTTGGGAAGGGAGAATACTCAAGGGATGAAATTATGAGGTGAGAGAGGAAAGTGGCAAGAGGAGATGGGGAAAGACAGGTAGGGTAAACTATCTCATGTAGAAGAAGCAAGGGGAAGTGGTTGCAAGGGAGGGGGAGAATAGGAAGGGAAAAAAAGGCAAATCCACATTCTCATTGAATTTGGTTCAGGGAGAGAATGACATACATACTAAATGGGATATCTCAACCTGCAGCAGAATAGGGGGAAGGGGAATGAGAGGAGGGATGATTGATGGGAGGGCATCCTTGGGGGGAGGGGAGGTTGAAAGTACCCACTATAGAAGAGGGACAGGATCATGTGGGGAATGGAACAGGTGGGGGTGGGATGAGTGGGAGGGAATTATAAGCAGCCTTGTACAATATATCTACTATGACAATGTTTTGCATAGCTAGACATGTACAACATATACTGAATTACTTATCTCCCCAGAGGGAATGGGTGACAAGGGAGGAAGGAAATGGATCTGAAATTCGAGGTCTTAACATTAAATGTTTCAAATATATATAAATACTATTATTAATACTCTCTTGCTTATAATTGGGAGATAAGATGTGCAGGCATTGGGACACAAAGATTCACCTTCCTCTAATGGAAAAGTTGAAGGGGGTATGGGAGAAGGTATGGGAGAGAGCAGATTGGAGGAAGTGATATCTTGTGGGACTGCTATTCTGGGAGGTTGGGTAGGGGAATAACAGGGGGGAAATGATTGTAACTCAAAATCTGGCAGAAATGAATGATGTAAAACAGAAGTTAATAAAGCATTTGTTTAAAAAAAAAGATACTTTTTCTTTACTTTATTTTTCTTGGGGATTTTTTGCCTGTCTTTTCTTTCACAGAATGACTTACATGAAAATGTGTTTTGCATAACTAAACATGTATAACCTACATAGAATTGCTTGCATTCTCAAGGGGTGGGGAGGGAAGGAGAGGGAGAGAATTTAGAACTCAAAATTTGAAAGAAAAAATATTTTAAATTGTTTTTACATGTAATTGGGAAAAAATAAAACATTAAATAAGGTTTTTCTTAAGTGTGTGAAGAAAGAAAGAAAGAAAGAAAGAAAGAAAGAAAGAAAGAAAGAAAGAAAGAAAGAAAGAAAGAAAGAAAGAAAGAAAGAAAGATAGGAAGGAAGAGTAGCACAATGCTTTCGTGACCATGTGGTAGCCTAGGGAAACGAGGCAGCCATAGCAGCACCTGCCACTGCTGCTACTACCTCTTCCCCCTACCCAGATGCTCATAGCATTTTTTTCTCCTCTAAAAAGCAATAAGAATAGAGAGCATTCATCCATTCCACCTTTTGTATGCATACTAATTTTTGGCTCAGGAGCCAATTAAAAGGCTTTTCATCACTCTATATAAACCTACAAGATATAATCACAGAATACCTGACCGTGTTCTGAATAGGGGAAAGAAAGGACTTTTCCACAGCACATTTATGTAGATTGACTCACCAAGCCTCTACATAAATACCCAGCAGCCAGAGAACATAATGCATGTTCCAAAGACTGTGCCCTAATTGGTCAGTCCCCTATTACAAGTATAATATACATTACAAATAAGTTCATTAGAGACTCAAAAAGCAAAGTGCTACACAATATCAGAATTTTTCTTGGGAGAAAAGGGGAAAGATCTGGAAAGACTTCATGGAATCTATGGACTCCACAGCATGTCAGTGCCTGGCAAATAGTAGGCATTTATAAATGCTCAGTGGTTAATTTGTTAGGTGATTTGAACTTTAAAGGATGGGTAGGAATTCTACAAGTGAAGAGAGGAAGGGGAGGCATGACAGATATACAAGACAGCATTGTAGGGCACATGATCCAGTAGGAAAACAGAGAGTTAAGCAATTCTGTTCAACCTTAGAGACTATGGACTATGGAGTAATATGAGATATGGCTAAAATTTTAAGTAGAGACAGATTTTTGAGGGATTTGGATACCAGGCAAGGAAGCTTAAACTTTATTCAAGAGACTGGAGAGAGCCCCTGAAAATTTTGATCAGAGTAGGGCTACGTAGATCTATGCATACAAAATATTACTCTGGAAATTACATGAAGGATGGATTGAAGAAGAAAAGGGAATGGAAGTAGGAAACCCTGTTAGGAGGCAACTGCAGTAGTTTATGCAGGTAGTAGTAGGGGCCTTTACTAGGGTGATGACTGTGAAAATAGAGAGGAGGAGGAAAATGTGAAAGATGTTACAAAGGTAAAAATAACAGACTTTGAAAATTTATTCAGATGTGAAAGGAAAGGAAATAGAAAATCATTGATAATTCCAAGGTGGCAAACAGGAGAAAGAAGGAATGGTAGTGTGACAAACAAATAGTGAAGTCAGGAGTAGCAAGTTTAGGAAGAAAGATAGTAAGCTTTGTTAGAGATGAAAAGTTTGATAAGTCAGTGAGCCATCCAGATAGAGATACCCTGAAAGCAGATGGAGATGTAGGTCCAGAGCTCAGAAGGGAGAGGATAGGACTACAAATATAGATTTGGGAGTAATGTGAATAGATATGGGAGTTAAACTATGGGAACACACACACACACACACACACACACACACACACACACACACACACACCGATTTTACAGGTAAGGAAAGTAAGACCCAGAAAAATGAAGCAACTTAACATTAATAGAATTAGGCAAGATAGTCTGTTTTAAATGTGTGTCATTTATATTGTTCAGCAGTTGACTTTAAAATCAAACTAAGGGTGTTCTCCAGAGACAGGCTTTCCCCCTTGAACTTGGGTGATGACCACCCTGGAGATGGCACTCCTACCTGGAATATTTTACTATTTTACCCCATGACCTCATATATTTCATATATACAATATATGCTGTATACCTCAGCTATGAGACAAAAGGGGAGAGAGTGAGAACTGGGCCTCGGGTTCTTTGCCCTAGGTTCATTTGACCTCTAACTTTGGCTAAATGTAAAATAAGCATCCCTAGGGAAATTATGCCCTAGAGTATCTGTGTAACCCCATCAATTCAGATTGGTGAGGCAGGGAATCCCAAAGAGTAATCAATGAGTCACGGGTCTGGTTTGTAAAGCACGAACAGGGGCATTTTCTGACACAAACCCAGCCTCATCAGCCAAGTAGCTTCTTGCCAGAGCCTCCATCTCTCTGTGACAGAGATGGTATTGGAAGTGGGCGTCTGTCAGTCAGTTGCATGCAATACCTAAGAGACTGGGCAAAGAGCATAGTAAATATTTGGTGGAGTTTGGGAACCGGGATGAGGACTGTAGAAGGAAGCGATTCAGAAAGAAACTCGTATGCTCATGCTAGCCCAGGAAGCCAGAACTATTTTTATTCCCTTTCCTGGGGAAAATGGAGCAGGCCGTCAAACACCCCATAGCCTTCCTTTTACAGAGTGATGGGAAAACTACAGCTACTCCACTCAGTCTGTCTCTGGTACCTCCCAGCAGAGCCAAGGAGAAGACTGGGGGCGGCACGTAGGCGTGAGTGGCTGCAGTATGTCAGCAGCCCCGCTGCAAAGCAAAGAACAGTTTGCGCCCACCCACTCCTGTGGCTCTGCCCCTTTATGCTGGGAGCTGTTTAGTCGCTGGGTCCTTCCAGGGGGTTTCTTGGGCGGCATAATAACTTGTTTCTTCCTAACCTCACAGTCGTTACTGTTGTTATTGTTGTGGCTTGGCACTTTGACAGCCGCTTTCTCCCCTCCCTTCCTCCTCTCCCTTCCTCCTTCCCTCCCTCTGCAGCACTCATAGGCTCTCATCCTGCGTAGTTTCCAGAGCTGCCCTCCAACAACCCATTCTGTATCCTCCCCCAGAGCCTGCTTCTCTCCCATCCACTTGTCACTCTTCCACCCAACCCCCATCTCCAATCCTTTCCTAATTCCAGGGAGTGGCTCAGGAGGAAGCATACAGGATGTTAAGGTACTAATTGTATTAATGAAAATGGCAAACACACATCCGTTCCATCTGTCGGCACAAAAGGAGAGGCTGTTGGGGATGCAATTACCCACTACAGGAGAAACGAAAATATTTGTCAAGTTTACTAGCAAATTAAGGTCCCCAGTTACTAAGAGCCCCTATGATAAGAAGAATATAAATTGCCCTTCATCAATAGCCGGGAACCTAATACACAAACCCAAGAAGAGCCATTCAAGGATTTTAGTGCTAAAGCCCAGTCTAAGTTTTCAAGGCCCAGATGTCCTTGACTTGGATGTGGGGTTCCCCCCACCCCATCCCCACCCCCCATGGATTTGAGGACAGACAGTTGTCATGTTTGGGATGCTGACTGGAGGCCTTGGCTTTTGACTTGCACTGAGGGGGTAGGCATTTGGAAATGAACAGCTGATAGCCAGTCTTGGTATTTTCCACATAGTCATTCTAGAGATCACTGGACAATCATTGGGCCAGAAGGTCACCCAAAGTGTCATCATTCACCACAAAGCCTGGCTCAATCTCTCCCCTGAAATCCATATTCGAAGCAACCAAGGGTGCCTATAGCAAGTGGTTGTAGCCCACTTACATACCATCAGATATTTCTGCAATTTCCAACATTTTTTTCCTTCATGAAATTTGTATATAGAAAAAGCTGGGTTCGCTTTAGGCACAACATATGCTTCATATTTATCAGAATAAGTTTTTAGTTCCTTAGCATTCTGTTCACTGATATTCCGTATGTTAAAAATATCTCTACTTTTTCCCCTGATACTCACTAGTAGGCAGCCACACTTTTCATCTGCAGTTTTTCTGGGTAGAAACCAGAACAGTGCTCACTACAGCCTAAGGGAGTGTTCTGTGCCTTTCAGGCCAATGACCTGGTTCCCTGTCCCTAAAGATAGATAGATAGATAGATAGATAGATAGATAGATAGATAGATAGATAGAATGAGTGGGGAAGAAAGGAGGGAGAGAGACAGACAGAGATTATTAAGCACTTAGTACATACTAGGCACTTTGGAATGGGGATATAAATAGAAACAAGCAAGTCAGTTCCTACCCCCAGGAGTTTACATTCTAATGGGGAAATTTAACACATAAAGTGGAGGTGGAAAGGGGTGAAATGTTTACATGAGGTGGCAGGGTTAAAAGTGTGTAGAAAATACATGATCTCCTTAGTGGTGAAGTGGATAGGATACTTGGCCTGAAGTCAGGAAAACCTGAGTTCGAATTTGATCTCAGATACTTACTAGCTATGTGATCCTGAACGAGTCACTTAAACCTGTCACCTCAAATTTCTCAACCACAAAATTAGAATAACAACAGCACCCACCTTCTAGGACTGTTGTGTAGATCAAATGATATGATATTTGTAAAGCTCTTATTACAATGCCTGGCAAATAGTAGGTACTTAATAAACACTTATTTTCATCCTTCCTAAAGTCATATACCTTGTTCATTTAGTCTTAGCAGGCATAAGACTTCCATGTGGTCCCCAGCTCTTCTCACTGAGCCCAGCAAATCTTCCCTGAAACCCATAGCTATAGCATTCCCAGTTCTGACCCCATAGTGTATTCAAAGAATCAAGCTGAGGGAGGGCTATACCACTCTGGAAAGACCAAAATTCAAGGAGATCGCTGACCAGCAATATGCGTATACTGATCCAGAAGAAATGAACTGACAGTCACTGGTGGGAACACATGTACAATAGTGTTGGTCTATATATCACTCCGTGTTTTCCCAACATAGTCTCACATGGAGCACCATTATCAATTGCAAGCAGATTAAAAGACACACATTGTTTCTACAATGGCAATGAGAAGTTGATTTTTAAAAAAATTTCTAGAGAATACCATCTACGTACCTAAAATTATAAATTATAAAAGATAGCAATGATGACATACAAATTTCTGAAAACAATTCAATAAATATTCATTTTTAAATTTTGTGTGAAATTCTTTTCAACATCTGTACATGTCTGGAAGAGCTATGGCTGATTTTTAATAACAATAGCTAACATTTATATAGCACTCATTAAGTTCCAGGTACTGTGCTAAGTGCTTTACAATTATGGTCTCATTTGATCCTCACAACAACCTTGGAAGGTAGGTGTCATTATTATCCTTATTTTACAGCTGAGGAAAGTGAAGCAGAGGTTAAATTAATTACCCAAAGTCACACAGACTTTAGGTCTTGCTGACTCTGCCAGCATTCTGTCTATTGTGCCACCTAGCTGCCCTAGGATTGAGAAATAAAGGATATCCCAAAAGTCTTAAAGTTTAAAGGTTTTTGAAGCTTTTAAGTTTGAAGTTTTTTTGGAAGTCTTATTTGGAGCTTTTAAAGCTTTATGAAATGCTGTATTTATTCCCTCTGCGAATCTGCCCATGGGGCCTAAAATGGAGGATGACTGGTGCCTGGATAAGGAGATCAGGCTGATCCTTACCATCAACCTTCCAGGGCTATCCTCTGCACATTACCCACTGAGGAGGTTCGAAAATTACCTGAACTCAAGGCTCCAGATTTTCGATCTTGCTTCCCTAGGATATGCAGGGAATCTAGACACTAGATATGCAGCTCCCAGGAATAACTACAATGGCAGATGCAGTGACCAACTGTGATTTCAGAGGATCACCTGTGATTCATGTCTCCCTGTCTAGTGGCAGAGAGATAGATGGTAGACTGCAGGTACAGAACGAAGCACACATTTTCCAGACATACCCAATGTAATTTACTTAACTTCCATATTTGTTGCAAGGAAGGGTTGGAGGTGGGGGGGGCAGAAAGTAAATAAGTGGGAAGTTGTAATAATACTTTTTAAAAGTATCATTAAAACATTTAAGGCCCACGGCATATTAATATGGCCCTGAGGGGTTGGGTAGCTTTCCCTATGTTGGATGATTGATTCCCTAGAAAACTGTCATAAATTAGACTAGCCCGTAAAACGATAGGTATTGACAGCTGTACTCTTGACAACGTCTTCCAATTATCATGCCTGTTTCAGAAATCAAAGTCACCTGATTGGCACTGACCACACAAATCTTACAAATAGCCCCACAGAAACTACCCACCATTGTTTCAAAGTAAAATTTTCTTCTGATTTCCATCATGAGATGCTGGGAACACAGTGATTCCCATACCCCTGTCATTCTGTCCTCAGCCAGTGTAACAGGAAGAGAGACCCTTAGAATTACTGAAACCCCAAACTGGAAGGGATCTCACATCATCAAGTCTAAACTCCCATCTGAGACACAGAAATCTTCTTCAGCATCCCTGACAAGCGGTCATCTGGACCTTACTTGAAACCCTTGAATAAGAGAGAACCTCCAGCTGCATCCCTAAAATAAATCCTTAAGCCCAAGTAACCCTACGGACTAAGAAATTCAGAAAGCTCAGTGCCTCGAATTGAGATTTAAAGATTAAGCAAGATTTTAAAACAGTAAAAGGAGTCAGTTAATGATAAAATCTCTTAAATCAGAGCCAAGAAAGAGCTGGTGTTTCAGGTAACTATGGTGGCCAGAAGGGCCTCCAGCCTATGGCTGGATCCTTCTCAGAATCCCGCTCATACTTCCTCTGAACTTACCAAAAAAATACACTTCCTTTAAGACTAGATCCTGGGCATGGATCCAGTGTTCCCCTCCCTATCCATCATGAACTAAAAAATGGCATGGTTATTCTCTCCCAACATTCCTGTTGTTATCACTTCAACCAGTTCTTTCTTGTTGAATAGAACCAGGTCTCAAATAGTAGTTCCCTTTATTGTTTCCTCTGCCTTAAGAATGATAGAATTATCAGTAAAGCAAATGAAAAGTGGGTCAGGTGCTCTCTTTTTAGCAAAGAGAGATCCTCCAGCAGTGGTGTGAATAGTAAGCTGGTCCACTACAATAATATCCTACCTCCATTCTAGTTTGGGTGATGTATGTTAGGAACTCATCAATTTCCCTCAAGTGGCCAAGCGATCTACAATAGACTCCCACACTATCACCTGTTTCTCCAACCTTTTGTCTCTCAAATGCTCTTGCAATCATGAGCTTTTAGATCAGGAAACTGTGGTCTTCTAGGTCCTTGGGTGCAGTCTTTTGACTGAGTTCAAGTTTTACAGAACAAATCCTTTTATTAAGGGAACTTGTTCTATGAAGTTTGGATTCAGTCAAAGAGCCTCACTTTAGATTCATGAATTTCTAGACAAACCTCTTTTGTCTTAGCAGGTCCTGCTACTCCACCACCTTGCATATCTAATTTATTCTTTTCCAAACAAAATTTAACATGCTACTGGCTGTGGTTTGACCATGAGTTGAATACCAGGTCTCTGTGATTCTTATGAAGTCTTATTTACCTCCTTGTATTATGATATCAAGTTTATTGTTTCTTTCCCCAGCTCCCATGGTAGTGTCCCCTGTAAGATAGAGTTGTGGTTGTAAGAGGGTAGAAAGGAGTTATGATGATACATAAACTCTTGCTAGGTTTTGAGGCTCCCAGTGCAGCTATAGCTGTGGCTGGGGAAGAAGGCTTCAGGTGAAGGAACAAGGACAGTAGAGCTGGGAAAAGATCAGGGGCTGCTGAGACAGTTGTTTGCACATTCCAGGCATTTGTAACTTGGGTTTCCATAATTTGAAGACTGCACATTTGAGGATTTTCTCCATCTGGCCTTGGTTGTCATTGACCACCCCCACCTGCTACCCCCAAATTGCCTTAAGCTTAGATGAGTTCTTGAATAACAGAGACTTTGTCACAACTCAGGACCTTTACCTTCAGCTGTTTTCTGTGGGAGATGCTGCCAGAGTCTTTCAGTAGCCAGACTATGAGTAATGAAGGAGTAAATGAGTTTCTTATGTAACAGGAAACAGCACTCTCTAGGGCACACAGTGCACTCAGGGAGCCAGGACTCCAGACTTCTATTTCTGATTCTGCCACTGCCTAGTTCTGAATCTTAGAGCTATTTGCCTCCCTTCACCTCCTCTGTAGCCTGGAGAGCATGATTCTGTTCCTCCCCTCCCCCACTCTCTCTGAGGGAAAGAGAATTCAACAATATGAGAAATACTTGTGGCTCTGTGACATTCTATCTCCAATCTCCATTTTATCTTCTATTCCCCCTCTCTATCCTTGTTCCTTGCCCAATGCCCCCCACCCTCTTCCCAGATATTAAATTCCATTAATGTCACTTTCTCCTTCATGGAACAGTCTCAAGAAACTTAAATATAGTTTGATGAAAATAGCTCGGGTCTGGGAGTCAGAAGATCTAAGTTCTACTGCCAATTATGTCTAACTAATTGTGTGACTCTGGGTAAGTCACTTAATCCCTCCGGGCCACAATCTTTTTTAACTAGGCAATAAGAGAGTTGGACTAGATTATCTCCTAGACCCCTTCTAGCTCTCCATGATGCTAGTCTGTGATTCTTTCCTGGGTAGCCCCTATTCAGAGAAATCAAATTGTTGTCCCTTAATTGTCTGTTGGCTCTTTCTAGGTGTCTCAGATGCCTGAGCATTTCTTTAAAGTTCAGGAGACTCTAGAACTGTGTGTCCTCTAATGGGCTGGACCTATATAGAGTTAATATGCCAGGAATCCCAACCTCCAAGCAGCAGTGCTGTGGTGTAGTGAGGCAAAATAGAGTGACCACAGGCAGGGCTAGCAGACACTTGAAAAGTGTGAAAGCACACTTTTCATGCATTGCAGCAAAACTAGAGGAAGCCTTGCAGACCAGGGAGCTGCCATTAGATGCAGAGTGATCTTCTTGGTCACATTATGGAGTGACTGCAACTAGTATTAGTAGGAACTGCATCATTTGACCATGAGGTGAGAGCAAGAGGTAAACAATGGAATGGTATCTACAAGCTGTTAAGAGAACAAGTGGGATCCCTAGCAGGCCACTTATGGGGGGATATGGACAAGAGTTATCCAGGAAGGGCGGGCACGGCTGAGGTTTCATCCCCCTCGTTAGAGGGAATACTCATGTTGGTGAGATCACAGACTCATTTGACTATAATCTCTGAAGAACAGTCTTTCTGGAAACCCAGTTCAAAAAGATTTTATGGATCCAGGAACAGTTTTGAAGTTTTTTCTGACCTATTCACACTCACGAAGTGTCAGAGTGAAGGTTTCCCACAATCTCACTGAAGGGATACTAAGGTAGGGTACAACCATGCTGTTTTGGGAACAGACTCCCTCATGATAAGTAGCCCCTGAGAGGATGCTGAATCTCTTCCCCAGCCAGGCCTCACATCTCAGCCTTAGGACAGTTCTGCTGGGCTCCACTCGCCCTGCGTGGGCTAGTTCCTGTTGCTAGGAGACCCTGACCATTTGCATCTCCTGCTGTTTTTATTTTAGATTAGCAGTCGCACTGCTGCAGGAACACAGAGTATTTTAAGAAAGAAAAAAACGAGGGGGTTGGTTAGGGCTTCCTTCCCACAGATCCCAGGACTCAGACCAAGGTGGCACCTAATCCCAACCTCCACCTGGCCTTTGTTTACTCACCCCTTACCTACCCTGACGCCATCACAGGTATCTTCAGACCTAGGCAGGAGGTTCAACTGAGCTATCTTCTCTCTAGTAAGAACACAAAAGTCTCATCCCAACCCCAAAAAGGGCAACAGCTCCCCATGAATTCAGTACCACATTCACTGCTTGGATGCCAACCAGCTGATGGCAAAGCTGACCTTAAGTGGTAATTCATTTTGTTTTCTTTCTCCTTCCTTTCATTTGACCACCACCCTAAAGAAAGGTGCTATATGTATGTCACATATCTTTTTATGTGGCTGCAATTGTACCAAGTGTAATTCCTAGGTTGCTGTCTCCCCCCCATGTGTCCCTATTCTCCATCCCTGCTCCATCTCATCTCTCATAAGTACATACTTAGAAGTACATACTTTTTCATCTCCTCAGCCCCATGATCCATGGTATTGGGAGCTATTCTACAAAGAGGATAGAAGAAACCCCAAATACCACAAGTTAGGGTTGTGCCTGAATATTCTTGAGCCTGTGGTGGAAGGCTGGGTCCTTAACTATATAAATTCAGGAACACTTCGTTTCATGTGAGTTGACAATAACTAAGCCTCCCAGGGCACCCAGCCTGCATTGAAATTTAAGTGTGCCACACCCTCTGCATGATTGCCCTCAAAAAAGACTAACCTCTGAAGAAAGACCACTCAAATCAAGAGGGTTGTTGGGTCTACCTTGTACCCACAGCCCACTGTGTACCTGACAGACACAGAATCACAGTATCATTCCATTTTAGTCCAATTCATACCAACATGCGTATTACAATATATCCATTGCCTCCTGAAGCAGCACATTCTAATTTTTTGGACAACAATAATTGTTAGAAAATTTAACTTATATCAAGACTAAAAAAAAAGGTGTGTGTGTGTGTGTGTGTGTGTGTGTGTGTGTGTGTCTGTGTGTCTGTGTGTCTGTGTCTGTGTCTGTGTCTGTGTCTGTGGTTTTGGGTTTTTTGGGTTTTTTTTTTTTACATCTTCTACACATTGCTTCTGGTTGTTCCCTCTGTGACAAAATAGAATAAGTCTGATCCTTCTTCACATGAAGTCCTTCAAATACTTGTAGACAACTAGCATGCCTCTCCTTGCTACCCCAGTCTTCCCTTCTCTTGACTAAATATCCCCAGTTTCTTCAACCTGTCCTCTTATGGCATCACCCTTCATCACCCAGGTTGCTCTCCTCTAGATGTTCTCCATCTTATCAATGCCCTCCCTGTTCTTTAGTGCCCAGAACAATGGGATCACGATAAGAAGTCTGGGTAGCTAGAAGACTTTTAATGCTAGATCTCTGTTTTTAAAGTAACCCTGCCTGATCACAGGGCTTCTAATCAAAGTAATGGTGATGAAAAAATAACTTATTCAGTGTTGAGAAGCTAATTCTCCCTTCTTCTTGTATTCCCATTATTGAAGAAGATGGGCGGGGGAGGTATTTAGAGGCAGTTGGTGGCAGAGTGAATAAAGTGCTGAGCCAGGAGTCAGGAAGACCAGAGTACAAATCTGGCCTCAGGTATTTATTAGCTGTGTGACCCTAGACAAGTCACTTAACCTCTGTTTGCCTCAGTTTTCTAAACTGTGAAATAGGGAATAATAACAGCACCCAATTCACAGGGTCGTTGTGAGGACCAAATGAGCTATTTGTAAAAATGCATTTGACACAGTGGCTAGCACTATATAAATGATTATTTCTTTCCCTTATATGGAGCTAATAAATAGGGCATAGAATGGCTCTTTCCAGTCAGATTCCTCCTTTCTTCCCTACTCTCTATTACCAGCTCTTTCTAGGTTGGCATTTCTTTCAGTGGTCTCAGAGTAGGGGCCACCCCTATCCTACTATCTCTCCTCTCCATCTCCCCTCTCATCACCCCACCATCCTCCTCCAGGATCTGCCAATCCGGCTCCAAAGTCACTTTACCAGGAAGGAAATTAGCATGTGTGTTGGGACAGAAAGTGACACTGCTCAGCTCTCACTGTCATTCTGCTCTTAATTAATATTTAACCTCAGAGAGACTGTAGCAGACGGAAGTCGCTGACAGGAGAACAAAGCCCAGGCTGGCACCCCGCCTCCATTCTGATTTTCCCATCTCCCCAGCTTTTCCCTATAGCTCCCCTGTGTCCTCAAGACCCCTGACTAGCCCCAAAGAGTCCCAGGACCGGAGTGCTTTGGAAAAGAAACACCTTTCTAAAAATCCTAAACTAAATTTGGTGTAATTGCAACATCAGAGACAAGAAGCTCTAGAATGTTTGGGCAACAACATACCTACAGTAGCTGCCCAGAACTCAGAACCCTGAGCCCAGAACCAGAGCCCAGCTCCTGCCCTGTCAAGGAGGCTGTGAGGAGGCAGGGAGAGAAAAAGCAATGCAAATGTACCCCTCTCAGGATTATATTTAATGCACTATATTTAGTTCCCTTCAATCCCTCGGGGCTGTCAGGGGCGGTTGCAGCCCCACTCCCCCGGGAGTGAAATGACAGGCATTGTTACCCAGCCCGATAGCGCCGGCAGCCTAGTAGATGGGGGAGGTGCTCCTGCACCAGTTTTGAGATTTGAAGAGTTGACTTCAGTGGGGACATGGAGAATTAACCCTTTACGGCAGGAGCATGGGAACCCCTCTCTCCCCAAGACAGCCTTGGCAGGCTGGCCAAGATCAAGCGTTCACCGAGCCCACCCACACTGTGAGGTAGAGACCCCACCCCGCTCCCCATTTCTCTAAAATCTCTAGAAAAGATTACACAGCCTTCCTGCTTTTGCCAAGTTCTACCTTCTCTCTAACTTTAGTTCTTTTGACGCTTCCATTTAAACACTATTTTTCCTTCATTTCGTTACCTCTTTTTCTCTCATCTAGTTTTCCAAGTTTCTTCCTATGTCTCTTTTTAGAAATAGAATGGTATTTAGGGACTGCCTAAATGCTGAGTGAGTATAAGGGAAAAGACCCAATCATTTACTATTTTCTATTGTTCTCTAATATGTCATGTCTCCTTATAAGACTGAAAAGACCTTAAAATCAGGTACCTTTTATTAAGCATCTCTTCCATGGTCTTCCCTCAGTCCATTCTCCTCACATCTGCTAAGTACTGCACTTTGTACCAGACACACAGAAAGTGCTCAAGGGAATGTTCATGTCATTGAATGTGCATTCCATTCCAGACAACACAGCATGATAGATTTTTTATATGTTTACTTTATTATCCACCCAGATACCTAGATCTTTTTGAGCCCTGCATGCACATAACCTAGGCTTCCACTTCTTAGAGTTACATGTTTGTCCTCTCCAATGTTATTACCTTCATATTTACAAAACAAAAACAAACACAAAAAACAAAACAAAACATGCAGAATGAAAGCTGGAAGGGACCATAGAAATCATCCATTCCAAACCTCTCCTTTTACAGATAAGGAAACTGAATCCTAGAGAAGTGGTAACTTGCCCAGGTCACAGAAAAAAAAAAAATGGTAGTCAGGACCTGAACCCAGACCATTATATCTCTCAGGTCAATGCACTTCCCATTACATCAGAACTCTCTTGTTTTTAATTAGCCATGTTCTATTTGCTCCTAATCACTTCAATTTGTTCCAGTCTGTTTCATTTATTATCCCCTTTTCTCTCTCTCTCTCTCTCTCTCTCTCTCTCTCTCTCTCTCTCTCTCTCTCTCTCTCTTTATGAGTTTGACTTGTCTAGAATCACACAGCTAGTAAGTGTTAAGTATCTAAGGCTGGATTTTAACTCAGGTCCTCCAGGCTCCATGGCTGGTACTCTATCTACTGAGCAACCTAGCTGCCCCCTGTTATCCCCTTTTCCAAGAGACCTGACACATTCTCATGCCCACCAACTAAACATTAACAATAATTTCAGCATACTGTGTTCTATACTTAAGGTATCTGATGAAAATGTTATACATCCCAAGAATTCTCCCATATAATAACCTATCCCTTATGGATACTATGAAGAATATACAATACATACCCCTTATAATCCATATAAACCAGCATGCTTTATCTCTCCTGCTTTGCCTCCTTTCCTCAAACTATCCCGATGATCATCTATATTGAATGTAGTAAGACTACAGGAATAATGGGTCAAGTGAGCCAACAGTCATTTATTTACCTTCTCCTCCCTGCCTCCCTCCCTTTTCCTCTCTCTGAGTCATCAGAGCCCATAGGCACTAGGAGTGTTTTAATCCAGACCCCAAAAAGTAAGAAGCAAAGTCTCTCTAGATAATATCTACAATTCACTGTAATACTGAGCCAATGAATCTGCTATAAGGACATTCTAGAATTTTGGATAGGTAGGACCATTCTCGAACTGAGCCAGAGGACTTGGAGTGACATGTTCAGAATTTATCAAATGCTGGAACATCTGAAGCATCCAGTGAAATAAGTAGTTCCCAGTTTATTCTCATCAACAACACACATTAATGAGTTCCAATATCACAGCAGCTAGTGCAAATGTGATAACAGAGCCCTAGGGTAGATGACATCAGAGATCCCAGCTTTGTGGCATCAAAATCTTGCTACCTCTGCACAAAATGGAGCTTTCTACTTACTACCAACAATTTTTTTAATGAGTTGAACAGGACAACTTCTAATCAATCTGAGCCTTCCTCAGTCCACTTCATAAAATTATGGGATGTGGACCTTTGTCTGAACAAAAGCAGACACCTTCTAAAGAAGTTTTCATTAACTCTTGCTGAGAGACATGCACTCTAACACCTTGCTATGATGACATATGGAACTTCTGATTTGTCCCCAACAGCTTGAGATTTAATCAAAAACAACTAGCAATTGAACATCAGGGAGGATGGACTTTTGTAGGAAATTCCCTGTTTTTAGATTCTATTAGAGTGAGGCTCTGCTACTTTTTGGATCTGTCTGCCTTGGCATTCTTTTCTAGTGCTTTCTCTCCTATGGGTTTACAGCAAAGGGCAGAGAGAGGGTTTATTTTCCCTCACCCAGCAGCATTGGCAATTTGTAGCAGGAACACATGGCAAACGAAAAAATGTTTGCCCAGGAAAAATCCAAGACTGGATCGCAAGTCCCTGGCTGTCTTGTGTCTTTTGGTTTCCTTCCCTAAGCTTAGGTCAACAACTAGCAATCTTGGAGAACAAATTTCTGGCCTTGGTGGTCAAGAGTTCCTGAGTTTGGGTTTGGGGCACCAGATGACCAAAAGAAGATGTATCTATTCATTAATTCCACACTTCTTAGAAGGGAAGAAGACAACTGCCAAGATCATCTAGCAACTGAAGGACTTCAGAAAGCCACGCTCTTGATTGATTAGGAGATCCGGACCTAGCAAATCTTTCATAATAGTGATTTGATTTCTTAGGCAGTGTAGAACCAAGATAAATGGGAAATAAGTATTCAGCAATCTCACAAAGGTGCTTAATAAATGTTTATTCAATTGAGAAAGAAGAAAATATACTCATTATATGAACTTTTTGAGTGTTTCATGCATACCTGTGAAAACTATTCATGTCATGTCATTTCAGTGATGAAAGAAACAACTTTCCCGTACCCTGTGACCATATTGTGCAATGAGCATCTTTATGGAAGGGGCCATTGTTACATGTATTCAGGGAAATCCAGAGATATAAATCATACCTAAACTTTTGCAGACTTCCCTAAAATTACTCTGGGATATGAGCAGAACCAAAGGAGTACTTAATCTTCCTTGGGATCAGGGACACTAAGATGGATATGAGGTCACATAAGCAGGAGTACTGGGGCAGGGGTTGGGGGAAGGAAGAGAAGAGGAGTGACCATAGGATACATTATTTTATTAAATCTTCTTATATTTCGTTTTTAAAAGTTTTATTGATTGGGCAGCTCCCAATGTTTTCTAGGGTGTCTTATTACTGAGTTTCATCTTTACAGAATGAGCAAAACACTGTCCATTCTTGTTAGGATTTTGTAATAAATGTGTACATTTATTATAATAAATGTACTATTTTATATAATTTTATTAATAAATTTATTTATTAATTAAATTTATATGATAAATTTTATATGATAAATATACACTGTCCAATCTTTGTTAGAATTTTGTAATAAATGTGTACATTTATTATTATAGATGTGTACATTTATTACATGGAGTCAGGAGGACCTGAGTTCAAATCCAGCCACAGACACTGTAACAATAAGCACAAGCAACTTCCAGGTTCGGATTAGGAGCATAGCAAACTCCATTTATTCAGTGACAGATCAAAGCAAGACATTCACAGAAAATCAAAATACAGCATTCATCATGTGTAACTCAATAGTTTAGTAAGTCCTCAATTCAAACACAAAGTACTAAGGTCTAAGTACTCCACCCCTGGGCAGTACATTCATTTAGTCAATCACAAAGTCTTCTCTCTATTCAACTGGAGTTTAGTTTCCAATCATAAACAAAGCACATTCATTTGGTCAGTCACAAAGCACAAAAATCAAAGTACTCCACCCCTGGATCACAAATGAATTACAATTATCATCAGTTACTACCAAGCACCTTCTCAAAGGGTCAGGGGAGAGCACAAAGGCCATCTACCCCAAGCCACAACAAGGTTACATCATCACAATACCTGAGGAGAGGTCTTTTCTTCATCTTGACGTGAGGCAAGTTCTCAGCAATCTCTGTTCCTGGGAAGACAAAGCTTAACAATGCCACAATATACATTGCCAGAATCCTCATCAATTCACTCTCTGCCTGAAAAACAGTCTCAGGACCCCTGAAAACATCAGCAAGAGCCTCCTCCAGGATTTCTGTAAACATACAACAAGAAAATCCTCTTTCAGGGCTTCTGAACCAACTGCAGGGTTCCAGGACCTCTGCAACAACAGCACTGTCCTTTACCAACAGACAAATCTGGTAAATAACATGAAAACAGAAAAAATACCGGCACCACAGTCAAGCCTTCTCAGTTCTTGGCAGCTCTGGGTGGTAGTTCTCAAAAGTCCTGGGCAGCTCCAACTAGCCCTCAGTAGACAGGGTGGCTTCAGCTGTCAGTTCTCTCTCTCTGTCAGCAACTCTGGCCCTGGCAATTCTCTCTCTGTCTCTCTGCCTCCACAGTGTTGCTCCCAAAAGTTCTTCTGGCCTTTCTCTGCTTGGGCCCCTCTATGCATGGTACCAGCTCCTCCCAGTTCAGCCCCCTCTCTTGAAGTAAACAAGTCCATCCCACAAGTGGCATTCACAAGCTCTGGGTTTTAACACTTAACCTGAAAACGAAGCCAGTACAAGGGGATCTTCAAATTTTATTATCATTACAGACACTTAACATTTACTAGCCGTATGACCTTGGGCAAGTCACTTAACTCCAATTGCGCTGCCTTCCCCCTTCAAAAAGAAAAAAAATTAAAAAGTAAAAGTTTTATTGATGTCTTATCTCTATATCATAGTCATTTGCCATGCACCCAACCCTCCAGATTGAACTCTCCCTTGTGACAAAGGAAAAACAATCAAAATATTTGATATGAAAACATGATTTGATAACATATATAAATATAATATTCCATCCCCACATCTCTGTTATGAAGGAGGGTGTTTTTTTTCATCATCTCTTCTCCAAGACTTTTATTGGTTTTTCCATTACTCAGAATTCAACTTCCTTTTAGTGATTTTTTCATTTAAACTAACAGTCATTTTATAAAACACAACATATTGAGCATATGTACACATGTTGTTCTGTATATTTGCACTTCTGTAAATTATCATTAGTTCACCTTGCCTTTCTCAAGAAGAATTCAGTTCCCTCAAGGTATGAACCCTGTCTCCATAAATTTCAGAAAACCTCAGTCAAAGCCATTCATTTAATGGACGAAGAATGCATGTCTACTGAAGTCAGTAACATCATTAATGACTACGTTGAAGAATAAGAAAACTAAGGATAATTTCACTCACTATATATTTATCTAGTAGGTTTTCATTTATAAAGTACTGCATTAGACACTATGGGAGACTCCAAACTCCTTCGACTCTCAATAATTTTGTCACTTCCTAACTCTTAATTTAGTCCAATCTGTGGCTCAGTGAAAAGAATTCTGAATTTGTAGTCATAACATCTGGGTTCTAATCCAAGCTCTACCACTTATCACCTGTGTGACCTTGGGAAAATCACTTTATCTCTCTGAACCCTAGTTTCCTCATCTATAAAATGAAGGCTTTGAGTTTCTAAGTTTCCTTTTAATTCTATGATCCTATGGACATTTATTAATAAAATTTTATTCTCCCCTAGCCCCCTCCATAAATGGATGGACATTGACCAACATGGAATGTCCTCCTCATTCCTCTAAGTTCTTCCCTTCTGTGTCTACTTCATCCTTGACGGCTCCTCCCCTGAATTTCTGTGACACTGTCTATATCACTTAATTGGCACTTGTCATTTTTTACTTCGTACTGTTATCTTTTTAAAAAATCTATCCCCATCCCCACCTCCACTTCTTATTCTCTTATCCCCATCTTCCTCAACCCTACTCTGGGAATTCCCATTCCACAGGAAACAATTTTTTCCTTCATTTCCAACCTCTATCTCTCACATTCCTTTTATTTGCTAGCCCTCACTGAAACCTAGCTTCGCCCAGATAACACCATATCCCTAGTGATCAACTCCATCACTGGCTGTACCTTCACTCACCCCTTAGCACATTAGTCCTAGCGGAAGAGTCAAAATATTCATCATCATCCTCTGCCACTTTCAGACTCTACCTTTACCACCATCACTCATCAACATCTCCTTTGAAGTGCACTCAATTAAAAATTTGCAGCCCATCCACATCATGCTGGCTGTTATATATCAGCCCTAGGTCATTCTGATGTAAGTTTAAGCAGTCTCCTAGACATATAGTTTGGAATGACCAGCATATATCTGGTGATGTGGAACTAACACTCAAGGGAGAAACTGTGCCTGTATATATAAATCTGCAAGCCATCAACATAAAGATGATAATGAAAACCATGGGAACTGATAAGGAGAGACACACACGCACACACAAAGTGACAAAGATGGAAAAGAATAAACAAACATACAGAGAAATTCTTCCTCTAGAGGTTCAGCACCTGCCTTCTCTGTGTTGATTATCTCCAATTTATCCTATACATATATACATACATACATACATATATATACATATATACATATATACATATATATATATATTTATATATATAAAATCTTTTTTGCAAACAACTGTTTTTCGTGTCTTCCCATTAGACCATGAGGTCTTGGAAAGTGAGAATTCTTTTGCCTTTTTTTGTATCCCTAGTGCTAGCCAAAGTACTTGGAAGATAATAGATGCTTAATAAATATTTATTGACTTCCTAAGTGACCAGATGACTATTGCTGCTCATTCCTCAGCCCTGGATTTCTCCCACCATCTACCTCCATGCTTCAGCTCATAGACAGAGTTGAAGAGAAGGTTGACCAGAACTGGAGAAAATCACACAACAGTGCTGTTTGGGCACATTACAAATCTTGTGTTTTCCAGCATCAACTGGACACTCACTGAACCAAAGCAATCCTGTTATTCCTCCTTAGTTCATTCTCTATCTCACTCCTCACTGAAGCTATTCCAAACTTTCTCTTCTCTCAGGCTTCCCATATTTCCATCTTCTCTCTCTCTCTCTCTCTCTCTCTCTCTCTCTCTCTCTCTCTCTCTCCTAAAGACTTTGCCTCTTAGAAAATTGAAGTCATTTGACATGAGCACAATCATCTTTCCTTGTCTTCATCCCCAACCCCTTTGCCTTCATCCCTTACTCTCTCTTCCTTTCCCTCCATCTCTGACAGTAAGATGGTCATTCCCCTTGCCAAGGCCAACCACTCTACATTCACCCTTGATCCACTTCTCATCTTCTCCAACATATTGTAACCTCAATCATACCCTCTCTCAATCTTCTACTTCTTCGGATCTATAGTTCCTTTCTATTGCTTTCAAAAATTACTAAGTCTCAGGGGGCAGCTAGGTGGCTCAGTGAGTAGAGCGTTGGCCCTGGAATCAGAAGGACCTGAGTTCAGATCCGGCCTCAGACACTTAACACACACAAACAAAAACCTAGCCTTGTGACCTTGGGCAAGTTACTTAACCCCAATTGCCCTCTAAAAAGCAAAAAAAAAAAAATGACTGTCTCTTCTATTTATAAAAAAAACAAAACATCTTCACTAGATCCTACCATTCCCTCAAGTTTTCATCTTGTATCTCATCTCCCCTTCTCAGCTGAACTCCTATACTTGCTGCTTTCTGTTAGTCACCCTGCAACCTTTTGGAATTTGGTTTCTGACCTTACCACTCAATTGAAACTGCTCTCTCCAAAATTACCAAACTGTCTAATTTGTCCAATCTGTCGGCCTTTTTTTCAGTCCCAGTCCTTCTTGACTTATATACTATACTTGACACTATTTGACCACCTTATTTTCATGGATATTCTCTCCAAGTTCTCCTACCTATCAAACCATACTTTGAGGAAGCTAGATGGCACAGTGGATAAAGCAATGAACCTGGAGTCAAGAAGACCTGAGGCCAAATTCAGCCTCAGTGTGTGACTAAACAAGTGTGTGACACTGGACAAATTCTTTAACCTCCATTTGTCTCCATTTCTTCTGTAAAATGAAAATAATAACATCCTACAATAATTTCCTATAGCACTAACAGCACTTACCTTGCAAGATTGTTGTGAGGTTTAAATGAGATAATATCTGTAAAAAGTACTTAGAGCAATGCCTGGCATAGCACATAGTAGGGACTATATAAGTGCTTATTTCCATCCTTCTCCCTCCCCACCTCTATCTCTATTGACTTTGCTGACTCATCATCTTGACCATGGCCCCAGTTGTGGGTACTCCTGAGGTTGTGTTCTCGGCTCTTTTCTTTTCACTGTCTCTACTCTATCTTAATAACCCTATCAGTTCCAACACATTTAGTTATCATCTTTATACTGATGACTCAGAGATCTATATATCCAGCCTCATTAGCTAGCTCCCTTAAGCATCTGTTTTGCATTTGCCTATTGGACATTTCAAACTGGATGTCACAGTGATGTCTTCAACTTCACATGTCCCAAAAAGGTCCCATTATCTTTCTCCCAAAATTTTCCTATTTCTGTCAAAGTCACCATCATTCTTCCCAGGTTCCTAACCTTGGCATTATCCTTGACTTCTCACTCTTCCTCATCCCACATATATAATCAGTTGCCAAATCTTACCCCTTCTACCTCCACATCTTTCACATCCACCCCCTTCTCTCTACTCACAGCTATTTGCTTAGTTCAGGCTCTCAGCACTTCTCATCTGGATTATACCACTGTCTCCTCGTTGATCTACCTACCTCAAGTCCCTCTTCCCTTTAGTCCATCCTCTACCCTCCTGCCCAAGTGATTTTTCTTAAGTACAGACCTAACTATGCTACTTCTCTGCCCAATAAAAACCAGTAGCTCCATGTTTGCCTTTAGATAAAATACATATGTCCCTGTTTAGCTTTGAAGCCCTTCACAGCCTGCTACCAGTCTATCTTTCCAGCTTCTTTATGTACATTACTCCCCTTCCATCACTCTCCAAACCAGCCAAATTAGGCATTCCTCTATTGTTTACATACAACACTCCTCAACTATCTGGGCCTTTGCACTTGCTGTCCCCCATGCTTGGGATGAATTCTGTCCCCTCTTCTGCCACACAGAGTCCCTCCTTTCCTTCAAGACAGCTCAAGAACCACTTTTTACCTTTTATGCATTCTTCCTCATCTCCACACCCCCCCCCCCAACCACTAGGGTTCTCCCTCCCAAAGCACCTTTTATTTAACCACTTTGTTTCATGAGTATTATTAGGTTGTAAACTCCTTAAGGGCAGGGCCTATCTCTGCCTCCTTTTGTATCTCCAGCATTTAATAGATGCTTAATAAATGTTTATTGATTTGTATTTATCTCTTCATATTTATTTTTACACATTTATATGGGGAAGCCCCCAAAATCAGTTTTAAATTGTTAAAGTTTAAAATTACACTAAGACTTTTAGGGCATATGTCTCCCCATTAGAATATAAGCTCCTTGAAGGCAGATTGTCATTTCCTTCTTCAGCTCATTTTACAGATGAGGAAACTGAGACAAATCGAACTAAGCAATTGCCCAGGGTCATACAGCTAGTAAGTGACTGATGCCAGATTTGAACTCAGATCTTCTGGACTCCAGCCAGGGCACCCTATCCCAACATAGTAGAGAGCAATAAAATTGTTTTTGGAGACAATGACAGTTCTAGTATTTGGAAGGATGGGAAACTAAACCATAGAAAGGGATTGTTCTGCCTAGGGTCACTCATTAACCTAATAAAATGAACTCTATCTTCAGAGTACTATTGATTAGAACAAGAAATTTCTCCCCCTTTCCTCTATGGGACATAGAGTGGGGAAGAGGTGGGAAGACTCCAGCTTGGCAGAAGCCCGTTTAAATATGTACCAAAGCTCCACCTCTGCCAGCAGGTTGCTAAAAATATCACCACAGTGAGAAGCTGAAATATTTTCAGAGAGAACTGTCTCTACTGCTCCCCCCTTATGGCAGAAGCCTGGCCCAAGAAGCCCCCCAGACATTATCCCTCCAGAACACACAGGGCCTCCCTATCTCTACTTTCCTTTCTCATTGGCTTGTCTCTGAGCTGAATAGGTCTGAGTTAAGGTTGTATCCAAAGAATGGCCATTCTCCTAGGTAGGAGTAAATAAGCATTGGCAGTAAAAGTGCCACATGCCACATTATTTCCATTGCCTTCCAGGACCATCTCCACCCAGATTCTTCTCCATCTGTCTCTATCAGGATCTGGCCTAGAACCCAGAACCTTTTCTTCCCACCAACCCATCCCTCTCCTGCTACCACCAACCAACCTATCCTCATCATCATCTATATAATGTCCTTTCTCTGATACTATTCAGCTAAAGAATGAATTTTATGAGATTAGGGTGATTGTTACCCAGCAGACCAAGTAACAGGCTACTCTCAGAATTAAATGACTTCTGAGGTCTCTTCTAATTCTGAAATTCTATGAATTAATAATTCCCGTTATGCTAGTTTCTGTCCAACTTCCCACCCATTCTCCCCCTACAGACCCAATCTCCATGCCAATTAAGGCTTCTGCTTCTTCCCCACTCCTTTCCTCAACTTACTGTCTTCAGCCATATTATCCATCCTTACGTGGATTTTTATGTGCATAGCTGCAAGCCTGGCTCCCTCGGGAGCTAGGCAAGGAGCAAGAATATCTAAATTGACATAGGTCCTTTGGAAAAAGCTAGTGGCCCAATTCCAAATGTTCACTGTGGTAATCCCTAAATATTGTCATGTGGTTCTTGGAACTAGTGGGACAATGAGACAAGTAGAGCAATTCTTTCTTTGGCCTTTATGATGCCATCACTAAGATGTATTTCCTGACACTTTGCTATTGGAAACCTGGAGCTTGTATTAGAGGCAGTGTGGTATAGAGAGAAAAGTATCAGATTTCTAATCTAATAGAAATACTTTTGATTCCCAGTTCTGATCCTTACTAATGCAAGTCTCAATCTTTTTGACTCTAACTTTCCTCACCTATTCTTTGATAGTTTGATGATATAAACAGGATTTCAGATGTCATCTGACCAGGGCAGAGTTCAGTGGAATAATGATTCTACCATATGATCATCTTAAGATTGTTTGAGTTTGGGGCAGCTAGGTGGCCCAGTGAATACAGCACCAGCTCCAGAGTCAGGAGGACCTGAGTTCAAATACAGCTTCAGAGACTTAATACTTACTAGCCGCATGACCTTGGGCAAGTCACTTAACCCCAATTGCCCTGCCTTCTCTTCTCCAAAAAGACCAAAAAAAAAAAAAAAGATTGTATGAACTTTTTTGACTGTGCCAAGTCATTAATTCATGTGGAAGTTTAAGTGTACTAAAGCCCCAATTCGTTTTTAATGTGAACTGTTGTCTAGTCATAATGTTTTTTTGAACCCTTCTGGTGTCAGAGAACTCCCTCTTGAAGGAAACAACTCCTTATGTCTCTAGTCAGATATAATGGTTTTTCAGATTGTTCAGATTACATCAAGCTCTAAGCCAAGTGAGCTCCTCCTCACCAAAACCCACGGTTGCTCAAAAGAAATAGACCTAGTAATAATTCACATAGAAAAAACAAAAATACAAACCAAGTGAAACCTTACATGACTCTGCTTAGGAGAACATTTTTAACTGAACAAGGGATAGAAATGAGTATAAAATAATTCTCATTAGGTCAAATTGGAAGGCTGTTGCACAAACAATATCAAATACAACTAGAATCAGAAACTGAAATGATCATATGAAAAAATATGTTAAATCACAAATAATTAGAGAAATCCAAATTAAAGCAACTTTGAGGTTATACTTTATACCTGTCAGATCAGCAAAGATAATAAAAGAGGAAAACGACAAATATTGGAAAGGTTGGAAAAAACAGGAACACAAGTTCTGTGACTTGGTCCAACCATTCTAGAAAGCAATTTTGAACTATGCCCAGAAATTCATAAAACTTTGCATACCCTTTGACCCAGCTATACAACGACTAGAACTCTACCCCAAAAAATTCCACAGAGAAGAAAAGAATCTATATATACAAAAATATTTAGAGCAGTTCTTTTGTCAGTAGCCAAAATTTTTTAAACTAAGAGGTTGTCCTGTTGGGGAATGGCTAAGAAAATTATGGTATACAAATGTAATAGAATATTTATTGTGCCTTAAGAAATGACAGTGCTGAACATTTCAGAGGAAACAGAAGACTTTTATGAACTGATGCAAAGTGAAGTGAGCAGAACTAGGAGAACAATGTATACAATTATAATATTATAG
Source organism: Gymnobelideus leadbeateri (assembly GCA_011680675.1). Taxonomy (NCBI): domain Eukaryota; kingdom Metazoa; phylum Chordata; class Mammalia; order Diprotodontia; family Petauridae; genus Gymnobelideus; species Gymnobelideus leadbeateri. The sequence goes on along the minus strand of WOXC01001384.1, from coordinate 399,323 downwards.
AGAAAAACAAGTTTGAAAGACTCTAGAACTCTGATCAATGCAATGAAAAAAATGAAGATGAAACTGCTTGACAGAGAAGTAATGAATATAAAGTACAAAAGAAGATACACATTTTTGGAAATCGCTAATGTAGGAATTTGTTTTGTTAGACTAAGTACACATGTATTGAGGGATTTGTTATTTTTTTTTATTTGTTCAATGGGAGGAGGGGGGTACTATGAGGGATAGATTCATTTTTAAAACACTTGCTACTTGAAAATAAAAATAATAAACTGAATTGAAGAAGAAGGAGTGATTTAATTGGGAAATTTTTTTTCACAGTAAATATCTGGCAGGTATCTAGTATCCAAGATACATAGAGAATTGATACATACATAAGAAAAAGAGATTCTCCAACTGATAAGTAAATAAAGGATATGATACAAACCAGACATTTTCAAAATAAGAAATGTAAGCTATTAACAATATGAAAGAATGTTTAAAATCACTAATAACAGGAGAAATGCACATTAAAGCAACTCTGAGTTTTCCCTTCATACCTATCAGATTGGCAAAATTAGCAAAAGATGGTAAATGCTGAAATATCTTTGAGAAGACAGACACGCTAATAATGTATTGTTGGTAGGGCTATAAACTGGTCCAACTAACCTGTCTGGAATGGTTTTCCAGAGAGGTTAGTATAATCTGGAAGTGATAGTAGTGTAAATAATAATAATAGTCAATAAAACATTTAAAGAAAAAACATCCATGCCAAAATTAAGCTTTATAGATGGAAAAAGAACCCACTGATATACTCTATCAGAGGGTGATGTGTGAATGTACACATTTATACATATGTGTATATATGCATGTGTGTATATATATACAGACACATATATACATATATATGTATATACACACATATACATACATACATACCCCTGTGGGTACCCTGCCCAAAGGAATATAAATTCTGGTAGCTGAAACTTCACGAGATATCTTGGGGTATATGGGCTAGATTTCTTTTTTTCTCTTCCCTACTAATTTATTTTTTAAAAAACTGGGACGATGGGGCACCTAGGTGGCACAGTGAATAGAGCCCCAGCCCTGGAGTCAGGAGGACCTGAGTTAAAATCCAGCCTCAGACACTAAACACTTACTAGCTATGTGACCTTGGGCAAGTCACTTAACCCCAATTGCCCTGCCTTCCCTCTTCCAAAAAGCAAAAACAAACAAACAAACAAAAAACTAGGATAATTAACGTTTTTGTCCTATGTAGTTTTATTTATGATTTCTTGAAATACAGCATTGGAAACCCAGGCTTTGATAAAGTCCTTTGGGATTCAAATGGAGCTACCTGAGCAGGCCTCAAACCCAAATCACTCTGGTTCTCATTGATTAGCCAACAATAGGTCCTAACCCAAGCCTCACATGATTATTGTTTGGATTTTGATGACTCAGAATGAGTATAAATAGCAATTGCTTCTGTTTGGGCCAGAAATCCTTAAAGTGTTCCCCTCTCAGATTGTTTGTTTTTTTTTAACTAGATAAAAGAGGTCATTTTTTGCCTCATTTCTTACCTACCCTTAATCACTGAACAGGTGTTGCCTCAGACAAACTGAGACCTGGGAAAGACCTTAGCTTAAAAAGGCTAACATCTCCCACTGTATCCGGGACCATTCCCATCATCCTGATCTATATCTTGTCACCGTACCTAGATGGCTCCAGAGGAGACAATGAGGCTGGTGACTTTGCACAACCCTGCCTCACTTAAATCCAATTCACTTGCAAGTCAAGACATCACCTTCCTGATATCATTGGTCCTCTTCAAGAACAAGGACAAACAATAATACATACATACATGTATTTATATGGTATTCCAAAAGTCTCATGCAATTTTAAACTATCAAAGCTTAAATTATACATAAATATGTATCAATATCGATAGTCATTGAAGAATGATAATGAGCCAAGCTGAAAATGGCTAGGAAAAGTAAATTGATACCCCAAAACTTTGATAACTCTGTAATCTTATCAATAGTGGTACTCAATTCAAAGGTCCAGATAACAACTTATGAATGCCTTTTCAACCTGTGCTACTGTATTCTTGTCTATGTCCTTCTATAAATCCACAACAGGAACACCACTTAATGTGCTAGGCACCTTCCCTGATGTCTCTTGATGTTTTCTAGATACCAATGTAGCACATAGGTTTTTCTTTGGTTTTCCCTTGTTCTATCCGCATAATCAACCCACCTCTTTTCCTCTACATATCTGATGATATACTTTTTGCCAATTCTCTCATGAAATTTTTCACTGGTACCATTAACCTCTATATTACCTTTATTAATTAGACACAACTTTAATTCTTTGAAGACTAACATTCCATTATGCATGGCAATCCAATATGACCAAAATAATACTGATAACTAAAAGACAGGACTTTTTCCAGAAGGCAATCCAGTCCCCTGTGATAAGACAACTGTCTATCAAAGATTTCCCCATTCATACCTATACTCACAACGTGGGTTAGCTAAGATTTTTGTTTCTTTGTTTTTTTTTTCCCTGAGAAAAAGCTATCCCAGGGACCAACCCATGGAGCAAAGGCACAAGATACACCTTGAGGCAGCCTCCTGGTAGCCTCTGGTCATATTTATGAGGTTTCCTGGTCACCTAAGAATATAAAGAGGCTCATCCATGGGAAGTCTAGGCCCTTCAGACTTGGAGGATGTCCCAAGATTGAGTGAGTCACCACACCCTACCATGCTGAACAGACACATTTCCATATGGAGATGAGAGAATCTGTGTCTACCCAAAATCAGTGCTGGAATATCCTTTCTATATACTATAGTTATGTAAGTAAACCTCCTTTTGTTAACTGTTGAATAACCTCTACAATGCCTCATTTTATACCAACATTGAACCTGAACTAACGGGTTCTCACCCGAGTCAGGACTGCCCCAGAACCTACTTCTCTTCCTCCTCCTCCAATTCAATGCTGAGCCCACTTTATTATATATCCATATGTAATAAATAACACACAAAATCACTACTGGGTCTAGGAGGGCTGGAAAAATTGACTTCTCCCTCTCAGGTCTGGACCCCTATGCATGGATCAGATTCAGTCATGACACTGTTATGCACTGAAGAGGGTTTGGGATCCTTTTCTCAAACTCTTTGGCTCCAAGTTTGGCTTTTTACACCCCCCTCCAAGAGCCCCAGGGAGAGTCACATAAAGTTTAGATTTGGCTCATGTCTAACTATAGTAGGGGGAATAGAAAGGTATTCAAATGCAAGTGCAAAAAAAGGTAAAAGACAACTGTTTATTTCCTACACACACACACACAAATACTAAAATCACAAATTACTCGTGTGTGTGTGTGTGTGTGTGTGTGTGTGTGTGTGTGTGTGTGTGTGAATGAACTTAGAACTATTATACTCTCCCTGGAGGTCAATAAAACATCAAAGCACAAAACATTTTGTAGGACTGCCAAACTCCCATTTCTTATCCATCTTGACTCTGCACTATCTCAAAGTCCTTGAAGAGAAGGAGGGTTCTAGGGGGAGACCTGACTCAGGTGGATACCCTGTTCAGGTTCAATGCTGGGATAAAAGGAGGTGCTGTAGAGGTTATTCAACAGTTAACAAAAGGAGGTTTACTTACATAACTATATTATATAGAAAGGTTATTCAACAAGGATACTTCATGGGTCTTCTGGCAGGCCAGGCTCTAAGAAATACCATGGATATAAGAGGTATCACCTCATTCACAGAGTCTTACATCTTGTGGAAATTTAGTGCAGTCACACCAGTTGAGTAACCCAGGAGTGTCCAACTTCTCTAAAGTCACAAGGTTGCATCTAAGATTGGAAATGTCCATCTGAGGATCACTGTTTGATCACTTGGGCTCAGGAAAGAAACATATACCAGAAAATGCAGCCAAGGCTTTGATATCTTGTACGTGTGCTAACTGCCAAGTGTGAGAAATTAGCCATCTCTGCCTCACTGGAAGTCCAAGCAGAGACCGGAAGAGTTCTGACTTGTTTAGTAGATCCTAGGGTGGGGGAAGCAGAAGAAGAGAAGAGGAAAGGAGGGGAAGAAGAGGAAAAAGAAGAGAAGGAAGAAGAGGAAGAGAGAGAGAGAGAGAGAGGCAATTTACAAACCTTAAATTTCACACATTATTATTTTTATTATTTTCTCTGAGGCAGTTTTGAAGCAGCTTCCTCTCTACCCTGGCAGACATCATAGAATGAGGTAGAGAACTAAGAGACCACCCAGCATTTGTTATATCATTCCAAGGGACTAAACCCTTCATCACTGAGTCACACATGTGTCTGGAAGTTACCAGAGGAGCTCAGTGCATGCTCTGTGAGATGGTTCCTACAGAACAATCACCATACATGTTCCATGGGGTATACTCTGACCAGATTTACCCTGAAAGTCCAGGGGATTTTCAGACCAGACCCATTAGATATTATTATAAAGGTTGTCTGGAAGAAAGGAAAAAAAGTACTTGATTTGGAGTCAGAGGGTGTGAGTTCAAACCTCACCCCTGTCACTTACTGCTGACATAGGCACTCTAGTTCTACTGGTTCCCCACCTCTCAGAAGGGGTGGACCAGGCTGAAGACTCATTTGTTGGTTTGGTTTTGCTTTGTCTAACAAAACATGCAGCCATAGTGACTATATCCTATGTGTGAGGGTCATTGATTGAAAAGGGAAGATCCAAAGGTGGGAATGGAGGTGGAAACCCCAAATTTTTCTATAATTTTCCAAAAACTTCTAACCTAAATTTCATTATTCCTTAGTATAGATTTAGAATTTTCTCAGTGTAGATTTTTAATTCTCGTTTTCCCTCTTCCTCCCCTCACTTGACTTGTTTAGAAATGGGAAGCTTTCTCATGCACACCAGAAACTCCAAGGAAAACATCTGGTATGTGATTTAAGTATAGCACCACCTTGTGGAATATTTAAATATGACTTGCCCTTACATGGTTTTTAATAAATTGACATTTTGGGTCGCCACCACTAGTACAGCCATGTCATATGGATTACCCATGAAGCATATAAGCAGAAATCTGTCATACCTTTATCACTTTTTCTCAACAACATCTGTGATTCCTTTTCCTCTGAAAGAGGGGAAGAGGTATCTACCCTAGTCTCAGGTATCTTGAAAATCAATCCCTCAATGCTTTCAAAATTGCTATCATCTCTAACACAACTAGGGCACCAAGGTGGTGAAGTGGGTAGAATCTTCCTGAGTTCAAATCTGACCTCAGACACTTACTAGTTGTGGGACCCTGCGCAAGTCACTTAACCCTGTTTGACTCAATTTCTTCATCTGTAAAATGAGCTGGAGAAGGAAATGGCAAGCCACTCCAGTATCTTTGCCAAGAAAATCCCAAATGGGGTCATGAAAAGTTAGACACAACTGAAAATGACTGAACAACAACTAACTCTTATTTATTTAAAAGCTAGACTTCTTTTTTTTTCCCTTTGGTGTCATTTCTACTTCTTCATGCAACAGTGAGGGTTGCAATTTTAAAAACCTAGTATTGTGAATCCATTGTCATTGATACAAAAAATAATTTGATATAAAATTTAAAACCAGGACAAATCCTTCTTATTTTTTCCTTGTTTGTTGTTTTCCTTCCAGTTTCAATGTTAAATGTTCCTAAGAGGATATGATTTAATTAAATCTTTCATCAAGTTGTAATTGTTGGCTATTGTTTTCCCTTTGTTTTTTATAAGATGCTGCTGCTCACAATTTTCCACCATCTTCACTCATAAAATTTTACAAACCATTTTGTATTCTAAATAGGTATTGCCTTTAGTTGTCCTATCTATCTATTTATCAAAGAGATCCATTATATGCTGACTGATGAAGTTTTTGTGCTTTTTTTAATTCTATTTTTTCTTTTGCTTTATCTTATCTAATGATTGTATCATTAGGAAATGATGATAGTCTTTGTCAATGTCTGTCCTTTCATCCATTTCCTGTTTTTGGTATTAACAGTTGTATCTTCAGGGTGGCCTTTTTTTTTGCAAAAGCTTATCATTTATAAGTGCAATGTAAATCAAAACAAATTTAAGACTTCATAACTAGCAGCCTGGCAAAAAAAGATAAAAATAGTCAATATTGAAGGAGCTGCAGAAAAGCAGGAACACTAATACGCTGTTTGGAGGATGTATGAACTAGTCCACACTATTCTAGAAAACAGTTTGGAATTATGAGAGAGAGAGAGAGAGAGAGAGAGAGAGAGAGAGAGAGAGAGAGAGATGCTATGAGATCCTGCTACTAACCATATACCAGAAAGAAGTCAAAGAAAAATCTCGTACATGCCAAAATATTAATAAGAGCACTTTTGTGAAAGAAATAAATTTGAAACAAAATAAAAACCAATCAATTAGTGAAGGACTAAATAAATTTGTATGCAAATGTGATAGAATACTACTACATTGTAAGTCAAGTCAACAAGCTTGCATTAAGCATCTCCTATAAGTCAAGCATCGTGCTAAGCAGTAGGATATAAAAAAAGGTTAAAAAAAATTCCTGCTCAAGGAGCTCACAATAAATATACTTATAGAATACAGATATCAGAAGACTCATAAATGTGTGGAGTGCTATAAGTAGAACCAGAAAAATAATGTATTCAGTGATTAAAGATTAAAAGCCAAACAATAAAAACATGAAACTGAATGCTATGTAATTATAGTGACCAAACTTGACTTTGGAGAATGAATGAACAAATGAAAAGGTATTTATTAAGTACTTACCATGGGCAAAACATTGGAAATGAAAATTGAAAAGCAAGACAGTCTCTGCTCTCAAAGAACTCCCATTGTAATAGAGGAAGATCACACATACAGGAGTTTTTAGTTGTAACTCAGATAGAAAGACCAGGTCTTTAAGGTGCAGTGGCAAAGCTAATGAGAATCCATCTGCTTTTGAGTCATTTCCATTCATAAAATCATATCTATTTCTGACATTGAGTCACTGGCCAAGGTGAGTCAGTGAGGATATAGCACTAGGTCTGGAGTGAAGTTCAAATCCAGCCTCAGATACTTACTAGCTATGTGACCCTTGAACTTAACCTCTACTTGCCTCACTGTCCTCACAACTGTGAAACAGGGATGGTTATAGCACCTACCTCCCAGGGTTATTGTGAGGATCAAATGAAATCATATTTGTAAAGTATTTAGTGCCTGGCACACAATAAATATTTAAATTTAAATATTTATCACCTCCCAGAGTGAAATGGGTTTAAGGTTTAGTCTTTGAGAAAAGGAAGGAAGGAAGGAAGGAAAGAAGAAAGGATAGGATTGGACCACAATAGGTCCCTGCCCGAACACCACTTAATGGCTATATTTTGGACTCTCCTGGCTCAAAGTGACTCTCCTGGCTCAAAGTGAATGTCAATAGTAACTATTTCTCTTTTGACCAGCAACCCTGAGCATCTTTCCCTTCCAGTTTGATCTTTCTTTTTTAATTAAAGGGGTCCTCCTTTGACTCACTTTTTTTTTTTTTTTTGCTTTTTGGAGGGCATTTGGGGTTAAGTAACTTGCCCAAGGTCACATGGCTAGGTTTTTTGTTTGTGTGTGTTAAGTGTCTGAGGACGGATCCGAACTCAGGTCCTTCTGACTCCAGGGCCAGCGCTCTACTCACTGAGCCACCTAGCCACCCCTTGACTCACTTCTTTAAGAGGCCTATTCACTGAATGGCCACTCAAAGTGAGAACCTGAAAAGGCCTTAGCCTAAAAGGGCCAGGGTCTCCCATTGCATACTGGGTCATCTCCAGTTGTCATGATGAGTATCTTGTCACTGGACCCAGATGGCTCTGGAAGAGAAAGTGAAACTGGTGACCTTGCACAGCCCTCTCTCACTCAAATCAAGTGCAAGTCATGTCTTCATCTCCCTCTCTTTGAAAACAAAGGACAAACATAACAATATCCCCTCTCAAGGACACTGGTAAGATCTTTCTTTTGTGAGCTCCAGCAACTGTGGCCACTGAGGAGGCAGGGAGCACCTGCAAAGGCTCATCATTTCCCCTGGATGTGATAGCAGGAGCTGATAAAATGAAAGCTTCATAAAAATGAAGTCCAATGGTCTAGGGGGTATTGCTATTCCTGCAGCTCTTGGACTTATTCTTCCTATGATTGGCAATTGTTCAGTAGTTAGGTTGATGATAGCAGTGTCAGGAATGATTGGCCTGTTCTTCACAAAGGGGTCTCCCAACATACACCAATGATGGCTTTGTGTTATCAGTGGTCTGGGGGCCACTGCTATTTTTTTTTCCTTTTAAATTTATTTTTAGTTTACAGCATTCAATTCCATACATTTTTGAGTTCCAAATTTTCTGCCCCTCTCTCTCCTCCCCCCAAGACAGCATGTGATCTGATATAGGTTCTACATATACCTTCACATTAAGCTACTTTTATTCTTGCATGCAGAATCCTGGGTTTGATTCACCTGATTTTGAGAGGAAGCACATGCTGCTTTCCTATCTCTCCCTCAGGACACTTTGATGCTCTGGCAAAACACCTGTAGGTAGCAATCAATAGATGAAAGATTCAAAAATGAACCTCCCTCACTCCCTTGTAGAAGTGGGGGACTATGGATATGGACTACTGCATATACTGTCAGATATGATTGACGTGTTAGTTTTATCGAACTATTTTTTCTTTCTCTTTTTTATTTTTTATTATAAGGGCTCAGTCACTGAGTAGGGAAAGAGAAAAGATATATTTAGGAATTAAGGTGATACAAAAACAAAAGATATCAGTAATTTTTTAAAAGAAGAAAATCTTTATTGTGGGCTAAGGAAAATATGAGATCATCAAATATTCTATGAAACTGACATTTCTTATTGCCTTTGGACACACAACTAAATGAATTCTTAACAACTTCTTTGCCTCTCCAAAGAGAATGTGTGAATCATCCTTTCCTTTAGCCACAACTTCCTTTTGGCTTCAGGTTTCACCTATTAAGAATATAACAATTAATTAGATTGTAAGCTCTGTGAGGGCAAGAACTGTCTTTAGTCACTTTTTGTGTCTCCAGCATTTAGCACAGTACCTGGCATACTGTATGGGCATTTTATAAATGTTTGTTGGTTGATTAATACAATTTGTTTTCTCTAGTAATTTGCCCTTTTTTTTGGTCACTGAATATAAGCTCTTATATTAAGAATACCAAAAGCTAAATTACTGTTCACAGAACATCTGAAAACCAAATGACCTTTATCATCCTCTGCTTCCTTTTCTGTAACTGTTAATGTTGCTGCCAATGTGGGAAGGGGTAGCACAAGACTGAAGACTATTTTGTATTTTTGTCTTCTAGATTACCATGGTCAAATAATTCATTCCAAAGTGGCCAGCCTACAAGTGATGAGTCTTTCCCTACTTAGCTAGACAGGACCTCTGTTGCAGAGACTGATATACTAAGTAAAACGCTGGACTCGAAATCAGGGACACCTGTATTCAAATCCTACCTCAGACACTCCTTGTCTGATGCTGGGCAAGTTGACCACTCAGGGTCTCATTTTCCTCATCTGTAAAATTAGGAGAGGGGGCTTAGTGACCTCTAAACAGCCTCTAGGTTATAAACTTATGATCCTGTGATCCTTTCTGGCATAGTAGAAATGACCAGAATTTATATTCTTCTAGAATAGTCTTTGAGAGCCCAAAATTATCTCCCTGTCCCAGTGAGTCACGAGGATAGACGTTTTAGAGGTTAATAGTTTGGGAATACTCATCTTTAGGTCACCTACCACCACCTACCACATACAGTTATTGTGAGAAAAGTCATTTATAAACCACAAAGCACCATGCAATATTTATAGGGTCAGGATCAACAGTCCCAAACTTGCCATGGAAAGCCTCGGATTTCTCACTTTCCTGTTCCCTGGTTCACTTATTGTAAGTAAAAATGCCCCAATTTCCTTGTTCTGGCCTCCTAGGATGACAGATTTGGAGTTGGAATGGACCTTAGAGATCAAGTTCAACTACTATATTTTACAGATGAAATAAATGAGAATTAGAAATCAACTAATCAATCAATCAACCTATACACATTTTGAAGTGCTTACCATGTTCCAGGCATTGGACTAAGTACTAGGTGATACAAATAAGAAAAGGAGGGATAATAAATAAATGTTTATAAATTATTGATAAATTTAATATTAATAAATAAGTTAATAAATGCTTGTTGCATTTATTAATAGCCTACAATATGCCAGGTATGGTGCACACTAATACAAATGCATAACCCTATTTTCAAGGAACTTAAATTCTAATGGGGGAAAAGTGTGTGTGTGTGTGTGTGTGTGTGTGTGTGTGTGTGTGTGTGTGTGTACAGAATAAATATAAAGAAAAAAAGCAAAAAAAAAAAAAAGAAAAGAAAAAAAGCAACATACAAAGCAAAAAGCATTGATTAAGAATTACTATATTCTACTACTACTATTCTAGAATATTACTACTATTCCATTTTTATTACTACTATTATTTATTACTACTTATTATTTATTTATTATTTATTACTATTACTACAAATGACTATTACTAGTATTATTACTACTATTCTATTTTTATTATTATATTCTACTACTATTATTCTATTTTTATTACTGCTATTCTATTTTTATTCTTTTTCTATTTATTACTACTATTCTGTATTACTACTATTCTACTAATACTACTACTATTCTAGAATATACTCTTCTAGACTATTATAGACTAGTACTACTACTACTATATTCTAGTACACCCTGAACTGTGCTAAGTGCTAGGAACACAAATACAAGCAAAAATAAAGGCAGCCCCTGCCCTCAAGAAGCTTTCATTCTAAGGGGTACATACAAAAGACAGGGATAAAGGGGTAAAGGGAGAGAATGAAGGCACCTAGCATAGGGGTCATTGTTTGGAAAAGTCAGAAGCACAGTAAAGAGGAGAATGAAAGTTGGCCAGCCAGAGGTCCTTCCCAAAATGGAGGCCCTAGAAGGAACTCACCAATTGGAGAAGGGGTCAGTATAGCATAAAGAATAGCACTGAATATACATACAAAGTACATACAAGGTAGTTTGGGAGGTTGTTATTTCCAAAAAGCTTTGTGAAGAAGTCAGTGTTCAGTGAGCTGAGTCTTGAAGGAAGAGAGGCCTTCTATGAGACAATAATTAGGAGGAGTACATTCCAAAAACATAGGATGGCCAGTGCAAATGCCTCGAGAAGGGAGATGGAGTATGGCGTACAAGGAACAAAGGGAAGGTCAGTTTGGCTGGAGCTAAAAATTCAGAAAGGGGAGTAATGTATTTTAACTTATATCACCCTTGCCTCAAATGGCTATTTGCATAAACCTCTCCTTGGTAGTGGAGACTGATTACTAAATGCTCTGGCTTGTGTGAAGCCCCAGTGATAGAAGCTGAAAGCTTCTCTACCCATCAGCTTTGACTCAGAGTCTTTCTCTCCCTTCAGTGACCTGACGAGAGTTCTCTCTGGAAGCTAGAAGCCAGGAGACAAGGATTTCTTTTCTTTTCATCTCTCACCAACTCTGCCTCTCACTGCAGCAAGGAGTACAGAGTAATCAATCTCCACCAATGAGGAGAGTGTTATGTAAATGACTCTTAAGCCAAAGGTTTCACGTAGAAGGCAATAAGGATTCTCTAGGGTTTACCAAATAAGCGAATGATGTGGCAGTTCTATACCTAAGGAAAATCATTTAGGCAACAGTGTGGAGGATAGACTGAAGTGTCGAGAGTTTTAAGGCAAGAAGACCAAGTCTGTTGCAATTATCTAGGTGAAAGGGGATGAGGACCTGAACTAAGATAATCTTGTGAATTGAGAGAAGGGGGCTATGGAAGTAGAAAGGTCTAAATTTAGCAACTGATTGTATATGTAGGATAAGTGGGGAATAAAGGATGACACCAAGGTTATGAACTTGGGATGCTGGAAGAACAATGGTGCTTTTGAAATAAGTAGGGAAGTGTGAAAGAGAATTGTATTTGGGAGAAAAAATGAGTTCTATTTTGGACACATGAATTTTAAGATATCTCTGATACAACCATTTGAAATAGCCAATATGTAAGTGGCATACAGAACTGATGTTCAAAGGAGAGACTGAGACTGGATATATAGATCTCTGAGGTATCTTTATAGGTGTTATAATTAATAGGATCTTTAAGAAAGTGTATAGAAAAAGACAGACTTGGGGGACACCCACAATTAAGGAGCATGATATAGATGATGAGCCAACAAAGAAGATACAGAAGGAGTGGTTAGACAGATAGGAAGAGAACTAGGAGTCAGAAAAAACTAAGGCAGAACAGAGTTGTCTCTGCTGATAGAAGATGAACAAATCAATCACTATACAACCAGGAAAGGCCTAGAAACCAGTCTCTCAATTTCTGACCATCCTGACCAACCTACACAGCCAGAGTTCTTGGGTCACCTCGATCATCCCAGGTATAGTGCCTCAGCACACCCAAATTACTAACTTAACTGGAGGCTAGGGCATTGAAAGGTCATAGCCATTTATTGTCCTATGCTAGCAAACTCTCTCCTCTAAATGCTTGGGATTCTGGAACTAGCCTGCCCAGCTGAAAGCTCCCTTCTCCTGCTGCTACTCCCTGCTCCCTTGTCCCAATTCACTTCAGCCCTACTTCTGATTCTGTATTTATTGCTTTCTTCTGCTTTCATTGTGCCTTCTTTCTATCGGTAGCAAACTGCCTTTCCTATTATACATTTCTTTTTTCTCACAATCCATCCATTCTCTCTCATTCATAAAAATGTGGCTCCTGGGGCGGCTAGGTGGCGAAGTGAGTAGAGGGCTGGCCCTGGAGTCAGAAGGGCCTGAGTTCAGATCCGGCCTCAGACACTTAACACGAAAACAAACAACAACAAAAAAAAACCTAACCGTGTGACCTTGGGCAAGTTACTTAACCCCAATTGCCCTCCAAAAAAAAAAAAGCAAAAAAAAAAAAAATGTGGCTCTTCCTCAAAGCCATTGACCTTCAAGTTGCCCTCTTCATTCTCAGATACAACTTTTCTTGTGCTCACCAATTCACTGGGCCAGAAAGAGAAGTAGGCTTACCAGTGCTCTTTGCCTACCACTTCCAGGTCAACCCCCTGCTTCCTCTTTTTATAGTTTCACTCCATCTAGATTTACCTTGACTTCCAGATCTTGATGAAAGTTATCTACTGGCCCTCAAATCATTCCCCCTCCTTTCTCAAGGAGTTCAGTACTGTGAGTCATGGATCATTCCAACCTCTTGTCCTTATATTTGTTTCCTGAAATGGTTCATCAGCCTCCTCAACTCCCATGACCTGTACCACACAGTCCACCTTAGCTACCCTTAATCTCATTGCCATGTGTTCCACATCCATATTAGAACTCTAAAATTACTTTATCTTCCTATGTTTCCTATGTTCCTTTGTTTCCTATGACCTATGCTTCTATCCTCACCCCTCTTAAATAAATTATTTGTCCTAATTGTAGCAAGTGAAAATTTCTGAGACAGAGTTTCTGGGTAAATTATAATTTATTAACTACAGCTAAAAAATAATCTATAAAATGGACTTATTTATTCTTTTGATGAGCAAAGAGGAATCATGGAGAGTTCCTGAAGCTTATGTGTCCAGGAAAGAGTGGGCATTCCCGATAGAAGGTAATCAACTCTGATTCGTTAACAAAGAGAATGAATATTATAATGAAGGGTGGACTTATTCTAATGAGGGGCTGGGGATGTGATTTTGATTACCTCACTTATTCACAGACCATCCCCAAAAGTGGACAATCTAGACAAAGGATCTACCTCCTCACCCCCACCCAAGCCTGAGGAGAACACAATGGGCTAAAATTCACCCCACTTAAATTCTTTATAAAGTTTTTCTAGTGGGGTGAGGCAACAGCTACACCTAGATAAGATGGTCTAAGTGGGATAAATTTTTGGACAAGGTCATAGATCTCCTTAAAAAGGAAAATAATCCTGGATCTCCCTAATAATCATCTTTCTCATTATCCTAATCTCTAGTCACTCTACCTCTCCCTTCCTTTCTAGTCTATAACCCTTGTTCTAGCCTCACTATCCTCCCTTAAAAATTTTGACTATTGGCAAGATGCAACCCCTGACCAAAGAAGAAGCTAGAACCTTGTTCCAGAAGCTCTTAAAATATATTGGAGAAAATATTCAGTTGTTTGTAGACTGACCCAATGGCACCTACTGTTTCCAGTTCCATAAAGAACGAATTTATAATGTGAGTAGATTCCTAAACTGACAGTTTAAGAACTGGAGAAGCTGGTTTCTCTGGGGACCTGATTTGGAAAATTCACTAAGAACCAGAAGTTCAGATTTCGAATTATTTCCCTGAATTACTTGGAACCTTATGCAAAGCATAAAGTATGGGTGAAACCTGGAACAGAGCAGCTATTCTTATATGGGGACCATGTTAAAGGACAGTGAGTTGGCACAGTAGATAGAGTGCCAGGCCCAGAAGTCAGGAAGACTCATCTTCCTGAGTTCAAATATGGCCTCACGCACTTACTAGCTGTGTGATATTGGGTAAGTCACTTAACCCTGTTTGCCTCAGTTTCTTCATCTGTAAAATGAGCTGGAGAAGGAAATAGAAAACCACTCCAGTATCTTTGTCAAGAAAATCTCAAATGGGATCACAAAGAGTCAGACAGGACTGAAAACAATTGAACAACATGTGTTGAAGTCTGGCCAGGACAGAATCACAGAAAATACTAATAGTTTCAGAGACTGATGGTATACACCATGAAAGATATCACTTTGTATTGTGATGTGGCAGCAAAGTCTACACAGGACTGCAGGAAGGTGGACCACATGGCAATTGTCATGTTTCACCAAATTGACATTAGGGAATCTGTGCACCATGAAGACACACTGATTTAATTCATCTTACAGACTTGTGACGGCAAGGAAAGAACTTAATTTTCCTCTCGTGGGAGCAGCTAAACTACAAATCCACGCTTTTACTGACTTACTATTCACAACACTATGACCTGTGTATTTAGTTGATCTTCCATTGGCCATTGTTGAGATTGCAGAGGTACCAGAGCATAGTGGATCAACACTGAACTTGAAAGGAGGAAGACTGGGGTTTGAATCCAGTGTTAACATAGTGCCTAGGACATAGTAGGCACTTAATAAATGTTGACTCATCTCAGACACTTAGCACCTGGGTGATCCTGTGCAAGTCATTTGACTAGATTCACCTACCTCACAGGATTGTTATGAGGACTGAATAAGCTAATGTACTTAACACAAAAGTGAGGTAGAAGTTTGAGCTATGTAAGCAACTGCAGGATGAATGCTTGTTTAGCAGAAAAGTGAGGCATTTTAAACCCTTTTTGTTTAATAATAATGATTAAATTAAATACCAAGTTTGAAAAAGAATCTTGACTATTAGCCAGTTCAAGTTTGCACTGTTCTCTACCTTTGCCTCCTTGTTCTATTGCCACACATTGCTTTCCAGACCCTGTTTTACCCCCACCATTGGTCTTCTCTGCTCCTACCCAAGTGCTCCTGAACACAGATGGGGGAAAGCATTTCACCATTCTAAAAAGGTCCACCACAAATTTCTGTCATCTAATCTCTGTATACCTCACCTCTGTAATACCTCATTAATGTATAGCCATCCCTTTGTTCTTCCTTAATTATTCCTAATCACAATCCCCTAGAATCTGTTTCAGCTTCTTCTCTTCTTTCTCAAGCATCCTATATTGCCCTTTTCCTCTCTTCTCTCTCAGCAGTTTTTGCTTTTCTTTCCTAAGAAAACTGAGAATATCCATCATGAGCCCCTTCTTCCTCAGTTCTATATTTCAGTTCCTTCCACTTACTCCTCCTTTGCTCCAGTCTCAGAGTTTGTCTTTCTCCTTGCTCCTATGGCTTGTATCCTTGTCATCCCCTCCTAATTCCTTAAGGAACTTGGCTCTTTAAACATCTCTTCCTTTCTAATCTTCAGTCTCTTTATTCATTGGCTCTTTGCCTGCTGTGCACAGAAATGACCAAGTCTCCCCACTCCTTAACCAAAAAAAACCCCCAACCTTCAGTTGAAAAGCAATTTGGAATAATGGGAAGAGAACAAGCCTCAGAGTTAGAATCCCCTCAGTTCAAGTCTACCTCTGACACATAAGAGCTGTGTGACTCTGGGCAAATTATAGATTACAGAATTGAGAAAGGGACTTTCTTTACCAGGAAGCTTAAAATCACAGTACAGACAAAAAAAAAAAACACATATTCCCTGGAATTATAGTCCTATATCTTGCCTTCTTTTCACCAAACTCCTGAAAAATGCTTGTCTGCACTAGTTGCCTCTCTTTTCTCACATCTCACTTATGTATCACCTTGCAACCTGGCTTCCAACCCCAGCATATACTATTCCTTAACTCTCACTATCACATTGCCAGCACTTTCTTAATTACTAAATCTGGTGACCTTTTCTCAGTCTTCATTCTTCTTGACCTCTCTGTATCATTTGACACTGGTGATCATCACCTTCTCCTGATTGCTCAATGTTCCCTAGGTTTTTATGACCATTCTTCCATGGTTCTCTTCCCATCTATTTGACTTCTTGGTCTCCTTTATAGAATCACAAAGAAGGACCCACCTTCTATGTATCCCAGGGTTCCTTCTTAAGGATCTCTTTTATTCTCTCTCTACATTTTTCCCTTGATGATTTCAATGATTCCCATGAGTCCAATTATCACCTACATACTGATGATTTCCAAATCTACATATCTAGGCTTCATCTCTCTCCTAAACTCTTGGCCCATATCACCAACTGCCTGCTAGACATTTCTACCTGGCTGCATTGTAGGCATCTCCAACTCAACATGTCCTAAACAGAACTCATTATTTCCTATTTCTGTTAAGGGAACCACTGTCTTGCCAATCACTCCAGTGCTCAACCTAAGCATGATTCTTGACTCTTCATCCTCATTCACTTCACTATATCCAACCAGTTGCCAAGTACTGTCAATTCTACTGCCAAATTTCTAGCATCTATCCACTTCTTTCCAACTGTATCTCAACTATCTTGGTTCCAGCTCTCATCACCTCTCACCTGAGCTATTATAATAGCCTCCTAATTTGTGTCCCCTTCTCCCCTTTATGATTCATCTTCCAAACATATGCCATGTTAGTATTACTAAAGCACAAGGGTGACCATGCCACTCACCCACTCAAAAAGCTTCAAGGACACCCTATTGTCTCTAAAAGAAAATATAAGCCCTTCTGTGGAAAGAGTGCTAGTAGTGGAGTCAGAAAGACCTGAGTTCAAATTCAGTCTCATACACTTACTAGTTGTGTGACTGGGACAAGTCACTTAACTTCTATCTACCTCAGTTTCTTCATCTGTAAAATGGGAGTCATCTACCTCCTAGGACTGTTATGAAGATCAAATTAGGTAATGTTTATAAAGTGCTTAGCACAGTGGCTGGCACATAGTAGGTATTTAATACTTGTTACCTTCCCTGCCCCTTCTCATTGTCTGGCTTTGCAAAGACCTTCCCAATTTAGCTCCAACACACTTTTATAGAATTATTTCACACCATTCCCCCTCATGAAGTCTATATTCCAGTCAACCTGGCCAACTTGCTTCCCCTTGTACATTACATTCCAGCTCCCACCTTCATACCTTTTCCCTGTGCCTAGAATATTCTCCCTCTTTGCTTCTGTCTCTTGAAATCCTCTCTCTTCAGGCTGCAGATTAAGTGCTACTTTCTATATGAGGCTTTTGCTGATCACCCAAATCACTTTGTAGTTTTTAAAATGTATTTGTCTGTGTACATGTGCCCCTCTCTCCACCCTACCCTCATTGCCATTAAGCTGTAAAGACCTTCAGGGCAGAAATGGCTTCATTTTTGTCTCTGAATCCCCAGTGCCTAGTATAATGCTTGGTACATTGGTACCTAATAAATGCTTATTTTATTCAATCACAGATTCTGCCCATCTAGTTAAGAGAAGAGCCCTCTTTGCAGAGGAAGTGTTTGACCACAGCAGGGGTATATATGAGACACCAGGTATACATGAGTCCAGCTTAGTGTCTTTGCCTCTGTAAATCTGTTAATATAATTGCAGTGTCCATGACTGTCTTTATACACACATATGCAATGGTCTATGTCTGCCTGTGACTCTGCATCTATGTAGATGTGTCTGTGGGTGTGGAAGGAAGGATATCTTTGTGTCTATCTCTCTGCATATGTATGTCTTCTGCCCTCTCTAGTCCCATCTTAGAGACACCCGATCCCCCATGGCAGGAACAACGGCCAGTATAGCATGAGTACCTTGAAGTGGGCTGATGCTGTGGTGTTGATTGTGTTGCTGGGACTGGCAACTGCCACAATATCCACTCTCCTGTGTAGGCTTGGGATCTTCTGGAGAGACCACTTCCCCCACCCAGACATCACAATATTTATGTAGAAAGAAAGGATAGTGACACAGGTATTAGAGTTGGATGGTGGGGGGGGATTCACTGCAAAGACACCCCCTCACCATCTCTGACCAGCAGGAGGAAGGACCAGGAGGCAGCACAGCCTGCAGAGAGAGGTTGCCTAGCAACTTGGGAGACTTTACTGCAAACTCACCAAATCCCAAAACTCCTCAGTTCTAAATTAGGAAAAGAGAAGCACAGGGACTGGGCCTGATACCCGCCTTCCCACTTCCCCATCCATCCCCACAGGACCCTAGCAACAGAGTCCATGAGGGAAGTTACCCAGCCTAAGGCCATGTACACTCCCAATCAACTAGGGAAGAAGCTTGAATCCCTGAGGTAAGTTATGGTTCGTCAGAGTGAGAAAATGATATGTTGCACTAGGAATTGATTGAATTCTCACTAACATGGATGGGACTTCAATAAATTGGGGGGAGGAGGGAGACTCCCATGGCTGTAAAACTTTGGAAACCCAGCATCAATTCAGCTTTGGAGAACCAAGTTAGTTAACTCTCTCCCCACCCTTGCTAACAATTAGATTTTCCTGTCTTCCCCTTTGGTCCCAAGAACTTCCATACTACCCTTTCAGATAAGGGAACCAACCTCTATGCTTTTCACCAGCCCACCCTTCACTGTGCCCTATATGGACTTAATTACAAGGCATCTCCAGAGCTCCATCACCCATCTTCTTTCTTCCCTAAACTGTCCTATCAGCAATTCTCTTTCCCTCCCCTAGATTCTTGATTTAGAATTTTCCATTTTTCTCATAAATACCTTACCCTTACTCATATAATATCCTGCACCATTACCAGACTTACATCTCTGAAAGGGACAGCCTAAGCAAGGTCCAAGACATGAGATTTTCTTTCCTATGTGGATTTCCCCACAATTCCCTTCTCCCAACCTTTCAGGATACCTGAATCCTCTCCCTTAACAATTCTGTGACCCCAGAGAGATAACTAAAATCCTGATGAATCACTGTGCTTGAGGTTATGAACAGAGAAGGGCAGGGGCAGGTGTGTATCTGAGAGCCAAGGATACCTTGGACCTTGATGGAGTTTATCCCACAGCAAGGGGTAAGAGACACTGAACAGATTCTAGAAGGACAGCTCTCTAAGGGAGGTGCAAGTGATAATGGGGAGATGGTTCTTGAAGATTCCTTCTTACCCAGTAGTCTGTGTATCACAGGTTTGCAGACTGCAGTTGCATATATGACTCTGAGCAGGATGTGTGTGTGTTGGGGGAAGGGTGACTGTGTATTTAAGCTAATCTGTGTAGAGTATAGCAGTGTGTGGGTGTACAGTCCTCTGTGGGGTATCTGAATTTTTGTGTATTTGTGTATAATTACGTGTCCATCACTGGCCTTCATAACTTGCAGGATGAATATATCTGCGTTGTATTGGATGTGAAGAGAAGACAATCTTCCGATATTTTGGCGAGGTCTGTGTGTATATGTTTACTCTGGAGATTCGAGAGTGGGGAAAATGGAAGAAAGGATTGGGGGAGGCACATCTCTAAGTGGGGGAAACAGAAGGGGGGGAATATCTCTCTGGAAGAGCTGGAGCCTCAGGTAACTGTACTAAGATATATATGTCCAGATGGAAGGGTGTGCGTCTCTGAAAGGTCGGGGGTGTTCTTCTGTTTCCCTTACTCCTTGTCTGTCACTCCGTGCTCTATTGGGGAGCGGAGATGGTGGGGATTATTCCGTGGGAGTTTGGGAGGCTGTAGATCTGTAGGAGGAATAGAGGAAGGTGTGGAGGTGGAGGGGCTGGGGCTGCCACTGGTGGGGGCGGTTGGGAGGGGGGAAAGAGGGCACAAGGAGGGCGGAGCCTCAAAGCGTAGCCTCTCCTCTCCTCCGCCCACTCAAGTTAAGGCTCCTCCTGATTGGTTACCCTACTGTAGGCTTCAGGTTACATCCCAGAGCAGTAGCGAGCGCGGGAGAGAGAGGAATAGAGTCGGGAGCGGATTTTGCACCCTGAGCCGGGAAACCAGGGTCCCTGAAGCGCGGCCGACCGCTCACCTCCCCTGCCCCCGCCCCCAGCCCCGCCCAGCCCAGACCTGCTGTCGGGATGGACTGCTGCACGGTAAATACAAAGACCACCAGAGATGGGGTCTAAAGGTGCTGGTGGGTCAACCGAGTCAGGGGACCCCCAAAGCATCATAAGACAGGGAATGTGGGAGATAAGGGGTGGGCGAGACTAAGGAGGGAATTGGGACGTCGGCTAAGGGAAAAGGATAGCTGTTTGGAGAAAAAAAAATGAGGAGGTGGGGGCGGGGGGCGTCCTCTCTAGGCTTCCGAGTCCTGGGAACGATTCCCGGAGACAGCAGTTGTGGTTAGAACGTTTTTTTTGGTCGTTTCATTGTTGGAATTCACCTGACCCAAACAGACTGTAGTCTTGGCAAGGTGAAGGAGCGGCTGGACAGAGGTTAGATTGTCAGAAGGGTAGGAGACCACAAGAAACGCAAGGTTGTGGTGGATCTCTCCCTGGGAATTTGTAGGCTCAAGTTCAGTCTCCACCTACTGCCAATCTCCTAAGAGTTTAACAATGCCCAGGGTGGGAGTCATCAGTTAATTGGTTAATAGTGATCTTGGACAAGAAGCAAATCAGGATGAGAGTTCTATCTCCTTTCCCCTCCCCCTCTTCTGCTTCGGGGAAGTGTGGGGATTGGCTGAGATGACCTCCGGTCTCTGCAGGAGAGGGAAGGAAATATCTGTAATTTATCACCCGCCCACGTAAGAAATCAGAATGTAGCAAATAAGAATTTGTCTAGCTGCCCTAGGAACGGTTTGGGTAATCGTGCTTTATTCACACCTTTTAGTCTGAATCAGTAGGATTGCTCCCTCGGGAAGATTATGGGCTCGGAGCCTCAGTCACTCAAGACAGCGATCAGACTGTGGGGTGAGAAAAGGTTCAGTGTGGGAGGAATGGTCCGATTCAGTGAGATCACCAGGAAAGGGAGAGAAGAAAATTGAGGAAAGGGAAGAATTTTTAGGTGAGGTAGGATTTGGAGGAAGAAGGGAAGACATGCTTTGGTTGAATAGATACTGGTTGCCGAGAAGATGGCTTTCTAACTGTATGAGTGTTGTATAAAGACACTCTGCCACTAACAAGTGGCAAGCCCCATTGCCCACCAGTTGGGAGTAGTTCAGGGAACTAAGAGGAGTGGAGAAGAGGGAGGGAAGGATTTGTGAGAAAGATTAAAGACTTCCTAAACAATAAAATGAGCTGAAAGGTGAGAACAAAGAGCACGGATACCAGAACTGAAGAAAAATTTTAGTCCGGGAAAAGAAATACAATAATATTTAGAATTTATGCAGTATTTTTAAGGTTTACAAAGTGCTTTGCACGTATTATTTTATTGAATCTCACAAAAACCCTGTAATACAGGCACTATTATACCCCTTTACAGATAAGGAAACTAAGGCTGAGAGATTAATTTGCACAACTAAGAAGTATCTGAGGCAGGATTTTAAATCAAAATCTGCTTGACTCCAGGAACAACACTCATCCATTGCCTAAGAAAACCTCTCTTTGATATCTTACTCCTCTGGGTAACTAGAGTTCTTGCTTTACCTTCTCAGCAAGTGGGATCAAGGGGATGCTACCTAAATCCCTTCTCCTTCCTCCCCCCCCCACCCCCCCAGACAGAGTAGTCCAATCAAGAATAGAGCCCTTCTTGGAAAGAATTTTAATGAAGGCAAGAGGAGTTCACTAAGAGAAATTAAGGACTCTCTTCAACCCTGCTGTCATTCCTACAGCCCAATGACTTGGAAATTCAAGAAGCTCTAGAGCTGGATCACCTCCTTCCCTCACCCTTCCCCCCGCCACACACACACACACATACAAACATACATACCCCTACATCAGAGGGATTCCCCTTCTCTGGGTTCCTCATTGCATCCTCTATTCTCCTAGGTTTGCCAGGCAAACCAGATGAGTTAATGAGGTTACAAGATTGTGAGTGCTGAGTTAGCCTTGCTTCTGCTCTGGGAAAGGGAAGTGTGGACAAAGGTCATAAGGTGGGGCAGGGAAGAAGATGGGGGCTGACAGGGTATATGCATGATTGAATTGTAGAGCAAGTATATAGTTGGAATAAAGGTGGTTAATCTCTGTCACATCCCTCCTACTTCAGAAAATTCCTTAGTAAAATTCACATGAGATTTAGTTGGTAGGGACCACTGCTGAATCCCATACAGAAACTGGAACAGGCAAAAGAAGCCACATAGGACATCTTGGGCATTTAAGACTAAGCATCATGTGAACGGAATGGGAATCCGGATACTTGGGTTCAAGTCCCAGGTCTGCCACTGACTGGGTTTCTGACCATGGGTAAGTCACACTACTTCTTTGGGCCCACATTTCTCATCTGTAAAATTGAGAAAATTGGATCAAAAGGTCTTTAAGATCCCTAAATTCGGGGCGGCTAGGTGGCACAGTGAGTAGAGCGTCGGCCCTGGAGTCAGAAGGACCTGAGTTCGGATCCGGCCTCAGACACTTAATGCACATACAAACAAAAAAACCTAGCCGTGTGACCTTGGGCAAGTTACTTAATCCCAATTGCCCTCCAAAAAAAAAAGGCAAAAAAAAAGATCCCTAAATTCTATTCAATCTCAACCTGAATCTTATTCCACCTTGTCCTTCTTATCTCCCTGTTCATCGTTACTTGCACAATTTCCTACTGATTCTGACTGTAGAATTTGGGAAAGGCCCAGCTCTACTTTAGATAGTAACAAAAAGATGTTAGGGGAAATAAAGGGCAGGCCTCCAAAGGGAAAAAAAGGTAGAGGGGGAAATGCCTTTCTTGTTGATGCAAGTATCATAGGTATTAATTTCCGAAGTTTTCTGTTTTTATTACTATTCATTTCACATGAAAATATGCAGAATACCTCCCAGCTCCTGTCCTTCTTCTTCCCTTCCAACTACCTCCCTTTTTCCCTAGCTCCTGCTAGGTAAAGCCGAGGTGGCCCAAATGAAGCCACAGAATCATAGCTTCTGAACCAACCCTGGAACTGAGACTCTCCCCTTTCCTTCTTTCCTTTCTCTTCTATTGGGCTGGCTGGTCCCCGAAGACTGAAAGGAGGTGCTAGGAGCAGGTCAACTGGGGGAGAGTTTTTGCTTGATGTTACAGGTTTTCAATCTGAATCCAGCCATGGTGGATTCAGTTTTGGCATCAGTCCTTCTAGGAAAGGATACTTCTCTTCCCCCCCCCCCAAAAAAAAGCTTATTCCCTTAACTGCTGGGGTTCTGGAGAGTGGCCCTAGTGGTGATCAGTGTGTATCCAGCTCTGGAGCAGAAAAAACCACTTGAGAGTTGGGGGAGGGAGGAGGACCTGGGTCTTGGAAATCTAAGGAATAAAAAGGAGAAGGACAAACTTAGCAAACAGAGAATGTTCTAGACCAAAGAAAATAGGAGGACATTGTCACCACTCTAGGTTCCATTGAGATAACGAATAAGGGAAAAACTTATGTACCAATCAAAAAGATTCCAGGATAGTTGTAGGCCCAGAAAAGCAGCTGAGAATGGGAGTAGGAGCAGGAGCAGGATAAGTATACTTCAAAAGTGAGAGTTAGTATTGATCATTTTGTTTGCTAAATTAGACTCAGATATACAGAATTAAACTGGTGTTGCCCAAATCCCTAACAACCAGATTAACCAGAACCTAAGGAAGTGGTCAGCTGAAACTCTAGAGAAGCAATAGGCTCATGCCTATCTTATCTCCTCCTTTTCCCCAATACTGTGTCTTATTTTATTTCTTTTCTGCTCCAGGGGGTTCATTCTCTACCCTTCAGTCTCAAATGCATACACCCTAATCCCTCTTCTAAAAAGAGGAACGATGGGAAGGCAGTCTTCAAATCCAATTGCCTAAGTTCTGCCTGGGGTTTCTTTTTACCTATTCCCAGAAGACTTGGGACAAATATAACATAACATAGAGGGGGATTTGATAACTAGTACCCTCAGAACCGGAAATGGGGTGAAAGTGTCCAACAACTTCCCCTCTACCCCTATCTTCCCACATACACAAAAACAGTAGGAGAAACAAGGTGACCATTGAAAGTCTTTAAGAAACTAGAATGTTGCTAGAAATGAGGATCAGAACCTAACTTACATACGTCAAAATAAAACTAACTCTAAGAGGGAAGGAAGAGAAGCTGAGACTAAACAAGCCCCATGAACCTCCAATCTATTCTGGATCCCAAATTAATGATGTGATTAATATCATTCTCTCACCTCCCCCCGCCCCCATCCCCAGTCCCAGCCATGCCTAAGGGTAGCTTTCAAGAAGGCCATGAGTCTATGTGGTACCCTCCTGCCTTTGGATGTCAGAGTAGCCTTAGACTTGGGGTAATCTTTTTTGTGTCATGGATCCCTTTGGCAGTCTGTCAAAGCCTCTGGACTCCTCAGAATAATGTTTCTTAAATGAATAAGTTAAATTGCACAGATTACCAAGGAAACAAAAAATTAGTGAAAATAAGTTGTAAATTTTTTTCTCCATCCAAGTTCATGAACTTACTGAAATCTACCCTCAGACTCCAGGTTAAGAACCTCTTTTAAAATTTGCTTAATCTAGCATTGTGGTTCAGTTTATTCACATTTTATGCTGTCCCTGATTCATTCTCCCATATACACACCACAGAAAGGCCTTTCTGCTCCAGTTTGTATTTCCTTCTTCCCCTTAGTAGGTGGAAATGAGTCTTTTCCTCTGCTTCTTTTCCCATCTGGACTCCTAAACTGTCTCCTCTCTTTTTTGTCTCTAAGTCTTTCCTGGAGGAGGAGCAGTCTGGGTAGAAAAGGAAGGTAGTAGAAGGAAACCTCTAAATCTAGGGGCTCTAGTCCTGTTGGCCATAGCTCAGATACTCAAACTCCTTGAGGTTGTGAGTCTGTGGTCTTTGGTTCTAAATCTAGCATCTAAGTTTGTGTGAGCTCATGCAATCCCCTTAATTCACTACTTCCATCAGTTGTGTACTCCCTCCATTAGAGCAGATTGCATCCCATCTCCTCTTCTCATTCTGCGCTGCTGTTGTCCTTCCATGAGGAGGAAGGGGAAAGAGGAAGAAAGAGCAGAGTTTGAACACTATATTGGAGGTTTTCCTCTAGATCTACTGACATTCTACCAATACCACTGGAGCATATGAGCTATCTTTCAATTATCCCTTGATCTTGCTAATGAACCAGCCCACCTCTTTTCCTGGTCATATGTCTCTCTGTGGATAGTCTCTAAGCAATTTCTCCTTCAAAATTCATTAGTAATACAGCCTACTCTCACCAATAAAAATTGACCCATATGGGGGCGGCTAGGTGGCACAGTGAGTAAGAGCGCCGGCCCCAGAGTCGGGATGACCCCCAACCAGCTCAGAAAATGAGCACCCACACATAAATAATGACTGGCCATTGTAACCTTGAGCAAGTTACTTAACCCCAATTGCTTTAAAAATAAAAAAATTGACCCATATGCCTACTTTCACGTCTCTATAAAATTTTTATGAAAATAATCTACATCAGCATGGAGAGCATTGTTGATGAAAGTATGAGAAAAGAACTGGCAAATTTTCCAAAGAGTATTCCACAGCAGGTTCCATTTTTACAGTGACATAATTGACTGAAAGGTGTAGAGAATCCAGCTCCCATTTGTTGTTGTTGCTGCTATAGAAGCATTTGACTTAGTAGAACAAAATGCTTCTTTAAAATGGCTCCTCTGACAAGACGCGCCCCCCCCCCCCATCACACCTAGCCTCCAAATAAGGAAAATGCTTCTGATTCCTCTCTGCAGTCGGGATTCTCCAACCTGGATCCCTTATAGCTGGAAGATATCTCAGATATCATATGGTCCAACCCCTCTGTCTTACAGCTAACAAAACTATACCCCTAGAAAAGTGTTAAAGTTGGGAGATCTGGGTGGGTGTGGGTTGCTCTGATCTAGATCTAGTCTCTGATCAAGTGGATCTGGAGGGGACCAGAACCGGGAGGGGGAGCTATGATCCCTGCCTCCGTTTCCTGTTGTTTCTGCTTCTCCATAAGAATATGGCTGGCTGTCCAGCTCCTCCCCCATCTCCTAATTCCTACTGGCAGTTTTTCCAGCGCCGAGCCTTGGGTTTCCTTTCCTGCTAGGGTATGACTGTGGTCAGTGAGGCTCAGGGCCCTCTCCGGTCCTTAAAGACTATACTCCATCCAGGTTTCCTGTCCCCAGGTTCCTATCCCCCCGTACACGGCCACTCTCTTTCCTTAGCTAGCCTCCTTTTCTTCCCCATCTCTTCTTGTCTGAAGTACAACCTCCCCAAATACCTTGACAGAGTTCACCCCAAGAACGTCCCTTCCCAATTCTCTACGAAGCCCTGTCACGCAAACCCTCTGCGACCTGGTATCTCCCACCCCAGCTTTTCTAACATCTAGTTGGAATCTCTTCTCATCCCTACAACACCCAACCGCACCCCATCCAAGCAAATCCTCTTTTCCTCCCCAATCCCCCAGGAGAGCGCTTGTTCCAAGCCGGACGACGACATCTTGGACATCCCTTTGGACGACCCCGGTGCCAACGCGGCAGCTGCCAAAATCCAGGCGAGTTTCCGGGGCCACATGGCTCGGAAGAAGATCAAAAGTGGGGAGCGAGCACGGAAGGGCCCAGGCCCCGGGGGGGCGGGCGGCTCTGGGGGCGCCCGGGGGGGCGCGGGAGGAGGCCCCAGCGGAGACTAAACCAGGTAAGGGCTGTGTCACCATCTACCCCCAGATCCCTTTCCCAATTTTCCCGGCATGAATATTCCCTCGACCCCCACCTCAGTCCTCCGAGGATTAGTAAGTCTCCTACCGAGGACCCTTTTCCTCCAGACGTCCTAAGAGAGGACAGGCTAATTGTGCTGGGGGGGGGGGGAGGGGGGCGAGGGGCAGGGAGAGAGACTGGGGAGCGACGTCCCTAGGCCAAATGACTTACTTCATGGGGGGGAGGGGCCGGGAGAGGGGGGAAATGGGAGGACCTGTGGATTCAGTAAGATCACCTGTTTTTCCTTCTCTGTCTCTCCACCCTTGTTTTCTTGCCCCCCGACTGAGGGTGAACTGACTGTTTTCTAAGGTAATTTTTGTGTTACTTGGGAGGAAGAAGGGTTGAGCTAGTATCAGCCCGGGTGAATTAGTATCTCGGTAGGGAGGGGGTGTGTCTGTCCGTGGGAGGTGTCAAATCCTTCCTCTCCCTTCTCTCCAATTCCAAGGCTAGGAGACACCACCTGCTGCTGCCGGGGCTGGGGGAGGTGGAGGGTGGGAAGGGGGAGGCAATGGTTGGGGGAAGGGAATCCCGTAAAAACTGAGTCAGTGACCCAGAGACAGGGACAGCATGCACACCTGGACAAACATGTACAAACCGAGTTACACACTTGGAGCCACAGGCATACACAGCGACTTAAACATACGCAATTTCTTTTGCACTTAAGACACCCTTGGGGAGGTCATTTCAGTTCAGTGACTGGAGGGCGGGGAACAGCTTCTAGATAAGTGGAAGTCCCAGGCACCCTCCTCCGAGGCCAATTTCCTTGGTATCTTAGCGGGGGCGCAGGAAGAGGGGAGAAAGCAGTGATTTCTGACCCCGGCTGGGGTTGGGGGGCGGGGAAAGAGTGGAGTGAAGACAAGGGATGATGTTTAGAGCTTCTCCCTCCGCAGTTCCCTAGGTGAGATGGATGCCATGTCCCCTTCGCAGTGACAAGACTTCCCTGCAATGTTTGTGACTCCTTCCCCCACCTCTCCTGCCAGCCTCAGGAGCCCACACGCCACCGGGAGACCCTCCCCCTCGGGCCGGCTCCATTCTGGAGTCACTGTTCGCCAGTCTGAAAAGGACCTGATTTCCCTATCTTCTTTACCCCTCTCCTCTCTGTCTGTCCTCCTTTTCTCCACCTCCTCGTTTTGCCTAACCCGCTCCACCTCCGCAGCGCACCCGCCCTGCATGAACTCACCACCAACTTTGCTAAGCTCCTCTTTGCTTTCTCTGCGGATTGCTGAGGGCGCCCCCAAGTAGTCCCTCTGTGTGTGTGCTCCCACTAAGGAAATCCTGTTTGTTTCTGCGGGAAGCCGAGGGGTACGCCTGCCCCCCACCCCTTCTCACTGTGCTGCTGTAACCATCCCCACCCAGCCCACCCAAGCTCCAAGACTTTGGGCCTTCTGCTCCTCCACAGGCAGTCCCCTGTTTACACACTCGGGGTGAGGGGAGGCTTTTGGGGGTGCCGGAACCCTTTCCTTCTGGGCTCGATCCTATTCTGGTTGGTGGGAGGAGGAGCGGGTTCCCGTTCCAAAGGTCCCCTGAAGTGTCGGTGATTGCACGCCCAGTCCCAACCTGCCTGTAATCTCCCAATCCTGAGCCCATTCTACAGCCCAATGCCCCTTGCCTCGACTGCTGCGCATCCCGGGACCACCTCTCCAACTCTTCTTGTTATGCAAACTCCTAGGCCGAGGTGTTTGAGAGGCGGTGTGGGGGGAGTCAGAAGCTGCCCCGCCCCCTGCCCTGCCCTGCCCTGATCGCCCAGCCCTCAGCCGGGCTCCTGGGGCTGTGGCAGAAGGGTTTTTAAATTTTCGTGTGTGCATGTGACCGCTCTGGGTTGGAATGTGAACAATAAAGAGGAATGTCCAAGTGTTCTGGGCTACCCTCAAGGAGGGGTTGGGATGGGTTTACAGAAAGGGAAGGCCTTGGACTGGACTAGCCCCAGCCCAACTTAGAACTTTAAAAGAAAATACAAAGAACTTTACTGATAGCCCGGCAAGACTGGTAGTACAAGTATTCCCATTTTACAGATGAGGAAACTGAAAGACAGAAAGTTTAAGTGACAGCAACCCAACAGTTTGTAAGTGACATGGTCTGGATACCAAAATGTGTCTGGAAACCTCTACCAAAAAGGTGAGGGAGGAATCCACCTAGGAGACTAGTGATCCAGACAGATTTGGCTGACTCCCTGAGCACACTCTCCATGCATCCTCTCTAGATAGTCTCTCACTCCCTGGCTTCAAGGCTCCTCAGAAATTAGGCCTATTCCATTCCATTCCCTATTCCATTCCATGGAGTCATACATTCATCTGCCCCTTAAAGAAAAAAGCCAGAGATAGGTCCTGAAAACTAGGACTTTAATTATAAATTCAAGTCCCTGGGGATAGAGGCAATAGAGCATAAAAGGTGGTCAAACAACCATGGGGAGCTTGGACTTGGTGGTGGTCACAGTGCTGGCAGAAGGGGCCCTCTCCAGTAGCCCAACATCTGAACTGCCTCTCTGGGGAGGTGAGTCGTAAACCCCTGGGGCCTTGGCATCCTCTCTGATGGAAGAGCAACAAATCCTCAAATAAAACCAGAGATCTTCATCCTTTCTGTTTTCCAGTCCTCCCCCGAACCCTTGGAATTAACACCTGTTGCTAAAAGAGAGAATTCTTACCTCAACTTCATCTAAACTTCTCCCTTTCAGTCCCCTACCTTCAATATATAGATTCCAGGACCAATTCCCCAGTCCAAAAATGCCCCAGGTTTGGGATCCATACCACAGTTCCTGACCCAGATTCAAGCCTATTGTCTCCCTTCAATTTTCCTGGGCTAAATCTCCAGCTCAGATGCCCTTCTTGACTCTTACTGGTCCTTAAATATCCTGTGGGAGGGTAATATGTGGTAGGGATGTTGCCTCTGGTATACCCTAACCTGACACCACCCTTTCCCTTCCTCTTCCCACCTCCAACCTCCTCACCTAAGGTCATTGCCCTCATACATCTCCCCTGGCTTCTTAATCCTCTGCTTCTGGAACTTCAGTAGGCAGAATACACCTACCACCAAGAACAGCAAGCCCAGGAGGACACCTATCACAGCCCCTGCAACCCTGCCCTTGGAAGGATCTGAGAAGAAAAAACCCACAGGACACTCAAAGAAAGACCTTGGTTGTTAATCATCTTGTATAACCCGACCTTTAACACATATTCCTCAGTCCAAGCTTCCCCACTCCAGTCATGTATCTTTCAAGATGAAAAAGTCAAGCAGCGTCCCCATACCAGCCACTGCCAGGGTCAGTTCGCAGAAATCACTGCCTAACTGATTGGCAGCCACACATCGATAGACTCCAGAGGAAGTGAGAGAAAGGTTGGTAAGGATGAGCCGACCAGAGACTTCATCTAGGAAAAGCAGAGGGGAGAAATGATGGAGTAGCTACATCCATAGGACACAGAAAAACTGGGTGATATGGGGCATTCAAGGGCAGGTTGCAGTTCATTGTTATGAGCTACAGGGGTTGTCTGCCCTGTCAGACTCTACTGTGCTATTGGCCCCTTATGTCCTGAGCCCTGCCACAGCTTTTCCCAACTGCTGCTACTTCTTCCCTACCTCCATTAACAGTCATAAGATCATAGATTCAGGGTTAGAAGGGACCTTATCAGCCATCCATCCCAACCCTCTCATTTTAAAAATGAGAAAAATAAGCACAGAGGGGTTAAGTGCCCAGGGTCACATAGCTAATAAACATCTAAAACAATTTGAGCCCAGGTCTTACTGATTCAAAGTCCAATGCCCTATCCATTATGTTATGCTGCCTCTTAACAGTGAGTGCATAGGGCAGGGGTTCTGTGAAGTTTGGATCCAGTCAAAAGGCTGTACTTGAGGACCTAGAGGGCCACATGTGGCCTCAAGGCTGCAGGTTCCTCACCCCTGGCATAGGGTAGCAAATAAAAGGGTGATCAGGGACTTTCCAAGCTGCTGGAGCATAAGAAGTGGGCCAGAACACCTGACATAGATTACTGGATTTCTTGGGTGGTCCTAAGGATACACCTTGCCATTCTAGGTTCTTACTATCCCAGTATCCCAATGATGATTTCTCACAATCCCATTCTCCTTTCCCTCCTCCACCTCACCTATCCCCCACCCCCTGCCAAATATTTACCTTGTACCATGCTGCCAGGAGCTGGTGTAGGAACAGAACCCAACCGAACCCAGGTGTACACAGGACGGGGGGCACCCCCTGAAGAACTGCAGGTCAATGCAGCACCCCCTCCTACTGAGATCTGCCCACTTTGTCCACATGTGGGCTTGGTTGGGGGTACTGCAGAGGAAGTGTTTTAAATAGAGTTAATCAATTGGGCATTTATTGAGCACCTGCTATATACTGAAATGAAGACCAAGGTGAAACAGTCAGTTCCTGCCCTTAGGAAACTTACATTCTCTCCTGGCACTAACATAGGGAAATAACATACATATAATCAAATACAAGATAATTGGGGGAAGGGGGGGAGGTAGAGGCACAAATGGGAACTGGGAGGAATCAGAAAAAGTTTCATATAGGTGGTGGTACTTGAGTTGAGTTTTGAAGGAAGCAAAGGATCCTAAGAGATGAATGGAAGAATGGAGTATATTCCACCCAGAGGAGGCAATAGAAATAGGAAAAGGAGTGTCTTGTATGAGAAACATGAAGTAGGCCTCTTTGGCTAGACTACAGAGTACCTCTATAGGTATAGATAGGGGTGCAATGTGTAATAAGTCTGGAAAGGTGGGTGAGTGCCAGATTGTGAAAAAGTTTAAACTCCAAACACAGGGATTTGTATTTTGTCACAGAAGAAATAGGTAATTCCTGGAAGTTTTTGATCAGGGAAGTGATGTAGAAAGATGTTTTAGGAATATGGATTTGGCAGTTTGGTGGAAGATGGATTGGTGAAAAGAAAAATGGAGGCAGGGACAGGAAATAAAGAGAGTATTGAAATAGTGAAAGGTGACAGGGACTGAAGTAGTGTGATTATGGTGTGACTGGAAAGAAGGAAGGAAATTCTAGGGTTGGTGTGGAGATAAAAATCAATAGGATTTGGCAAGTTGAAGAAAGGGGAGGTAGAGGGAGAGTAAAGATCAAGTAGGTCTCTCAAGTTTCAAAACTAGGTGATAGAACAAATAATAGTTCTCTTGACAGAAATAGGAAATAGGGTGATTGGGTGAGGGAGGGGGAAGGGGAAGGATGATGAAGTTAATGATTAGCTTAGAATGAATTGAGTTTGTGGTGCCTATGCTATAGTGGATGAAGAACCACACTAAGAATCAGAAGCCCTGGATTCTCATCCTGGAGGAAATAGTGGAAGAAGCAAGAAATGGAAGAGAACTGTCCTTTCCAAGTATGCATGTATCTATGTATGTATGTATATATGTATATAAGTATGTACAGGCCTATCAGATCATGGCCTATCCTTACCTAGCACTGTGAGATTGACCAACCCCAGGCCATTACTATGGAAGTCTGGTGGATTGTTGACCTGGCAGAGGTAGGTTCCAGTGTCTGAAGAGCGAATATCTGTCAGTTGAAGTGTGGCTACCCCTCCCGTGGGGGGATTCTGCAGCAAGGTGGCCCTCTTTGCCTGGGAACCCGTCAGATATAGCTTCTTATTGGTGAAATATAGGATCTTGGAAAGTGACAGAGAAAGGGAGGTTACATATAGCTTTTTTTGTGGCTATATAGCACTTCTGTGACCCCTTTCTAAAAGTCAGGGACCAAGACTCCCTCCCATAGTCCCTAAAATTTTGCTATTAAATATCTTAAGGGTTTTTATTTCTAGGTGAAATCTTAAAATGGATGTGCTCCTGATACACATATAAATCGAGTCACTAACTTCTAAGTCACTAATAGCTTGATTTACTTATTCCATTGACTCACTTTTCTCTGGGACAAGAGGAGCTTGGGGCAGCTTGAGCCCATGTCTAGAGCAGAAAGGGTGAGTAAGAGGCAATGAAGTTAATCAGGGGAAAGGCTATAAAAAGAAAGGTGAATAGTTATAGAGATAAGCTTCTACTTATCAATTTTGTGTCGAGTGGCCCTGCCCCTATCATGGGAGCTGTAATAGAGATTTTGCAGCCAAGATGTCCCCTCACAGAAGCTGCTATATGCAAGATTCCTAGTTTTCTATTATCTCTGGATATTGGGAGAGGTTTGTAGGCTGTAGAAATGCTGGGGGGGGGGTAAAGTGGGGGGAGCCCCTCACCTGGATTACTTCTCTCAAAGTACGGGGAGGGCAACTAATGTACCCTTAAATCACAGGGAAGGATTGGCAGGAAAGGAAGGGAATTCTCAAACCTTTCTTTTTTTGAGCGGGGGAGGACCGGGTGAGGGCGTAGGATAGCAGCATTTAGGGTTTGGTTTCCTGGAGTCTCTTCCTTGTGACTCCTATCCAAACTGGAAATTGTATGATCAGGGTGGAAAAACCACATAAGCAAGGGTAGGGAACCTACAGCCCAGAGGTCACATGTGGCCTTCTAGGTCCTTGGGTTTGGTCTTTTGACTGAGTCCAAGTTCTATAAGACAAATCCTCTTATTGAGGGGATTTGTGCTGTGAAGTTTAAATTCAGTTAAAGGTCCACTCTTGAGGACCTAGAGGTCCACATGTGGCCTGGAGGCTGCAGGTTCCCCAGCCCTGTATCTAGAGGCTATTTTCTCCCTTTACCTAAGTAGACCAAAGGAGTTACATCGCCACATCCTTCCCGCAATGATTAATGTGAGGCTGCCTCTACAATGTATAGTTGTCTTCCTCTCCCTTCTTCCCTCTACCCTCATTCCATTGGAGGACTCTTTAGACCCCGAAGTTCACACTCACAGTCTCAGCTGAAGAGATTGGATTACCAGGCTGGACAAAGCTCCATACCAGTGCAAAGTTTTCTCCCACCGATGTGTAATAGCTACAGGTCAGCTCTGCAGCCTCACCAGCAGGTTTGCTCAGGGGTTCAATTGGCACTTTCACTTCCACTGGGCATCCTGGGGCTGGGGGAACCCCAAGGGGAACAGGGGGAAACTTCAGATCCTGGCCAAGGAGGACGGAAGCAGGAAGGGAAGACCAGGGCAAACAAACCCCTGTACTCCATCCAAACTCCCCACCCCTCTTCCAAAAATAATGTAAATCTGGTGTCTTGACTGGTGTCTAGAACTTCTCAGAACATTCTGCTCCCCCTCCCCTCCAGCACAGGCCATTTGGGTTATTCTCAGCCCCCCCCCCCCCCCAACCTCATGTACACACACCTCCTTGAAACCTAAGGTAAAGATTTCTGGGAGGAAGGGAGGGGCTTCTATCAGCTAGGCTAGGTCTGTTGGTAAAAGAGATCAAGCCTGGGCCAGATATGAGGGTGTGTTTGTTAGTTTCTGTGAGACTACCTTAGAGTATGAAAGACCACAGTAACCCCACAGTCCTTAATAATCTTGTCAGCAACCCAAATGTCTCTTCCACCTTCAGGACCTCAACAATCCACTCACTTTCTTTTTTTTGCAGGGCAATTGGGGTTAAGTAACTTGCCCAAGGTCACATGGCTAGGTTTTTGTTTGTGAGTTAAGCTTCTGAGGTCGGATCCAAACTCAGGTCCTTCTGACTCCAGGGCCTGCGCTCTACTCAGTAAGCCACCTAGCCGCCCCCATAGTCCACTCACTTTCATCCATTCCTCATTTAACCTCAGTTTTCAGGAGACCTCTCCCCACCCTATTCCACTAAATTCCCCCTTTTAAAATAGCCTTGGTTGAGCCACCATACTTCCCTATTTCTGCGACCCTCTAGCTATTCAACTTCTGAGGGCACATGAGGGAAGGGAGGTGTCATGAGGGTGATCCTGAACTGTAGCAGTTGAGCTAACAGAATTTTTTCTCCCTTCCCTCCTAATCACTGTCTCCAACACACATTCAGTCAACAGCCCCCAGCTCCTCACCGATCAAGTAGATGAGGGTCAGCATTGTCCAAAACACTGGGGATCCAGGGAGCCAAGCCATGGCTGCCTTGGGCTGTCCTCCTCTGTGTAGCCTTTGTGGGAGGAGAATACCAGGAGGACTGTAACCAAAGGTAAGCAGGACTGACTAACACAAAGAACAAACAAGGGGAGAGGCCCTGGCACCTTCAGGAAATGGTGCTTTACCTGGAAAGAAAGGCATTGGAGAGAGCAGAAAAACCCTGAGAAGTCCAGACTTGGGATCAATCCCAGGCCAGGATGGGTTCACAAAAAAGAAGCCCAATCTCAACATGCTACAGAACAACAGGTGTAAAGGACAGTGAAGAGTCAAGGATTGGAGGCTGGGAACAAGAAGAAAACAGGGGCTAGGAGTCGAGGAATTCATTGCAGGAGGGCAGGACCTGAAAGCTGAGGAAAGATTCAGGAGGATCCTATTCATTTTGACACTGAGAAATAATAACAGTGTTACATGCAAATTAATACACAAGTGAACATTCTTCAGTCTTGAACTACTATCTTGGTGGACGTAACATGTGACAGACATAGTACCAGTCGAATAGCCACTGGGCCCTTGCCAGTCCTTTAGTGACCCCTACTGCCATAAAAGACAGTTTTTCTCCTCTTGACTCATTTTTTTTTAAGCAATTGGGGTTAAGTAACTTGCTCAAGGTTACCCAGCCAGTCATTATTTATGTGTGGGTGCTCATTTTCTGAGGCCAGAACCGATCCTGGGTCCTCCTGACTCCGGGGCCAGTGCTCTTACTCACTGTGCCACCTAGCCACCCCAACTCATTTTCAAAATATATAAGTAATTTGAATAAATATCTCCATGGAAACAGGGGGGAAAAAAAGCACTGTCTTTGTAGTAAGGGAGTCTGGATTCAAATCCTGTCTCTGAAGCTTATGATCTGTGTGGTCTTGGCCCTAAGATTCCTCATCTATAAAATGATATGGCTGGAATAGATAGCATTTAAAGACTTCCTTCCCAACTAGAGATCTATAGGCCTATGACGGTGAGAAACTGAAACCTAGAGGTCATTTGACCCAGGATGTTGAGAAAAAAAGTCAATGGAATCTCTAAGGTTGATAGGGTCATTCCCTATAAACAAAGGGAGGATTAGAGGGAAGGAAAAAGGGGGAGGAAAAGAGGGACAGGTTACTGAATGTCTCCTAGGTTACTGTCTACTCCCACTTCTGTGTGGACCTGGCTGAAACTTCACCCTGTCCACCCCATGCCTCAAATGTTTAAATTGTCATTGAATAGCATGGAATATAGAACATCATAGACAAAGAAAGAAGAGGGAAACTTAAAGTAGGTTCCTCATCCTGCTCCTTTTGAAACAAGTGTTTGGAATGGTGTTCCCAATACTACTCTCTCTGATAACCTCCAGAAGGAGGAATGTCCATTTCGGCTTCTGGCTAAAGAACATTAATAAGTGATCCAGATTACCTCCATGCCTTGCTTATGCCATTATTTTTCTTTTTGGATTGGCTCATGCCATCCTGGGATGATAAGAAGGCTGGAAGGGAAAAGATGGGGGAGAAATAAGAGAGGCATCCATAGTGTCACTACCATGGAAAGATATTTGACTGAAATATAGAAGACCCTGGGTTCTATTCTAACTAGAGATCTCTTCATCTACCCAGCTATATGATCCTTGGAAAGGCACGTACCTTCTTTGGGTCTATTTCCTCATCTGTAAAATAAAAGGCTGGGTTACATTTCCACGGTCCCTTTGAACTCTGATAGTTTATAGATTCTATAAGAATGAGACCTGCATAGGAGTGATTAAACAGTATTCTACCAAGTGCTTCCTTAAGCTCCAATTACAGTCAGTAGCTTTGAAAACTGCATATGACTCTCACTTTCCAAATAAAAGTTATCTTTTATTGACATTTATTTAAAAAAAGGTCAGTACAAAGTAGTTTCTAAAAATTATACCACCCCCTTTTCCCCCATGAAAATCCAACCAAGAAAGGTTATTAATGCAGTTGAGTCTGAGGTAAGATCACAGGGAGGATATAAACTGAAGGATCTTGGGAAGGTAGGTTGATCACAGATAAATCCCACCATATTGCCTCCCTCATAAGCCCATCCTGACAGCATTTCAGCTTCAGTCACCAGGCTGAAGGGTTGATTCTGGAGTAATATGTGAGATCTAAACCCTCGACGAGCCCAGCTTCACTTCCTAAGGCTTTCTACTACCTAGAACCAGTTCTCTGAATGAATGTTGATGAGACCTATTGAAAACAGGCTTTCCCCACAATAACAGGGAGTTAAAGAGGTATCTTAGAACAATTAGAAGGCAAGCCTAGGAGTCTGGATGACAGGGATTGAGGTCCTGCTTCTGATACATATCAACTGTGTGACTCTGGGGAGGACACTTAACCTCTCAGTGGCCCTAGTCAACTCTAAAACAATAAGTTTTAGATGAGTTGTCTATTTGCATCAGAGGAGGGAGTTTCCACAGTGGAAGTTCCTTGTACCAATGAAATCACAGGACCAGACTGAAAGGAGATGAAAATTAGGAGTTGGGGGAAGAAGGAGGCTATATGTCTGGAGTATGGTTGTCTTTAAAGCATTCTAAACTGCCCCCACCCCAGCACAGGCAATCACCCTTGAGGTGCTAGTAGAAAGAGCAAACCAGTAGATAATTCAGTCAAGATAAGGGTAGGAAATTATACCAGGGACCCTGCCTGGCTCTGAGCAGGCACCATGACTGGCACAGCACCCATCCGACTGAGAGCAGAAGAAGATACCCCTCCAAGGGTAGGTGATGCTGTGGGAGGGTGAGTCCTGTTTGTCCTGGGTAGCCCTGGGGAAGGCAGGGCCTGACTAGAAAGACTGGGTGTAGGCGTAAGTGCACCAGGTCGGGTAGATCCATGTCTGAGGGCACGGGCTGAAGTCACAGAAGAAAGGGTGCCATTCTTGGAGATGGTGTCTGAACTCTTAGGCCAGGGCAGTGTCCGGGGGGCAACAGCATCCTCCCTGAGTTTGAAAGGAGGCATAATGACAGATCAGAAAGATCAGGTCTCTGGGGACTGGCATTTACTTCTCTTACTTTCCCTGTCACTTGATCCTTCTACCACAACCTCTTTAAACCTTTCCGAAAAGGAATTTACACCTTTGGCTGTAAGGTGAAAATGGGATCACAGCCATTGACTCTTCTTCCAGAGTTGGCTAGATTCCCAGGCTCCATTGGGAATGCAAAGAGATCGAAGGTTTGTACAAGAGCCAGAGACACTTACTTGATATCATTGGCTGGCTCTTCTCTCATTTTTTCTCGGTGATAGTACAGGAGGACCAATACAGCCAACACCACCAGTACCACCAGGGTGACTACTACAGCTCCAGCTACCACTGCTGCCTTTGGCCCTAGAAAAATCTAGGAGTCAGATCTGGATATCCGATTAACACCTCTCCATAAAATTGGCCTTTGCTGAAACATCCTCCATCACCACCACCACCATCACACCCCAGTATATATTCTGCCTTAACAGGAAGAGTGGAAGAAGGGGTTGATTAGGATATGTGCAATCAATGATTGGTATTTCAGTATTTTGGATAAAAGTAAAGGCTTCAGTTACTCATATCAGAATCATGTACTTTGACCTTCTCCCATATACTTCCCCCTTTCCTTGCTGTCATCTAATACTAACCACCCTTTTTGTAGCCACCACATCATCCCTACTGACCTGAAGTTACCTCTAGGGTCACATTGCACTGGGCACTGCCCACCTTGTTGATGGCTTTGCAGACATAGATTCCAGACATGGAGGCTGAAAGGTTGGTGAGGAACAGAGACCCACGGATGCTATCTGCAGGCATAATTCAAGCGGTCAGCCCATAAATACCTCTTCCCAAAGAATTGTCCATTTCCTTTTGATTTAACTCTCTATAATGTTCTGTCAAGTCTGTTCATTTCTCACCACAGTACTAGGAAATATAGCACCTTGAACCCTCTAGGTTTTCCTTACAATCCCATCTGTCATTTCACCATGGACATGTATACATACAATGTTGGTTCAGGGGAGGGGAACTAAAGGAGTTATACTCTCCTCTCAATTTACCTTACACCTTTATCAATTTATTCCCCAAATATCCCCGTCATGCCCCTCATCTCCTCAGCTCTTCCCTTCCTACCCCTCCTTTCAAGTCCTCTTCCCCCTCTTCAACAAACAACAAGCAAGTATGTTCATGTGCCAGGTGTTGGAGGTATAAGGACAAAAAGAAGACAGATCCTGACCCTGAAGTTATTTATAATCTAGTATGTTCTGTAAGACATTGTACACAAATACATAAAATATACATTAGAATATGGTCAAACAAAATGATAAAAGAAATTTTTAAAAGGAAGAATCAAGAAAGGGTCAATTCAAATCTTTCTCATTCTGACAATACCTAGCCCATTTCTCTTTCTTGACCTCAGTCTATCTCAACATTTCCAGCACCCCAGCTCCCCAGTTCTCTCAAATTTTCTCACCTACAGCAGGCGAGAAGAAGAACTGCACCCGTGGGGGGAGCCGCTCCCACCTGTACTGGGCAGCTGGTTTGCTTCTTGGGGTCAGGCAGGTCAGGGTCACATTGGCCCCCATTCTTGGAACACCATGGAGATGACATGATGGAGCAGCTGGGGACACTGAGGAGATGAAGGAATCAGGTGAGAGACTAAGACCAATTACTTATGATAGGAAAAGACGAAGGACTCTGTCCAACCTTCCCTAAGTCCACAGTTCTCTTATGCACTTTTGGGAGAGACCAAACTCTAAGGGTAATACAGGAGAGGAGAGAAGTGAGGGTGGGATGAAATGAGATTGCATATCAATAGTAATAATAGTTGAAATCTATATAGAACTTTACATTGGGGGATATCTCTCTAGCACATTGGGGTAAAGGGAGATAGACTCAAGAGGTTAGGAGAACTGTTCACTTACCTAGAACATCAAGTTCCAAGCTGCCAACACCTGACATACTATTTCTTTGGTCCCGCACATTCACAGAGCATCTGTATTGCCCAGAGTCCTGTTCTTGGAGCTGAACTAGCTTCAAAGATACGTTTCTGGAGGGCATGGTGTGTGCTAGAGATATTCGGGGTTCGCTTAATAATTTTCCCTCAATATAGGACAGCACCTAGAAAGGTAGAGAGATCACAAGGCCCCATTACTGGGCATTCAAGGGGACCAATAGGCCAGCAGCCTTCAAATTAAGCTTTTAATTCATTATGTTAAAATAAGGCAAGAAACAATGAAAAAATTCAGTTGGGCGGTAATATTTATATTGGTTTATATGCTACTGATATGAATGGTATATTTTGGTTCCCTAGACTAAGTGCTTAATTGCCCTGTCCCAATTATGACTCTCTGCTCTATAACAAGTAGTTAGTATACTAATACCCCACCAAATCCTACCAACTTAATCTTCCCCATTTTAACTTCACTGTAAAATAAGGGGGTTGAACTAAACTGTCTTTAAGGTCCTTTATGGCTCCAATAATGTGTGCCTCCTGGAATAAGTGCCCACCCAACCCAGTGGTCTCATCACGGTCTCAGCTCCCTGACAAAGTCTCTCCTAAATGAATCCCTGCCCCCTCTCTTGGGATACCCCTCTTCTTCACCTGCACCATTTCCTTCCCACTTTGTTCCAGGAACCATAGCACGAAAGGGGAGGCCTCAGGATTAGGAGAGGACATCATTCTGTTCATCGTGTACCATGCTGGGAGCACCACCTCTGTCCCTTCCACTGCTTCCACCCTGGGAGACCCCATGTGCAACTCCAGCTGGGCTCCTCGGGAAACAGACGCTGTGGGAGGGAATAGAGGGACATCACTGAGGAGCTAGGCAGGAGCGAGGGGAACGAGTAAGAGGGGAAATATCATTTCTCCTTCTGGCCACCCTCCCTGCCCCAGGAATCACTAAGTACATAGATCTCTGTAGAGAGATGGGATGTCCCAATAGTGAATAGGTTAAGAACTGAGAACATCTCTCTAATGGCCCTGCATCAGTTGGATCTAAGAAGATGTATTTCAGAGCTGGGGAGGGAGGGAGAATTAGACCTCGGTTCCCTCTTTCTTTACTTCCCAGTCACTTGCAGGAATGGGGTAGTTGCCCTTGCTGCTTAAAAAAAAAAAAATCAGCACAGTTTCTTCCCATGCTGCCCTTCTAAAGTGCTCAAGATCTAGCCCACTTGCTCCCCTACCAAAGTAACAGGTATGTTACCCGAGTGGGGTGAGGGCGAGTTTGACCAGTTACTGTCACCTGGGTTGCGGCTGCTCTCCTCTCTCCCCGCTCAGGACTTAGGGAAGGGACACGTAGGTGGGGGGGGGGGGGCTCCAGTTACCCATTAACTCAGCGGCTCTATCAGAAGCTCTTAAGTGGGAAAGGACAGGGTGATGCCAGTGCTTAGGCCTGGAACCTGTTGGGTCTGAGCCCTTACCTTCCCAGTCATGGAAACTGGATATCTCTCCCCTCAAAAGTGAAGACTTAAGAAAAAGATTCAGATCAAACCCTTCTTGGGCTTCAGAAATCCTCTGTCCTTCCAAATGGGGGTATCTGTTATGGAAACCTGAGACTGAGGAATAGAAGAGCCGGAGGAGACAACAGAAACAGCTCACATTTATATAGAAATTGGGGTTTGCTAAGAGCTGGACTTAATGTATGTTGTTTGACCCTTTTTACAACATAGCAGTTGCTATTATTAGTTACATTTAACAGATGAGGAAACTGAAGCTTCCAGAGGTTGACTTGCCCAGTGTCTGAATCCAGAAATTAGAAAAACTCAGATTCTTGATACCAAGTTCAGAACTTTATCCAAGTTGTCTTCCCAAACTGGGTTGTGTTGACATCACCCTATATATGGTTAAGTCTCAGGGTTTTGAATGGTGGGGGAAGGTAAGAGTAAGCAGAAATTGCTTGAGCTCTCTGAAAATTGCAGGTAGTATATAGTCTGTCATCCTTGGGATCTGCTCTGGCCCTTTGCCTGGGTTCTAGATATTGAATCATTGTACTTTAGAGATAGGAGTCTTCTTAGAAGTACTCTTCACCAAATTCCTTCTCCCATTCTATAGCTTAAAGGTATTATGGCAGAATGGACAGAGTACTGGGCTTGAACTCAAATCTTGAGATTCCAAGGCTCTCTGAACACCCAAAGTAAAGAGAAGTCACTTAAAACCTCTGAGCCTTAGGCCATTCTGGGACTATAAATTATAATATCTAGCATTTATATATCTCTTCAAGATTTTCAAAGTGCTTTACAAGTTATTACTTTTAATCCTCACAACCACCCTGGGAATTAGTGCTAATATTATCCCCACTCAAAGATGAGGAAACTGAGGCAGAAAGAGGTTAAGTAAATTTCCCAGAGTCACAAAACTAGCAAGTGACTAAGACAGGATTTGAATTCAGGTCTTCCTAACTCCAAGTTCAGTACTATCCACAGTGCCATTTATCTGTCTCTATAGATAGCAATCATCTTCACACAAATGAAATCAAATGTCTCTGACTTAATGATAGTAGCTGACATTCATAAAGGGCTTTATGATTTACAAAGAATTTTATGTATGATATCC
This sequence comes from Gymnobelideus leadbeateri, assembly GCA_011680675.1. Lineage (NCBI taxonomy): Eukaryota > Metazoa > Chordata > Mammalia > Diprotodontia > Petauridae > Gymnobelideus > Gymnobelideus leadbeateri. The sequence goes on along the minus strand of WOXC01001384.1, from coordinate 356,662 downwards.
CATTTTATCCCAACCACTCTATGAGGTAGATGTTATTTTTCTTCCAATTTTTCAGATAAGGAAACTGAGGCTTAGAGAAGTCAGGTGACTTGCCTGTCCAGTCCAGGCCTCTCCTCTCCTGACTACAGGTCAAACATTCTTTCCAGGTATAGAAATAGGTTCAGAGAAGTAGTGAATGGCAAACCTGGAAGAAAGGTCATGGCTTCAGACCCCCTAGTCAAGTACTCTTTCTACAACCACACAACCACTTCTTGACCTTATTTCCTAATTTAAATTTCTTAATCCCTAGCCTATTTTGGGTTTAGTAGATCAACAAGCATTTACTAAGCTTTTAAATTCATCACCCACACAGAATGCAAAATGGATGAAACAAAATGCAAACAAGTACAAACAAACTGTATGGATACAATGTAAATGGCAGGTAGTCTCAGAAGGAAGGCCCTGGCATCGCCAAGACAAAGAAAGACCTCTAGCAGGAGTATGTGAGATTTTAGTCGTCTTGAAGCCAAGGAAGCTAGGAAGAAAGTGAGGACAGAGATTGTTCTAGGCATGGGGGTCAGTCAGTGAAAAGGCACAGAGTTTAGAGAAGGAATATCATGTTGGAGGGACAGCAAGAAGACCGAAGTCAACAAAACTTGGAAGAGAAAGAGGGCTTAGAACATAGCCATAAGCAACAGGTTTGGGGATCTGGGATTAATCAGAACCACCCTCGAAAATTCGTTTGAATACTCCCTTGAGATAGGGAGGAAGTGACTATAGTGCAGGATGCACCCTTCCCCCACCTGCTTGTTTGTAGGTCCCCTTCCTCACCCACCTCTTTTCTTTGGATTTTTAGTGTTTCCAACACCAACCCCCCTATTTCCTGACAATGTCTCCACAGGCTGGACAGGAAACAGAGGCCTTAGAGATAAGTAGGGAGACAATGAAGGGGGGGACAAAACCGGAGACACCCCACCCCAGAATTATCCGGCCAAGTAACTAAGCCTCCTCTTCTGCTACTGGGCTGGTCCCTTCCACCTTCCTGACTTTGGTATCTCTCCCTGCTATACTTTCTTTGATATAAGGAGGTGAAAGGTAAAGGAAAGAGACCATGAATCATCCCTAGCTGGGAAGAGGTGGAAGGACAGTAAGCTGTGACTGGGTAGAATTCTTTGCTTGGGGGTAAAGAGAAAGCCGGAATACCAAACTTTGATACTTTGGGAGAGCGTTAATTTTACTTCTTCCCAGAGGAAGCTCTTAACTGTAACATAGACAAAAGAACAGCCATTGGCCTCCATTTTTTGTGTGTGTGTATGTGTTGGGAGGGGAGGCGAAGGGTCCTCATTCTTCTGTCTACTTTCCCTACCCCCAGTCCCAAGAGAGCAACCCAATCACAAGAGCAATCGGAATGTAAGATCCTCAAAGTTTTCGAAAGTGATGGGGTCTGGAGAGAATGGGAGTGTATGCACTCTCCCAGGGTTTCTAAGAAGATATGGCCCATCACTTATTCGTCCTTTTCATTCCACCTCCTGCCCCTAAGAATCTATTTGGAGGGAAAAATAAAATTACCCAAATATCCTGTTGGTTTGTTTTTTTCCTGACTCCTCCATTCTAATTGTCCTGCTTTGGCCAGATGTTAATTGGAGTAGAGAAAGGTTATTATCCAGGTAGAGAGAACATAGGAATCAGGCCAAAGTAAGGACCCTACCACGGCAAAGGAACTCTTTTCTGGAAGGAAGAAGGGATGGGGGAGCAGGCAGCCCAGGCCCTAGCCTCCACCATCCCCTGGCTATTTTTAGTCTCCCTCCTTCTCTGGGAACCTCCCCCTGCTGGCTTCTCACGCCCCAAGGGCAGCAATACAGTCATGGAGAACAAAATGAACGAATAGAGCTGAGCCTGGACCAGAGGAGTTGATCACCATTTGCCAAGGGGCTTATTAACCAGCCCTTTGCCAGTTTGGGATGGGCAAACCCCCCTCAAGGTCAAGTAGGTCTCATCTAGCTCGGGGATAAAAAGTTGAAGATTGGGAAGGGGTAACAGTGAGACTGTAGAGTGAGAGTAAACCCAGTTCTGCCATCCAGCCACCCTCTCTCCTCACTCCTCTCTATCTAGGCTTGAGGCAGTTTTTCTTTTCTGTCTTCGTAGCCCAAAAGGAAATTGGGGGAGAAACAAAGAGAAATTGAGAAAGCCTGAGGATCAGATCAGTAGCAACTACTGTTTCCTAAAGACTCTAACTCAAAGACTGGGACAAGTCTTTTGCTGATATGAGTAAAGTGCTCTTTGAACCGCCCCAGGGGAGCCTGAAAATCAAATGCTTCGACACTCGGAAATGGACCAAACTAGAATGTAATGGAGGGGAAACTCCTCCATCTCAATACTTCTTGCCCTCAAAAGATTTGAGAACATTTAAACTTTCAACCATAGCTTTTTGTGGTTTTGTTTTTTATCCCTTGATTCTCCCCTAGAGGAGACCAGTGTGATGAGGGATAATAATTTTGGGGAAACTGATTTGGACCCTAAATTTACTCTGGCTCACTCACACTCCAGTCCAATACCAGAGGTTGCCATCTGCTCCACCCCTCTAAAAATAATCTGCACGGAGAGGAAAAAAGCGTCAGGAGATAAGTTACGTTGAATAACGGGTTTGGAAGTTTTCCATCCTCCTTCAGACGTAGCTGCGAGAACAAATCCTGTTACGCCACCCTCCCAAGAATTAGATCGAGAGCAGTAAAGGATCTTCAAGCATTTACTCTCAAGGAGTATCTCTCGTTTTCCACTGCTCCCTCCTCCCCTCAAACCCGACGGCTTTATTCCTTCAGAGATTAGAGTGAGGAACCTCACGGTAGCAAGCCAGCATAGCCCCACTATCCGCTATGGACCCCCCCCCCTACACACACACACACACACACACACACACACACACACACACACACACACTTCCTGTGTCCCAAATAACCTCGCTGCCATGCTCCCGAGGGTGCAACCCCTGGTTCTCCGGGCAGGAAGCAGCCTGGGGTGAGGGGAGAAGAGGAGGCCCAAGGAAGGGATCGCTAGGATGGTGACAATACTTTAGCATGAGACCCCAAAAGGCAGATAATTCTCGGGGTTTTTTTGGGAGGGTGCTTTCCCCCCAGTTCCTGCCTTCTCAGACGGGGTGGGTGAGGGTGCGGTTAAGCCCTTAAGCTCTTTATAGTTGGTTTCTCATTCTGGAGCTCAAAGCAGATCAGCTCAGCTCATCAGATTCATAACTGAAGATGAAGTGGGGTGGAGTGGAGGAATGAGGTTACTAAACCTTCAGGGTATCTAAATTTACTACCTTTTCTCTTCCCTCCCCCTGCTACTGTTCCCCACCCCCCCACCTCCTCACCTCCGACTGCCCCAACTGGGCTCTTTCACTCTCCTGTCCAGGACTGTCAGTAGTCCTAATTGTCATGCCATGGAAGGCTAAAGGTACCTCCCTCCCCTCTCCCTCTTTCATATGAGAATGGACTCAAAAGTTTCATCTCCCACATCAGCGTCCTAAAGCATACGAAGCCTACCCCTGCCCACCACAATATCCACTGAAACCACACTTTTCCCTCTAAACCAGGGGCTCCCCCAAGGTCGAACTCACCGAAGGTGGTCATTCCCAGGAGGAAAAGCTGAAGCTGGAGGGACCATGGAGGACCAGGCGGGGGGACCATGACACTCCCAATCCCCAAAGCATTCAGGGTCTCAGAGTTCTAAGACAGGTGTTGCGTTTGCGCTAGAGCAGGAGCCAGAATACCAGCTAAGGCTACAGACACTAAATGACACTATGGGCGGCGGCTCAGACTCGGGTGCTTTGGACTTCGGGGAGTGAGAAGGGAGGTTGCTCAGGGGCGGGGCCTTCGAAGGGGCGGAGAGGTCACGGTTCGAGGGTTCGAGTGGCTAGTTCAGCCACGAAGTGGCGCTCCTTCGTTCTTCATCAACGTGAAGCCCTTGGCCTCTCGAGGGTAAAAACAAATAGAGGGGGCAAGTGGGTGGTGATATCCTTGACACCAAGGAGGTGTCGTCCTGGGAAAAGGTCCTGAGTTGCTGAAATATTTACTCCTGGTCCCCCTTCGCCAGTACTTCGAGTTTGTCGGAGTCTTGAGAACGGGGGTTTGGGGAGGGGGCGACAGACTTCGAGGAAAGAAAAAGACCAGAGAAGGGGAAAGAATTGAGAACAGGTCAGTAATCCAACGGACGGCACCCTCTCTGGGTGCAACCTGGTCCTTAATTCCTCCGTTAACCATGGTGGTAGTGGGTGTCACGCAGAGACCTGCAGCGCAAACTGCTTTCTATACATACACATGTAATGGAACAGGACCGAGAACTAAAAAATATGCCCCTCCCGCCTCCTTAAGCAGGACTTCCAGAAGGAGGTCCTTCTCAAGTAAGGCCAGTGGGCGTCACTAGCAGCCTGGGTCTTCTTAGTTAGCAGGATAGGAGCAGCTGCAAAAGCCGAAAGATGCAATTCAGCCTTGGGCACAGGTTATTCTGCACCGCCCCCTTCTCCGCCCCCAACTGTTTTCTGGGGGCAAGGGGCGGGGCTACCACTGGGAGAGTAGGTCTGTGTAGTTGCTGAACCCAGCCTTCATTCCCTGGCCAAAGAGCATTGAAAATTAAGAAATCTCTGACGGTCAGGAATACTCCAGGTTACGTCGTCCCCAGAGCAGCATTCCCCAGCCCAATAGGAGGAAAGGTATACTCCGATTTGCTTTGTTCTTACCTAGGCGGAGAGGGGAGAAATCGAAAGAATGCTAGACACGGGACCCAGTGCCCACGGATCTCAAAGCACGAAATACCTCATGAATGCTTCTCTGATTCTAAGTTGACCTAAGGCGGATCAAAAAGCTGAGAACGAAAACCAGGTGTTCTGGTCCTTTTGGACCCTCCCTCTGGAAGAGAGTAGCTTGTAGTCCAGGACATATAGTGTGGAATGCGGGAAAGTACGTAGCCCCTCAATTATCCCCCCCTGCGGTGCATGGCTCAAGGCCTGATCTGATCCTTTAATGCTTAGGATTGCTTACTCTTGTTTGCTGAGAATTTATTTAAAATTCACAGGAAACAAAACACGCTAGGTCTACCAGACCAAGATAAAGCTTAGGCCGATCGTAGCTCGCAGGACTTCGATCACCACTATCCAAATGAAATACACTAACATCTGTTTCTTCTCTAGTCTAAGAGGGGAACTGGAGCAGGGGGGAGAGGGACCAGGATGTACAGGTTGCAGTGAAAGACTAGGCTGAAGATAAAGTCAGAAGTCGCATTAAACATCAAGCTGTTCACTCCCACCTTCTGGGCGGCAAGATATTAAGGCACCACAGATGTTAAGACTAAAGCAACAAATAGAAGTGCACAGAATCTCACCAAAGTTTAAGGGATCAAGAGAGGATCCATGATTCCTGAGTTTCATTTTCTAGTGGTGACCACAGCCTCATTCTTTCCCTACCATGCCTAATTCCCTCTCTGGCATGTCTTTCTGGGCTTGACAGGATGCCAAGTCAAATGGCTAGTAAACTGTCAAAGTGCCAAGAACAACCATTCCAAACACCGGACAAGCCATGAAGCCTCAGGAATTTTGTGATGTGGTAGTTGGCTGTAGACTGTGAGCAGGTGAAAACTTTAGGAGGCAAGGGCAATAAAGAAACCTTGCAAAATATGAGTCCAATACAGGAAGCCCAGGAAATACACAGGTTCAACTCGGGGGTGGATTACCTTTTATGCTTACTAATCATCAACATAAAAACAATGTCGTTTTAAGATTTGTGTATTCTCCAAACTCCACTTTCTCCACAGTTAAAAACCTATGAGCATGTTCATCTAGTTCCCAGATTTTAGTTAAATCAATCCCACAGCTTGTGCCTTCCTGATTTCATTCCATGAAGAGCTGACACTCCCACCACATACATCTGATATCACATCCTAGGAGCACATCCTCCAAGGTACCTCAAATAACCCTTTTGCTAACCTATAACAAGTGCTACATAAGGCAAAATCTGCATAAGGAAAAGAGAGATCTTTTCCATTACCTCACCTTCCTGTTACTGCCCATCATTAAAGTTTTTGTTGTTGTTGTTGTTGTTTTGTTTTTTAACCTTGGCTGTCAAGTGCTTTAATAAGATTCGAAGACTGGGACTCTGAAGAGTCCTCACAGTGCTAAAATCATAATGGCAACTTTCTTTAGTCCTTGTATAGTACATTTCTCATCTTATCTGAGGCAGATTTTTAGTGGAAAGAGCAATGGATAAGAAATAAGGAAAACTGGGTTCTAGCCCCAAGTCTGCCATCAATTTAATCTGTTACTTTGGACAAATGACCTAAGTTTCCTCCTCTGTAAACTGAGGGGTTTGGAGTAGATCTCTAAGAGCTTTCCAACTTCTAAAATTATATTCCTTTGACCAGGTGACTTCCAAGTATTGGGTAATTGACTATCAGTGTTTTGTGACATCTTTTCCTAGCCCCCAACCCCAAAGTATACTATGAAATATAACATTTATTTTTCAAATTAAAATGAATCAAAGCTTTGTTTTGAAAATGTTATATGCCTTGAATATCACATGAAAGGAGCCACCCTGAAGTTCATAAAATTATTTTAAATAACATGCAAAAAAAAAACTGGGATGTGAATTGTTGAATTAAAATGAAATAGCTAATAAAGGCCAAAGTCGGTTTCATATGTTTGGCTCATTAGGTTTTTTGACAAATCATAATCAGTCTATCTCTAAAATCTTTCTAAACACTGGTTCTTGTGCTTAGTGACTTCCTCCATCACCCTACCTTTAAAAGTTCAATGAGGCCCAAATATTTTCATTTAATTCTTTGTTTTTAGCAATGTATAAGCTGATAGTAACAATATGCCATCCTTCCTGCATTATTCTAATCTAAACATATATGAATAGATTTCACACCCAAGGCCTTTTCCAGACAGCCTCCATTCCTCTAAATCCTCAGTTCCATTGGTTCAAAGCTGAATGCTAACACACGGTTGGTTGCTGTCTCTGCAGACTGATCACAAATGATCTGATGATCCTCATTATTGTAAACTGTTTTGAACCCCACATTCTACCTCATACTTAGAAACACACACACACACACACACACACACTTCCCTTTCCCTAATTGAACAACTATTAAGCTTAAGGGAAGAAGATTAGAAGTGAGGGGCACTCATTTTAAGTAGGGCTATCATGTGATATTCCTGATAATGATGTAATTTAATTTTCCTATAACTTTAGGATTAATGAGAGAGCTTAGAAACCTTGCTTAAGAAGAAATGCTATATTGGGGCACAGAGATTCACCTTGCCCTAATGGTAAAGTCGAAGGGGGTATGGGAGAAGATGGAGAGAGAGCAGATTGGATGAGGGAATATCTTGTGGGACTGCTATTCTGGGGTGAGGGGTAGGGGAAAAATGGGGGAAAAATTGTAACTCAAAATCTGGCAGAAATGAATGATGTAAACCAGAAGTTAATAAAGCATTTGTTTAAAAAAAAAAAAAGAAATGCTACAATCAACATGCTCCAGGATGCTTGTGTCCGTGTTGTGTGCTAGTATGCCCTGTCAGTACATATCAGAAAACAGGTAATTCTAGACACACATATCCCCGTTCCTTCCAGCTGCTTTCATCACAAATGGAAGTTAGCCTATTTTAAACTTATCCTTAGCCAATGGGAAGTCTACACTTCTTTAATTTTTTTTTAAAAGTTTAAAGGTCAAGGCAATAGTAAAATTCACCAGACTGGAAAACAGAACCACTAAGCTACAACTGTCTGTCACTTGGTTTTCAATGAGGTAATGAGGGAGGATTATAAATCTTACCATATTTGCACCTCCTGTTGAGAGTACTGGAATTGGGCGATATCTCCATAGAAAATGCTGGGGAGTCATTGAGAGAAAGTGATCCAAAAAGTTTTCACCACATTAACCAAAACTTTACACATAAGATTACTAAATTTAGCTAACTCCAAAGTGGAAAGCCACTTATCCTTAAGAAATATCTGGAAGACCTAGACAAAGTTCTAGTAAGCTCTGACCTTGTGACCACATTACCTAGTTCATACCAAAAGTGGTTTGTTTCCTTTTGTTTCAGTTCCTTTGCTTCTTCAAAACGGTATAAAAACACTATCTTTTTTTATTTCACATCTTGAGCAAGGTGTCTGTTCACTAAGTAGAAAATATAGAAAAAGAATCCCATAGCCCAAGTATTTAAGAACAAGATATTCTTTTGTGGTATTTTTTTAAAAATCCAGACATACAACACAAGAGAAGTGGTGACAGTGGTCAGTAGAGTTTAAAGGCTTCTCCTTACATCACCTTCTCTCATCTTCCACATTGCTGATATAGTGACTTCCAGGTCCTATTTACACCTTCTTCAATGACTTTAAGTTGGTTCACAAACTTCCTTTCCTCCTGACAATCTGCCATCATCCTTCTGTACTTCAACATTCATGTTAATAAACTATCCTCAGAGCTCCTTAAGATTCTCAACTCCAATAGCCTCCATCTCTAACCCAACTCAGTCAATATTAATAACTTCCTGGCCCCACTTCAGACTTCATGACCCAAAACCTACCCCTAAAAGGTCCTGAATTCCAAAATTCTTCTCTCTGACCACAACCCTCCTCTACATTTGTTCTTCATCCTCAGCATGATCCCTAACCTTTATCTCTTCTCTAAATCTCTTTCCCCCACTCCAGCTTCTCTTGCCCCCTAACCCAATATGGATACTATCCAGAATCAGCTATTTCACTGATTCACTTTCCATAACTTTAGAATCCCTTCCCCCACTTCCTGACTTACAAAAAAATTTTTCAATAATGCCCACTAACCCTCAATTTAGGGTAATAACCATTACCATCAGAATTCTCTGCTCCTGTTCAGGGCTTGAAGTCTCACAGGAGAGAATCACAAAATTATGATTCTATTAGGAAATTATGCAACAGAAGCCTCATTCTTCTCATCAGTCCTATTCAAATCTCTCCTCTAAATCTGTTCACCCTCATCTTGATAGTACTTATAGATTGCCCATCCAGTTCTTTCCAGAGAAGGACTCTTTTCCTTCTTTCATGTCTCTAAACCACCACCCAAATTTAGAGTCATGCCTCATATTCCACCACAAAGACAGGTCCCTTAAATTCCCACCTTCACACTTCAAAATTGTCTTTACTCATTCTTTCCACACACACACACACACACACACACACACACACACACACACACACACACACACACACACCCCTCTCTTAAATTGACCTTTCTACCCCAAGCTACCAGCTCATCTCTCTACTGGTCACAACCAAAATTCCTGAAAAAGTATAATCTCTACTTGCTGCCTCTACTTCCTCATCATTGCTTAAAACTTTATTGCCTTTGAGATCCTGAACTCCTAGATTCCCTTCTTGACTACAAAATCCTTCTGCCTCTCACTTTGCAGCAACCTTGCAATGTGACTTCTTCCATCTCCATCATTCTACAGAAACTGCTCAAGGCTTACCTATGATTTCCTTGTTTCTAAATCCTAAAAGCCCTCCCATTCTGTATATTCCTAGATGTCTAGCATAACACTTTTGGCCACTCCATTTTTCTCAATACTCTGTTCTCCCTTGAATTCCCTGGTTCTTATTCTACTGGGGTATAGGGTGTGTTCAGGGAAAAGAGCATGACTCCAAGGGGCTGGCCACGTTGTTCAAATGCCAAATGTACATTTGCCTAAAAGACTTATTTACAGAGAACTCATGAAAGGAAGGCACTCACATGGTGGGCAGAAGTGATACAAGGACACTCAAGGTCTCACTGAAGAACTTTGGAACCAATTTTGTGGCATGGGAGATGCAGCACAGGAACCACCCAGAATGCTGTGCCCACATTAAAGGTGCTGTGCTTATTGCAGTAGCTCAAAAGAAATGAGAGATGTGAAAATTTAAGAGACATTTCCACTCCCATATTCATGTGGACTATTTGTGCCCATCCGGTAGTAGAGACTTCAGAGGTCATATCGGTCTGATCAGTCAGAGCTGGATATACTGTACCTTGACCCCTTGTCATTTTGGTCCTCTTCTAGCATGAAGGACAACAATCAACCAACCAGTTGTTCTAATCATCATTTCTGTCTCTTCCTTTTCTTAAACCTCTAATATTGGTATTACTCAAGGTTCTGCCTTCTGCCTTAGTAGTTAGGATAAGACCATAGATTAGAGCTGGAAAAGGCATTAGAGGCCATCTAATCCAACTCCTTGACTTCGAAGATGAAACTGAAGCTCAGGAGTGTTAAATGATACCCAAAGTCATACTAGTACTTAATGACAGAGGCAGGATTCGAACCCCAGTCCTGACTCCAAGTTCACTGTTCTTATGTCCGACTCAGGTTCTTCTTCCTCTTTTTTTTTCTACCAAATATATTCTTCCTTTTAACTTTCCTGTTTCTGTCGATGGTACCATTTATTCAGCCACTAAAGGCTGAAAATTTATGTGCTATCTTCGACTCTTTCCTGTACTCACCTCTTTTATCTAACAAGTTGCCAAACTCTGCAGATCCTTTCACCCCAGTATATTACCTTCTTTTCATTTCTTTCTTTCTATTACCTTATTAAAGGAACTACTTGCCACCCACCCAGAAAAACTCTTAAGAGATCTCTCCACCATCTAGCTCCCTCCAATTCAAATTTCACTATATGTTCTATTAGTCTGACTTACAGAAAAGTCTAATCATCTTGCTACTCCTGTGTTCAAATTTCTGCAATGGAGCTCTATTCCTGGCTGAATCAAGGACAAATTCCTTTATCTGGCACTCAGATTCTACGATTTGGCACCACCCTACCTTTCCTGTCTTCCCCATCATTATTTCTTTCATATACTCTACATGTCAGCAATTCTAGACTATCTAGGATCCCTCCCTCTTCCTAATTTTTCTGTTCCTAGTCACCGAGGTTCATAGCCTAGGTATCCTCCTTGATACCTCTCTAAATCCAATCAGTTGCTAAGTCCTATCAATTCTACCTTTGTAATATTTTTCACATACATCCCGTTCTCTCCTCTGACACTACCACTACCCTATTCTAAACCCATCACTTGATATCTGGACTATGTAATAGTCTTTTGGCTAGTCTACCACAAATCTCTAATACATCCTCACTCAGCTGTCAAACTGACATTCCTATAATGCAAGTCTGCCTAGGCCACTCCCCTCTGACTCTTAAAGTGCAAGTCTGTCACCCCCTATTCAATGAGCTCCAGTGGTTCCTTTTTACCTCTAGGATAAATATAAAAATCAGCTGTTTGATATTCAAAGCTCTTTATAATCTGACCCCCTCCTACTGTTCCAATCTTCTTATACCTTACTCTTTCCCACGAATTCTGCAGTTCAGTGAAACTGGTCTCCTTGTTCCTCACACAAGACACTCATCAATTGACTCCAGGAAAAATTCTTTGCCTCATGTCTGCCTCCTGACTTCCATGGCTTTCTTTAAACCCTAGCTAAAAACCTCACCTTTCAGAAGAAGCCTTTCTTAATCCTCCTTAAAAACTAGAGCATTCCTTCTGCTGATTATTTCCCATTTCTCCTGCACAGCTCGTTTGTACATAGTTATCTGCATGGTGTCTTCCCCATTAGACTGTGAGCTCCTTGAAAGCAGACCCAGTGCTTAGCACAGTGACTGGTATATAACAGGTGCTTAATAAATCCTCAATGTCTGATTGTTGACTAACTTCCTATACGCTGGGTGCTTTCCCCTTTTCTATGTCTTCTTCATGCTGTTCTCTATACCTGGAATGTCCTCTTTATCATCTTTACCTACTGAAATACTGCCTATTTTTCAAGACCCACTTCAAATAGCAATTCCTCTATGAAATGCTCCCTTGTCTGCCCAGTGGGGAATTATTTTTCTTTCCCTGAAATAGTGATTTGTGCCTCTTAGGAACTTCTATTGTAGAATTGTATCTCCCTCTTGGATTGTAATCATCATGCAGAAGGTTCATGTATTTATTAAACTTTTATATCTCCCATATCACTTAGGACAGTGTTTTGCACATCATAACTTCTTTCAAATGTTGTTCAATTGAGAAATACCCCCTCTTGTGGCAAAAACGAATCCAGGCTTCTACTGTACTCTGCCACAAAAAGGTAGTAGCCAGTAAATTAAAGTCTTACAAAAAGGCAAGGTTTTGCTTTTGCCCTTGTCCTATGTGCTCTAAGCAGTAAGTTTAGGAGCTTATACCTCCAGTTGCTTAAGGAATCACTGTGCTACAAAAAGCCCAACTATTACTCCAAAAGGCCATGAAATATTTTAATGTAAAAAAAGAAAAAAATGAAGCTGATAAGGTAACACAACTAGTAAAGTGAATATATCACAAAATAAAATGTTGGGGTTTTTTCAGGCAACACTGGCTGTAAAAAGCAAAACAGGTTAAAAAAGAATTCTAAATTATATGTCATAGTAGCTAAGAATGATATTGAAAAAAGTTTCATTTAATGTGACTCAAGATTTAACTTGCCATTATCTATTGCTTATTTATTCAGGGCTGTAAATAACACTTATATAGACATAGAGAGATGTGTAAAAATGAAACATTGTGAAAAAAATACAGTTTTTCAATTTCATATGAAACTCAAAGTATAAGTTCGGTCCAATGTGGAATGTACCTACAGTTGTTTATATCAGGGCTCTAAAATCCATATAATTTTAAAAATTTTTTGTTTAAAAAAAAAAAAAAACCAGCTGACCCACCCTGCAGGTTTATTGTGTCTTGCTTGCTCAGAAAGAGCATTTTGCAGGAGTGGTTTTTTTGCTTCTTCCTTGAAGTCCACTTTGATTCCTTTAAAGTTATACTGGCCCAACTGTGGAAAAACAATTTCCATGAAGAGTCCGATGGCAGTGGGTGTATGGGAGAGGCAGATAAGGGGAGGGAGAAGGGAGACAAAAACCCAAATCCTTACTAAGGATGGAAATCAGTTGTTAAATTTTAAGGGGTATCCAATGGCTTTTTCCAGGCACTCCACTAAAGAGCCAGCGGAAAGGAAGTCCCTTTCTACTTCCACAAATTTGATATAGATGGACTTAGGGGACACACCAGGTTCCACAATGCAGTTCTGAGACAAAAAACCATTAATACCAACCCAATCTTTACTGAAGGTTTTGGTGTTTGCTTGGAAATGTAAAAACAAGCACTGCTGCAGAGTCCGAACCTCGGCAATGCCAAGGTAGCAATAGATAATACGTGTGGTCTCCATGTCCACCTGTAAAGAGGCCTGTGATGAAAGAGTCTCTGTGTCTCCTCGGGCTTCCTTTCCTACGTCCTGGGTACGGTGTTCCAAGTGGGGTGAAAGTGGCCTTTCGATACATTCTTCATAGCCAATAGCATAAAGGCCTGGGCTTTTGGGAATGCCTCCTGGCAATAAATATTGAACAACATTCCCACCAGTTGGCTTGGAGTGGGCAATGGGTATCCAGTCAATCTCCATGTGCAACTCTAGGCATCTAGCTTCACTAATTGTGATTTCTAAGAATTTATAATAAACATTTTTCCAGTTCATTTTCTGTACTCGTGTCATAATGATCCGGCCTTCAGGTTTCTCTGAATTGAAGTACTCCCGAAGACGCTTGCCAAGAGGCACCTGGGAGCTGATTTCAGCATAGTGGTAACGAATATCCTCTTTCCAACGAGTGTTGTAGCCAATGCCAAAAATGGCCAGTTTATTAGAAAGATGGAGCCTGGAAAAGTCTGTCCAGCTCTGAAATAGTTCCCATTTTAACTGTACCGATTCCAAAATTTGCACAATATTTTGCATAATGTCACGCTTCCTAAAAGGGAAAACAAAAAAATTCAGGTGGACAGATGAACACAGAACCACAATTCTCATACAAAAAAGGTCTGAGAAAAATTTGACTTTTGTGGGATTAAAGGAGGCAGAGATGGGCAGGCTTTAATTACCTCTCTAATCTGGGTGCAACCCAACTTAGTAAAAAAAACAATTTTTTAATAAAATCAGACATTCATATTTCAGAAATCACAAACACATCAAAAAGTAGCTATCAGTAATTTAAAGTTAATGGTGAGCTTTATGAGCTTTCATTCCTGAGTGATGGTAAGAAATGCTGAATTTAGAAACATATTACCTATTAAAATCATTTATAGTCTAAAACTGGTATTTCTGATACATTAAACCAAACTTACTTGGCCTGCACCTGCCACGTGACTTACTCAAGTACTTGGACCCAAAACAGATCTAAAATAACATAGCATTTTCTTGCTTTTTCAAAAATAAGTTAAAATTGATCACCACCTTAATGTCTTAACAATACTGTAAGTTGATTTAGCATAACATTTAACATTAAGTCATAAGAATGAATCTATGTGGGAAAAGCCTACATTCAATAGAAGTCATTACTTCTAACAAAAATAGACATTAGGAATAAGAGTAAAGAATGTTGGAAAAGAGCTGAAAATACGCACTAAGATTGTCCTGGGAAAGAATTTGTAAAAGACAGAAGCAGTGAAGAAATTGCTTGAACACACAAGACAAAAGAGAAAACTTTGGAAATTCTTATTTCACATGTTGCTTAACTTGAAGTTGCAAATACTCCATGCTGGGATTGGTCAAAGGGATGTAATAGGTTGAGTTCTTTTCTTGGTTGGTCTCATTTACAGCAGTAGCTAAGACCTTTGTTTTAATGAAATTTATCTGTTATATTGATTTACTGTTCTATAGGAATCAACTATATAACAAATTGTAGATTCAATCTGCAATATGTTGGACTACCACACTCACACACAGTCAAACAAAGGCGAAGAGTAAAGATGTGCACGCCTGATTTACTAGCAGCTTTTTGGAGGAAGAGGAGAGAGAATTGTGGCCCTTTGAGATATTCCTATTCAGCTGAACACTCTTTGAGGGACATCCATGTGTATCATTCCCAGACTACACATGATCCACACATCAAATCTATTCTCCTACCCTCTTTGTCTTTCATTTGATAAAGAGTTCATAAATTGCATGATCTTCCACTGGAGGCCAGAGACCTTCAGTGTGGAGGCCCTTTTGTTTGTCTTTCATAGTTCCCAATAGATGAAATGGCCCATCTAGATTCATTTGCTGCTTTGTTAAAGAATAACACCTACTTCTTAACATATATACGGGAACCTAGTAGGCATCTAATAATGATTTTTCTATAGTTCTTGATGCTCTCAAGACCAAGGTCCAGGATTTTATTTCTGGATAGACAAATTAGCTTTGAACAGAGAAAAACTGTTCCATGGCCAGTCTTGCAAATCCCTTATTCCAGTCTATCTTTAAAATGAATTTTATTAGGACATAAAGAAGACCAAACAACAAAGTTCAAATAGTTTAACATAAAGCCATTCCTCTTATTGAAAAATTTAAAAGCACACATTCTTCTGATGATAGGTTGGGTAGCATCATCTTCATGGTTGAAAGATGGCATATTTTACTGCAACTTATGGTAGCTAACCTGGTTAAGCCTTCCTGCATCTACAGGGGAAAATAAGACAACTTCACAAATGATGATAATTTGTTCAGCATTGTCACAGCCCTACAGCATCAGTAATGTTGCAGTCAGATACTGCAGGGAGCAGTTCTGGAGAGACCCCTGCACTGCAGAGTGAACACCCTGAGAGGAACCTCTTCAAATCTCTCACCGTGTGGGGTGTGACCTGGAGAGAGGAGGCGGCACAGCTTGGAGATCTCTGCAGAGCCGGTCAGTTTCCTGCCCTGCTGATCTGATCTCAGCCTGGAGCTCCTAGGGCTCACATCAGCTCTTCGGAGCTATGGAGCACAAACGGGGAGCTAGACCCAGAGTTATTCAAACAGTCCCTGCGATCTGTTTGTCGTTTTTCCTGGACTCCGGAGTTCCAACAACGGGAAAAGTTCAGGTGGTTTGAGGTTGGTGGCACCGATTCTGTGCAGTTTGAGTTCAGCCCCAGTTACACCAACTGCAGGGCCTCCCCTGTAGATCTCTGGTGGCTAAAGGGAGAGGTGGGACATTTTAGTGAAAGAGCCAATGGCTTTTTTGGGAGTGGGGTGGGGTATGGGGAAGGATGGACTAAGAACTTGTTAAACTTCATTTTAAAAATTATAGAAATAAAGTGTTTCCCTTCTTTTGGGACACTTTAGTTCCATCGTCATAAAAGATGAGACCTAAATCTAGTCAAGGGATAGTCCCAAACTTACTGAGTTTGAGTTTAAAATTATTTTGTCCTTATTCTACTGCAATTTTCTGAACAGTTCACTGAAATGTTAATCAGAACTGGCCACTAAAATAAGAGGATCTTAGACTTGGAAGTGATCTCAAAAGTCCTCTAATTTAAAATCTCTAAGGAAAAATAAATGCCCTCTACAATATCCCTGACAAGTGTTTATCTAGCATCTACCTGAAGATATCTGGTGACAGGGTACTTACTTCCTCACAAGGTAGCTCAAGACCCTTAGTTCAAACTTTTACTACCCACTGCCCAGCTATGGCATCAGGCCCAGTGGTTAATGTTCTGGTCTTAGGGGGATTGTCCTAAGAAATCAAAGCAGGACAGCTGTCAAAGGCAGAGGAAAGGGAGATTCCAAAGGAAAGCACCTAGTCTTTCTTCACTACACTGATCACTACTACCACAGCAATTTCTTCTTGCCACTTTCTCTCCACTTCTTCCCACCATCTTCTCAGATGATGTCAAGATTACAGGTTGGGAACTTTTACTTCCCCATAATTTGTCTCTTCACTTTTTCTCTCAACAGTAACTGGACTCAACACAGCATTCATAAACATTAAAAGGAATAAATCACTTACATGTTACTGAGGTCCCAAAGAGTTGAAATATTTAACATAACAGAAAATAGTCTCTTGGGGGAAAATCAGGTCACTGAGGCCATCATCAAAAGGCCCTGGATCCTAGTCTTTTTCATTCTCCTTTCTACTAATTACTTTCTTTGCTTCCCAACTGAGCAAGTAGGCCATTTGTCCACACAGATGTAAAAAGACGAATTTAGAGTCCTTTTTGTCCCACAACTTTTCCACCTAGCTTCAAGACCCTTGTGCATTTCTGAATCAGTTTAAACAAAAAAGTATTCCACACACCCACACACTCTAGCAGACACATACACACATCTTTTCATTTAATAATGAATTTCTCCTTTTCAGATGTAAAATTCCCAGGATTTGAAGATGACCTCTAGGGATAACAATATGGAGAAAGGCAAGAGATGCATAAATGTGCTTCTTTAATGGTATGGCTATGATTTTGTACACATGTATAATTATATCAAGGAGTTTCTGAATTTCTCCCCATGTTCTCCATCCCTAGGGAAATGCACTTTGTGGCAAGGTCAAACAGCTACTTACTGTGCTTCTTCAGAAGACTCTTGTTTTATTTTTAATGTTCTCTTTGTGACAGGCATTTCATCTGAAAGGCAAAGTTTTGAAGATGAATTATATTTTGCTAAGCCATGATATACATTTATGCAGATTTGTAACTATCTTTACTGTTGATGCCATATTTTCAAATGCTAGTCCTTAATTCTAGTGTGTCAAATACTGTTGTAGTTCAATGCCAGATTTATAAATATATCTCCCAAATAATGAGATGCATACATTTATATGCAAGATCAGAAACCAGCTCTACATGTACAAAATTCTTCAAGGTCACCAATGGATTTCTTAGCTAGGAGATTAAAGCTTCATTTCACTGTGAACATGATTTTAAAAGCACAAGAATGAAAACAATTCTGTTCAACTCAGATTTTCCATGTAGATTTTTCAAGCAATTATTTCTCCAATATCAAGAGACTTCCCAAATGTATAACATAATTTTTTTTCAAAGGTTTTAGTGAATTAACCTATCACAACAACACAAGAGTCAAAGGACACCAAGATAATTTAGTCTTTATTAATGTGCTTCAAAATAAAACGTCATTGAATATTTTCCGCAATTTAAGTATTTTATCTTTTCTTCTTTCCTACTGTATTAAGACCTTTTCCTGCATTTAGCATTTTCCCCCTCATTCAACATTTGAACATTTTTCATTTTAAAATACAGAATTAAATCACCATCCAACTCTTGCTTTTTCATTCATTACTTTTCTGCCATCAGGATTTCACATAGTGTGTTTATTTAGACTTTATCTGCTAAGCTTATCACAAAAGTGTGAATGGCTCTAGATTCATTTCATAGGGATTTCTTAATTATCTCAACATGAGGTAACAGAATTTTGGCCAAAGTATGAGTTACTGTCATATAAGTTAGTTGTTATTACAGTGGTTGCAAAAGGGTTCTCTCATAAAGCAGTGATCAGAGAGTTAAAATGTTTTAATCCTCTTGATCAGGCTCAAAGAATCTAGATTTGAGGAACAAGTTTTCTATTTCTAACTTCTATAATAATGCAGATAAAGTTTACACTCAAGTTGCAGGGGCTATTTATAATCATACTACTAACTGGAATAAGCATATGGTAAATAATTTAATTCAAATGGTCCTTTGAATAAATCATTCTTTTCAGGCCCTTTTCAAAGTAAATTGAATAATTCTACCTTTTTCAGTCAGGTTGAAGCCTGACAGGGACCTCTATTCATATTTAAGTTTAAGAGCCACAAAGGACAATCAAATTTTCAGTATTTTGTCCAAATGAAGAAAAAAAGTTAAATAAGCAATATGGAACTTAATAGCCAATAAACTTTAATTATCTTGGAATTACAGTATTACAGGTACCATGTGCTACATTTAAAATTGAATAGTTCTAAATTAAAAAGTCTTCCATGACATCAGGAATCTCGTTGACACCTTAATCATCAATTTAAAAAACCCATGCTACAGACAGAAGTTTAAGGCCAATTTGGGGATACCTAGTGCCAACAATGGGAATGGAACCAGAACATAGTTCAGGATTATCTATAGCAGTATGCATATAAGGTTAGATAATGGCTCTCTTACCCAATTCCTGATCTGTTGGATAGCCATGTAGATCCTGACTGTGGTTTCCCCAGTCCTCCTGTGAATAATCCTCCATAGTGCTGCCATCTGACTCCAGCTCCTGGTACAAGCCACTACTGTTAATAAGTACAGGCTGGCAGGGCTGAGCATCCCATCCTCCCTGACCAAACACCTGTTCCAACTGTTCAAATGTGTAACTGCTCTTTCTTTTCCCAACACCATGTTCTTTCACCCGACTGTAACACCTGCGAAGGGTCTAAGACACAAAGTCTTTTGTTATTCCTTTAAATCTGTACTTCCTCTTCCAGGTATGGACCACAGATATTAATTACTATTAAACAGACACAAACAGACAAACACAGACACATTGTTATAGGAATGCTAGATTTCATTTTCATTCATTACATTAGAAAAATACTATATTCAGCAATAACTCAAACACATTACAGTTCAAACAACATTTTTGCAGTTAATTATCCATTATAAAACAAGAAACATTACATCATAGCATGTCCCCGATACACACATTTTATCCCTCCTCCCCCATTAAAAAACAACCAAGAAGTACCAGCCAGCCAATAGGATGCACACCTGCCACAGAAAAGAGAGTACAGCTGCTATTGTGCCCAGAATTTGGAAAAAAGGTGAGGGAAGGGAGGACAGAAAAGAAGATTCCCCAAAGCAAAGAATACAACCTTCCTTACTCTAGGTTAAGGAGGAATACAGGTTAAAAAAAAAAATTGCCTAAACTAATTAGCTAGTAAAATATATTACTTACATAGTCTGTATTCCTTACTAACTCATTCTGTCTCTTGGGAAGCTGCTGAAATTTAAAATAGAGGTCAAATCAATAATACTCCAAATTCCCAATCTAACATATTAATTATCAAGAATTAGTACTCTAATACCTAGGTCTAATAATGAATCTAATGTACTACAGTCTACTCTTAAGACCCAAAATGTCAACCAAAATGAACAAATAAAGGTTACTAATTGCCTTTTTTTTTTTTTAGGAAGTTGGAAGGGAATATATTTATTTACTTTCCTACTACATTACTATACATAGAAAAGAAAAATGTTACAAAGATATGTTTGTTATTGTCTTTTAGAGTTTATCCCTTACAATTTTGTAAAAACAGGAGCTGTTATTTGGATGATCTGTATCTCATTTCTAATTTTCAACACCATTTCAAGTAATGAAGTGGTACACCCTATGATGTTATTTTAAAGGGTAAACTAAAGACTTAGTACCAACTCTCCCAGATTAGTTAGCTAGAATCCTGACCCTTCCCAACCGCAATCCTTCCAATATCCATTGTTTTGTTGTTTAACTTCAAGAGCAGTTTGCCTAAGAGACAATTCCCCCTCCCACCCCACCCCATTCCCCGGTGAATTCCAAATACTTCTGTATTCAACTATGCATGGCTGGTTCATTTCAGAATTAATTTGGAGGCATTAGTGTAACTGTAAATTTCTCCTTTAGATATAAAGTTAAATCCCATAAGTAAATATATTATCGATTCCAACCAAAACTCTTGATAACCTTTTATAGGGCCCCTAATAAGTTTTAAACAGTGGTGAACAACCTACAGCAGGAGATTTTATTTTTACTTCAAAATATGTCACTTGAAGCTAGACATACAGAATAAACAATGATAAGTATAAAAGGATGATAAAGATGATAAACTGCACAGTCTATCCTAAATACTAGCCATCCTATTCCCTGCATAACCACCTCTCTACTTAATTCAACCTTCTTCAGAATGTCTTTAAAGGACCAAAGTTCTTGGTACTAAATATCTCTTTTAAGTTTTTTTTTTCTTTTTACCAGGAGCATGACCACAATTCCATTAGACACAACCTTCTTAACTGGCATTTTAGGCTCTAAGACTGCCCAGGGCTTAAGTCAGAAATCTGGACTTTGGAAAATGGTCAGAGCAAACTTTTGAACCAAAGAAGTCAAGTGTCTTCAAAAGTTCTCTCATTCAAACCTCAAAATATTCTCCCAACCCGGTGAACTCTGCCTTCCTTGCAAAGATCAGAATTTGAATTGCAAACATCCCCAGCAAACTTAAAAAAAAAAAATCTTACAATGTCTTATTCCTGCCTCCAAGAAAACCCCAAATCCCTCTATCCAGCCCCTTTTAGGGCTGTAAATGGAGATTACTAACCATGCTCCTTTCAGCCTCCAAGGCCATAAACAGAGAGAAAACATATTGCTGCTCACTCCTTTCAAGTTGCCCAGAGGAAAAATTCACTACATAAAATATCCCAGAGTCAGAACTATCAATGATAGCAATTTGGGAAAACAAGGAATAATACTAAGGTCATCTTTCTAAAGAAAGGTAATTTAGCCACATCAAACCTGCCTGGATATAATACAGACCTAAGAAAAGCCACTAATATCTGATACCAAGCATGGTGGGAAACCACAAAACAGGCTCTTTTACCATCTGTGTAACCACTAAATTGTAGTCAGCTAAACTAGTAATTTCATAAGGTTCATGTAAGTGTGCATGAAGAAAGCTACAGTAAAGTCTAGTAGTTACACAATGGTTGAGAAGTCCCAGATCTGCTTATGGAATATTGGCCTGATGACTTGGTTTCTTTCAAACAAGAGGGACTAATAATTATTGATATAAACCTGCTTGGAATAACTGATGTAGGAAAGAAATATTCTATCTCAGGGCTGAAGACGCCAAGTAAGCAATTATCATATTGGGAATCTGATATATAAGAATGCTAAAACTAGTTAGGAACATAGATCTAGAACTAGAACTCAGAAGCGATTTATTCCAACCCCCTCATTTTACAGATGAAGAAACTGAGGCCCAGGGAGGTTAACTGACCAAAGGGCATACAAGTAGCAAGCATCAGGGACAGGATTTGAACCAAGGTCTTCTGATTCTGTGGGTGGTATTCTTTCCACTGTACCACACTGCCTCCATGCTTCAGTTCTCTCAAGAAATGTACATATTTCAAGAAATGTTTAAGGCAGAAGTACCTCATGATCTCCAGCAAAGACCAAAGAACAAAGAAGATTTCATATTTTTCATAACATATGTAAGGCATGTTCATCAAGACAGATCATGTCTCCAGACTTGAAGGAAACATTAAAACTCAGAAAATCAGCTTGTCTAACCCTATGAGAAACACTATGATATAGCTAAGCTAGGGATTTGGGGTGGATAAATAGGAAGGAGGGAGATTCCTACTCTTATCACATATATCCTGACCAGAAAAAAGGGACCTTCCTAACTACAAAAGATAATTTAAGGGATACAATATTAAAAATGTGTACTATAACAAATAAAAGAACTTGGGGAAATGCCCTAGTCTGCATCCTAACACTAAAATGACACTACAGAATCTAGGAATGTGAACCTTGATGATTCTCAGGGAGAAGCCTCACCTCTCATTTGCCAACAGTTCATATCTGGCAAGAACCCAATTCTGGTCTTTCTTAGGAAAATCATTTCAACTATAAGAAGAGATGCTTTCTCCCTTGGCCTCCTTCCTCCTTTCTCCCTTTTACCCCATCTCAGAAGTCAAAGTAACTTAGGTTCAGAAAAAAATTGTCAGTGAATTAAAATTTAGGGGAAGAGAGTTTACTTAAACCTATTAGAGGATTCACTTTTCTAGACTACAGAAAATATCCAAAGTGTAGTAAAGTCAGTGTAGTTACTTACTACCAGATATTTCCACAAAAAACTACGTATTATACATGATTGTTCCCATAGGGAAAATTGTTAACAGTCACATGTTACCTTGTATCTTGAACAAGTTTGTTTGTTTTTTTTTTAATTATGACTATATGAGCACTAAAATATCAATTTGACCAGATGACCAAATCACAGGCGTGAGTGCTTCAGTACTGAATTTAGAAGAAATGCCAAGTGAACTCTTACTAAAGTCCACCATGCCAATTATTTGAGGATTTTTAAAAGGTGAGAATCAAAGAAAAGATCTGACAAATGCCCCACTACCAAAGTAGGGAGAAAAAGATGACTGACAACTTAGAGAATATAGTTAATTTTTTGGTCAATTTTAAGATTAAAAGAAAAGAAAATGATAGAACAAGAAGATGACATTCATTGTGGATGAATGCAAAGCAGTCTATCTGAGGAGTAAACAGTAGGAATTGAGATTGGCAGGATTTGGGTTTAACAGTAGCAATGCAGAGAAAGACCCAGGGTTACAGTACACGAAACATTAAATACAGTGCACAATGCAACTCTCTTGCCAAAATAAGTAAATCCAGTATTGGGTTGTATAAGCAGAGGAATCACATGTAAGCTATGAAGGTGGCTCTTCCTCTCTATTCAGCACCGGTGAGGCAACAGCTGGAGCACAGCATTCAGTTCTGGGCATCGCACCAGCTACAAGAGAGGGAAATTGTAGAGTTCAGAAAAGGGCAAATAAAATAATGAAAAGCTTGGAAAAATAAGATCTACAAGTAGGGCAGTGGTTTCATCACAGCCCTCCCTGACATTATACAAGATACTTTTGGGGTGGGAGTGGGTCTCATTTTCCCTCATATCTCCTATAATCCTTCCCTATGTTTTTAGGAAGTGAAAAGAAACAAATTTTTTGCAAGCCTGGCAAAGCATAAAGGGAATTAAAGTAAATTCATAAAACAGG
The DNA here is from genome assembly GCA_011680675.1 of Gymnobelideus leadbeateri. Taxonomy (NCBI): domain Eukaryota; kingdom Metazoa; phylum Chordata; class Mammalia; order Diprotodontia; family Petauridae; genus Gymnobelideus; species Gymnobelideus leadbeateri. The sequence goes on along the minus strand of WOXC01001384.1, from coordinate 333,109 downwards.
GTAGAGTGTTACCAATTCTGCTATCAGTACAATCATTTTCTCAATGTTTGCCCCATTTTACATTTAATCAGAAAAGAATTACCATGACAAAACCACTGATCTATGAGAAATGGCTACAGGTGAAACAGAGCATCAAATAAGAAGTAGGAAGAGTGGGCCACAATAGCCACACACAGGTAAATGTGTTGTTTGAAAGACTTTGGCATGATCATTCTTGTTAGTGTCAGAAATCAGATGAAAAATGAAGTCAAATTGCAGGAAGGAAAGCTGAGCTGTAACAGTAGGAAAAACTTATTAAAAAAAAATAAAAAAACAAGTAGTAAAACAAGCTTTCAATGGTAGGTATAGAACTACCCACATTAGATGAGGATTAAGTATATTTTAACCCGTTGCCAATTGAAAATTATCCACGAGTTTCCCCTTTTTGGACAAATAATTAAAAATATAATACCTTTTATTCATAAACAAATCCTTATAAATCACATGGATTCTCTACTTCATTAGAATCCAGAAAAATCAACCTCAGGGAAAATATCCAGGAATTTATTTTCTAAGAACCAAAGAAATACCTAAGGCTAAAATAGCTGTAATTCTGTACCACCCATTATAGCACCAAATCATATGTCATTTTTTTAGATTATTTCCCTAGCTTTGGACTAAGGTCTTTCAAACAATGCCAGCTGATTAACTTTCCTATATCCTTATTCATAAACACTAAATGAGAACCCTTCCAAAAGGAGGTTAAAAACTAACCAATTGCATGGTTAGTTGTTTTTAAGAATTATCTTTTTAAAAATCTTTATTGTTTTAGGTGATACTAAAAATGTTCTTTCTTGATCACAATTTCTCAGTGTAATCACCAAAGTTAACAGAAGAAAAGGTTTCAATTAGCAGCTGTTAAGGAGAAACAAATTTATTTCAATATGGACAAGAAAGATATGAATGTAGAGTACAAACTTCTAGCAATTTACTTCATACATTTTTTGGATTTCTACCTATCAGCAATTCAACATCAAAATCTATCCAAACTAGCAAAAGGTTTATACTAAGGTTCTACGTTTTGCCCTGCTCCCGTTTTTTCGATGCAGTTATATGTATAATATCGTGATGCTGTCACTCACCTCTATGCCATTCTATCACTTATTTGAGCATAAAACTGCATTATGAGGAAAAATCAATGTAGTTCTGGAGTCTTGAACATCTAATGCATGTCAAGTTACTGACTAAAATGTAAAATGTGTGTGTGTGTGTGTGTGTGTGTGTGTAGACTCTTAGCCCTTCTTTTTCCCCCTCTAGATCAACTAGATTTTACTGCTTTGTAACAGAAAATAGTATAGCATTTGGGCAAGAGGCCTAATAGGCCTTCTTACTAACCTGCCTTATTACAAATGAAAAGACCCAATATCACAATACTCATGGGTGATTCTAAATCTTGAAGGAGTCAGTTTGGGTTAAATTTACATATTGAGTCCCATCAGCAGACTGCTCAGAATGAACAGAATCTAGTGGCAAACAACCAAAATTCTCTTGTTCTCTGGCAGAACCAAAAAAAATTTTACTAGTAGAAGCAACATTTTCATAACTTATAGGTGCAGAAATATCTACTGGGTGAGAAATTTTTTCTGCTGCACCAATTAAATATTATTGCCAATTAATTCATTATGTGGCTTTGTGATTTATCCAATATAACATGTCATCCACTATCTGACTTCAATACTCAATTTTTATTTTGCATAAATTACCTGTAAGGATATTCAGAATAGTGAAATATTTAGGAATGACCTAACATACAATGCATGGTAATGTCACAAACATTTTCCTCTTCAGTGATAAACAAATTTAAATATATTTTGTCTACCTTCCTAAGCAGTTACAATGGTAAAGCCTTAATCTGTCTTCTAATTTCAGTATGACAAACAGGGTATTAATCCTAGTGATATGGCATTGCTTCAGGGAATTGATGCAGATAGACATCTGTCCTCTTAAGACTAGTAGTTTAGGCAGCAATAAGGAAAGACTGGATATGGTAAGAACAGGTGAAGGGTGTATATGTAAATTTAATCAAAGCCAGCTAAATTCCTTTTTCCTCTTCAGGGTGGAAATATTTATTAGGGGAGGGCAGAGGTCAGTCCCCTTTATTATACACACTCAAGCTAAGTTCACTCCAAGTTTGGTTTCTAAAAATGGCAGAGGAAGTTTAGGGAGCTCAGAGTGAAGGAAAAGGAGACAAATTATTCTCATTTGAGCAAGGGGCATCAGTTTCAGAAATAAGGGGGAAGAATACTGCCCCCTCATATATCATCCCAGAAGGGTTAGGGCTAAAATATACCACCACCACATACACAACTAGCTCCCAAGAGTCACATCTTTGTTCTTAGTGGGGAGACATATAAGAGGGATGTCCTCGGTGAGGGAGAAGGAAAGGTGTCTCCCTATCTCTTGCTGCTCATCCGGATTTCTTTGCCGTTGCTGACAGGGTTGGAGGAGGGGCTTGGAGTGCCAGCAAAAGCAGATTGTTGCTAGGCTGACTTCCAGTGATTCATGTGCTGTCGGGGTGAATGGGGTGAATGGGGATCACTGCCTGGGTCAGGGTGGGGAGGGGGTTGGTTAGGCCATTCCCATTCTGACTCTCAGAGTCTGGAGAGGCTGCAGAAAGGCCAGCTGGAGGCTGGAAAGTGGCAGAGGTGCAGTCCTTCTGTATCATCTTGCTGGGGAGCTGCTGGGCACTCTACTCAGGGTCTGGCTTGCTGAAGTTGGGGCCCTCAGAATAAACCATACAGAATTCTCCGATCTTCTGTACATCACCCCCATGGCCAGTGTAGAGGGTCAGAAAGCCTTTAAAACTGAAGTATACCCCTTGGTGAGTCGGATAATGTCCCCAGGATGGATCAGGTTGTCATTATCATCCCAAACAGATATATTGATGCTACCTGTTTTGTCTCCTACTTTGCAGATCCTCACCTCATGTCTTTTGTCTTGGTCACTCGGCCTGTCTCTAGCACAATGAAGATGAGATTCAGGTTCTTAAGTCCTGGGCTTGATATCTTTCACAAAGGTCTCCATCGCCATGCTGCCCAGGCCTCCACACCCTGAGGGAGAGCCAGGGTTGTCTCCCAGATAAATTCTTGTGGGCTGTTGATGTCTGGGAACTGGTGGATTTTGCAGCTGCAAAGGCTGTAAGAGTTGCCAAATTTCTCTTTTACTATGCAAATTCACAATATATATTTTTTAAAACCCTTTCCAGGGAAGGAAGAGGGATAAGAGAATTTCTGATTGCAACACAGGCTCCAATTACATCAAGTAGACACTTCCCCAAAAGGACTTTGGCTTGTATTAAAAGATGACATAATGTTTAATAGTTATATAATGATTATGGATTTTTTTTTTCATTCCTTAGAATGAAAAAAAAAACAACTTTTTAAAAAATATTTAAGAATTTTTAAAAATTCCTTAGAGGCTAATTTTAAATTAAGGGAAGATTAACAGAGGGGAGAAATAGAATTCTTCTAGATTAGGAAATGAAAGTCATTATTAGCAGAAAATTTCCTTAGACTAACAATAGTCAGGTCTGTTATCTGGCTAGACTCAAATTGGCTATCTCTCTTTGTTCTGCTACACTATTGTTGTCATACTATAACACAAAATTTGAGATGATAAGAGCTTCCTAATAAATCTTCAGAAAAGTAGAAGCAGAAAGGGTAAGAAAGTAGGTATAAGTGTAACAAGTAAATAAAATTTTTTCCTCAAAGCAAATAGTGACAAGGAAGACTCTTTAGACAGTACCTATAATCTCTGATAACTGTTTCCTTGACAATGAAGTACTATATTTTAATTCTCAAGTTCTACAGTTCTATGGCTGTAGAATCACAGAATTTCAAAGTCGAAAGAGACTTCAGAGATCATGTAATTTGAACCCTACCTGAAGCATGAAAGATCTCTACAATAGTCTCCATTAAGTCATCACCCAGTCATTCAAACTTAGTTGCTTCTTATATCTGAAACATGGGTTAAGGAACTCAAAAATATAAAATAGCTATCCTTCCCATAAAGATGAAGAAAGAACCAGATGATTTCTACCCTTGGATTTTATAAGGTCAGGTAGAAAAATGACAACTATTGTCAAAAGGTTTCTCTTGTTTATAGCCTAAGTAACTGTGGGGAACTGTCCAGAATTGAAATTATTCAGGCAGCATACATGTCATAATCACTCACAAAGTTGGAAGGGACCTCAGACTCCATCTAGTCTAAATCACAACTGACCAAAAATCTCCTCCACAAGATGAATATACAGTCTTTGCATAAAATCTCTAAAATAAAATCATAAAATCTCTACTAAGAAGAAATCTACTATGTCTAAAGGCAACTCATGTCACTAATTATAAAGTTTTCCCTATCCACTACATCTAAATCTGCCTTTCTGCAAGTTCATTTACAGCTCCTTATTTCCAAATTTTACTTTCAGTTGTCACCACAATCTTCATGAGATGTAACACCCATTATTCCTAGATATCCATTTATTTTTCTGTCATAAAATCTTCCTAAGATAGAGGTTTGACAGGATTATAGATCTAGAGCTTGAAAAAGCCTCCCAGGCCATCTAATTCTTTTCCCTTATTTTACGATGAGGAATCTGAGGTTCAGGGAGGTTAACTGACTTGCCTCAAGTCACACAGGTAGTACTAAGCATCAGAGGTAGGATGTGAATCCAATTCCTATCTCCAGAGCAAGCTTTGATAACCAGTCAATGCCTGCTCCTGCTCTTGCTCCTGAGCTAGCTAATGTGGGTGTTGGTGTAGTTTTCTGGATTCATTAGGTCTATGTCTATTCTGATTGCTCAGAGAATCCTTGAGGAAAAGAGAATGTTAACTACTATAAATATAATATCTTCCTCTGTTGCTCAAGAGCTAATCACAAGTGTTCCTTATTATTTTTAAGGCAACAAGGGAGAAAAAGATATCAGGTATGCACTTCAACTTCTGATGTGTCTCAATGAAACAATAGGATCACAGCATTTAGAAGTGAAAGAGATCTTTAAGTTCATTTAATCTTTTTTGTGCCATAGATCCTGTTTGAAGTCTGGTAAACCCTATAGATTCCTTCTTAGAATATTTTTAAAGGCATAAAATGAAATACATAGAATTCCAAAGGAATTAATTATGTTGAAATATTTCTGTGTACATACATACACATACACACACACACACACACACACACACACACACACACACACGCACACGCATGGTCCCCAGGTTAAGAACCCCTAATCTAATTCAAACTCTTCATTTTCTAGATAAGGAAACTGAGTCCCAGAAATGTGAAGTAATTTGCCAAAGGTATCTCTCACACACAGATAAGTAGAAAACCTGGGGTTCAAATCTAGGTTTTCTGACTCCAAATCCTATGCATTTTGTACTGAACTATGTCGGCAGAGATCTTATAATAAGGACTTATTAGAGACTTTACAAGGAAGAAAATACCATCATGGTATTTTTTGAGCACTTCATCAATACTTTCAAGGCACAAAATAAAGGAATGATAAGGTAGTTTACCTGAACACTTGCTAGAAAACAATAGAGAAGCTCAAGCATCATGAAATATATTTTCAACAGAAATGAAGAAAATTATTTAATACAAAAAGGAACAGGACTAAAGAGTATGCCCTTCTTAATGCAACACTTTCAAACAGAACGAAGATTCTGGTAGAAAAAAGATGGAGAAAAATATCAAACTGATAGAGCATAGCAGTAGTTCCCAACTGGGCAGGCTACAGACCCTATGAAGTCATCACAGTGGTTCCTTGTATCCATACATACATCAGCACTGTCATTCTGATTTAATCCCAACAAAATATACATGATGCAGTAATGAATAAGCAAACGTACATTCTGTAAGCTGAATAAATGTTTCGAACATACACATATTACTAACTGATTTCTTAGCCACTTAATACCAGTAGTGAAACACACACAGCCCAAACCTAATTTGCAAGTTTGAGTTAATATTTAAGTGATTCTTTGGAAAGTAAGAGTTATTTTGGGAGATGAAACCCTTGAATGATCACATACATTTGAGAACAGATGAGGTCAACCATCTGAGACATATATTCAACTACTTTACAAATCATCACTAACAGGTAGCTATGTCAATAATTAGAAGATTCCTTTTGCCACCTGGTCTCAAACTTCCTACATTATCTTCCATATCACTCTACTTTCAAGCACTGTTGCTAAATCTTTATATGAATACTAAAAAGTAAGTATGCTGATACATTACTATATGTATATCTTCTGTTTCACAGATGTACCCTGTAAGTCAGTAATATTCAGTCAAAGAAATGTTAATGCTACTATTCTAAGTTTGATATCTTTTAAAAACATACCTAATATTATTATCTGCAATTATTACACTGCAAGCATAGAAAAGGAGATCATTAAATTTTAAGTGCCTCTCATTCTCTAATTGTTGTACCATCAGCTGCATCTGAAAATGTAATACCATCAATCTACCATTACAGTATTGCCTAGTACCTCTTGGTCACTGACTAAAGGGACTTTTTTAACCTATAATGACAATGTTTACAACAAATACTGGTCAGAGTGGGATTTCAACTCAAAATATAAATGTAAATATTTTCTTCTTTCATTTAAAGTACATATTTTAAATTTTACTTTATGTTTTATAGTATGGGACCCCAACCCTACTTGCCATCCATGAATTAAAGATAACTTAGTGAAGAGTTGTTTCAAGCAAGGATCCTGATACCAGGGAAATGATATTAGAAAACGTGAAAATCTTCAACATGTAGATTTTTTTTTAAGACTTAGGCAAGAGGATCAAAAAGAAGAGTGCATGAAGACCTCAATTTAGGATCATAGGATAGAGAGACCTTAGCAACCATCTAGACCAATTGCCTTTTTTTTAAAGAGCTAAGCGATCCAAGGTTCACAAAGGTTAAATAACTTGCCCTAAATAATACAGGTAATACTTAACAAACCTAGGGCAATTCTGGTCTCCCTTATTACATATGATGTCTTCTTCATCTACTCCCACAACACTGTCTGCCTTCTTGTACACTTGTCACTTATATTCTAAAGTGAAATACATTTATCTATATACACATCTTCTTACTCCTACTACATTGTAAGAGAAAAAGCTCAGATCAAAGCTTAATTATAGTAAGAAGCTAGAACTGTTTTGCTAGTTAGCCTACAACCCAGTGGCAGTCAGTGGAAAGAAATACTTACTAGATAAAATAATGTACATTAATGTACATTACATTATATTAATTCAGCATAGAAAACTGGAATTTTTCATGATACACCCAAAAACATAAAAGATTAATTTCTAAGTCTTATGAATAATAAAGGTAATTAGTCCAAAGAACTTTCTAAATATTGATATAAAGCAGTCTCTTCTCTTAAAAAAGTTCAAATTGTGTTACTCTAAATTATGTATATAAATTCCTGACATTTTAAAATAGGGCAAAAGGGAGAGAACGGATGGAAATATGCATTCATAGAGCTCCCACCATGTGCCAGACACTGTGCTAAGCACTTTTACAAATACTATCTCATTTGATCCTCAATAACTCTTTCTAGTAGGAGCCATTATGATTTCTATTTTGCAGTCAAGAAAACTTGAATCAAAAGAGGTTAAGTTGATCAATTAATCAATAAACATTTATTAAACAACTACTATCTGCCAGGTTAAATGACTTGCCCGGGGTCACAAAGCTAGTAATGTCTGGGGACAGATTTGAACTCAGGTCTTCCTGAGTTCATGTCCAGTATCCTATTCACTGCACCACCAACTACCAAAGTAGACAGCTGAAAGGTTAAAATCAAAAGCAATCTGTCAGTATCCTTCTTGAACCACAATTCAAGTCTTCTTTTGTAGGGAAAAGAATTTGCAGATGTTAGAAATAAAATTAATTTTAACCAAAACTCATTTTTCCTGATCACACTAAGATCAATTAAAGACATTTGATTTAGTCAGAGAAATGGGAAGAGTTAAATATAAATACTACAATGAATTATAAAAATACAACTTATAATAAAATCTTCATGTAAATATAACCATAAAGGATGTGGAAAAAGGGTACAACTCTTTACATTACATTTAGTTAAACTTCTACTTTATAGGATCAGATTGAATGAACAGTGTCATTTCACTGCTCCATATACACTACTGTTACACAAGGGGCTAGAAACATACATAAAAAAATTTATAATAAAATTAACTATTAAAATGTTTAATATGTCAGCTAATCAGTGACAAAAGGTACTGGGAAGCAACAATATGGCATAGCACTACAGTAAGCTTTTAGAAGACTGGGAGAAGTATGTATGTCATTTCCACGGGATCTCATTTAGCTCTCTTTTACAAATGGGGAAACTATACTCATTTAAAGAAATGGTCATTCAAGTAATGTAGGAAAAGCTTACACATACAGAGATGAAGCTAAACTAAGCTAAACTGAAAAATATGTAAATTAGACCAATTTATTAAATTTTAGAGATCACAGATTAGATTAGATACAGAAGGTATCAAGTAAGGGGTTATCCAGTCCAATTCCCCCCTCTCATTCTACAGATGAAGAAACTGAAGAACAAAAAGGGAAAGTGATTTGCCACAGGTCAATTAGATAGTAAGAGGCACAGCCAGGCTATGAATCCAGGAACCTTGACTCTAAATCCAGCAATCCTTAACTTTACATGGAGAAGTCAACATTTTGGTAAATAAATAATTGCTACCACAGGATAGAAACATCACTGAAGTAGTTATCATATTGTAGGAGCATAAGTGTGTGACATTAAACCATCTCTGCAAATATAACCAATTATAAGTTCACTTATTCAAAAGTCTACTGCTTTTAAGCATTTTACATTTTTCTTTTTTGCATGTTTGCATTTGCATTTTTAACTTAGGAAAGTAACTTCTTATACTCAAAGTTGTTTACACTGCTCTAAGAAGTATGAGTATATGGTGGCATTTTAGCCAACATCTTACTGGATTTAAATTTCAATTATGACACCCTCTAATGAAAGTGTTAAGGAAATCACAAAGTTGACAAAAGAGAAATAAGTCTGTATAATCTACTCGTCCAAAATTGAGAGTTGACTGGTTTCCAGGTGATATTTTCAAATCAATTTATAGGCAAACTAATAATTAACAGTACTGTTTTTGCTCCCTGAACTTTCAAAGTTGAGCCTAAAATTTGAAACTGTGTACCAGTTCCTTGCTAAATGGTGATCTCTAATAACAATGGTTAGTATGGGAATGATCCTCTATACAATATGGTAAATTGTATATTCTTATTAAGGTCTAAAAAGCAGATCCAAAGTGAAATTTTTTTTCAAAAGCCCCAAACCAATATGACTTTGCTGAATACAACAGTCCAGGGCACTCAAATTATATAATAGGTCATTATACTCAAATAAATCTCATTTTAAACAATATTAATTGTTCTTGAAAAGTCCAGTGACCTTGGACAAATCACTAAACTTAAGTCTTAGTTTTGCTGTATTTAACTGAAACAATACACTGTTCACCTAAAAAGGGTATTGCAAAGACAAAACGAGATAATTTATGTTGAAGTACTTTGTAAACTGTATAGTTATATAAAATGATGCACTATTATTATTATATGAATTTTTATAAACTGATTTTACATGAATTAGGTAAGCACATGATTTAAGGTAAGCATTCTTAACCTGGAATACATGATTTTTTGTAGATAATTGTATTTCAACATAATTGGTCTCCTTTGTAATCCTATGTATTGTATTTTGTTTATTTAAAAATATTCTGAGAAGGTTCCTAAGGATTCTAGGGGGTCCATGGCATAAAAAATAAAGAGTTACATTAATTATTTAATTATTTTTTAAAAAGGAAAACTATTTTTATAATTTAAATAATTCTCTAATCTATGTCTTTCCCAAACTTATTTTTTGTATACTACATTTTCTGAAAATAGAACACAAATGTATTTAATTCTATACTGTACACAGTCTTCCTATATTTAAATTTTTTAAAAAAGCAGACCCAGAATCCTGTTCATTCACAAATAAGATATGATTGCCAAGTCAATTATTTCTAAATAGAGAAAACTCTTGATGTGTTCCAAAAAACAAGTTTAAAAAAGGTATGAAACAATATTTTAAATAGTCTACTCTTTCTGGGCACTCACCACATCTCTCTCAGACTCATCAAAAGGCAAGCCTAAGAGTGAATTCACTTACAGGTGATGCCGGGGGGATTAAATGAAGCTATTAGAATAGGCAAAAAATTTAGTAGATGTAACCAGTTTGATTAAATCACATATATACTTATAACACCTGATAGTTCTTGGAAAACTTTTCATCATAAGGCAGGTTTTTGTAGAATCCACAGAGAAGGCTATATTTTATTAAAATGTTCAAGGACAATTTTTGGCCCTAAGCATCTTTCTTTGATTTAAAAAAAAAAAAGCACTGATTCTCACAAAAGTATGGTTAGGCATGATAGTTAAAATTTAGGCAAAATGGTAATTTGCCCACTGAATCACAAAAACTATTCTAGATATTGTGATAATTATTTTTAATTAATCCAAAAAATCATCCTTAAGAATTATTCATTTTAACTGGTAAGGAGAAACCCCACCCCATTATCTTTAAACATGTTCTTAAATAAGCAAACAATGTTGATCCATTAAAGACAAGTTTTTTAGGTCATACATTCACCTTGCATTCATCTTGTGGCAAGCTAGAAGTACACATCTGTTTCATGGACATAAAGCCAACTCCCAAGAGGCAAATCTTTGGAGAATGCCCAAAAACATGGGACTTGAGAATGAGTTTTGCAGTGTATCAGATTAACTGACTGGAAGTGTGAATGCAGCATCTGGCTCAAAAGTGAATGATTTTATAAAATCAAAGCTTAGATAAAGTGTCAAAGGCAAGAACTGCTAACATAGTAGGAACTGTGACATTATCTCTTCTTTTCTGAAAATAGTCTTTACTGAAACTTAATCACGCACTGTTTTAAGACACCTTGTGAATTCATTGACTTGTATTGTTACTCATCTTTTTCATGTATATCTTATCTTCCCAAATAGACTGTAAAACTTATGCTAGGGAGAAATTCAGTTTAACTGAAAGAACATAGGAAAGACTACAACCTCAGGAGGGTTTCTTAAGGACCAAATGAGACAATAAATCTGAACATACTTTGAAAGAAGTAAATACCATTTGATACTCAATCTAAGATATTTATTTTATTAGATTACAAGTGTATAGTCCTAGAGGTGTACACCATACACACTAATAGGGTGTATGTACTATTAGTATATATATATATATATATACTACTATTACACAAAGGATATTTACAAACTTAGAGGCAGACTGAGTTCAGAAAGGTGGGGAGTTCATGTGGGGTGACTTGTCCTTCTATGAGGTTACCAAGAACTGGGCAGGATGAGAAGGCATGGTTATGCAGCAACCTTCACTGTTTTAGAAAGCATCCATATCAAAAAGCCCATGGAGTCACTTAAGACTCCAAATATATTTCTTTGTATCATCCAGAGAAACTTGTGTTTTAAATATACACATAGTACTCACTCAATAAATGGATGTCAATAAATGGCCTTGCAAAGAACAAGAAAGAATTAAAAATTAGGCCACCCAAACCAGTCATTTTCATCTTTTTGGCAAACAAGTATTTTTTCAGAAATAATCAGGTCAGATCTTATTAAATTGTGAAATATTTCCACACCAAGATTAGAATAATATATACGATAAAAGAGGTGTTATGTAAATGTTAAGTATGAAGAATGTAAAGAAATATGGAAAGATCTATATGAAGTGATGCAAAGCAAGATTACCATAACTACAATTAGTGACTATAACTACATTATAAAAAGACAATGACAAAACTAGTAGAACTTCAGATAGAACTAGAAAAGGACATAAGCAGGACATATTTTTGCTAGTTTATTGTATTAAGTCATTTGGTTCTACTTTATACAATTCTAAGAGTTTTATATAAGATGTGTGTGTTTATTCAATTATTTGGAGTAGTGGCAAATAAATTTATAATAATTTTTAAAAGATTAATAGATAAGAGCTATGCAGCAATAACCAGCTATTTATATCAGATCAAAATTCTCTTTGTCCTTGAAATACAGTATAAGACTACTTGGAAAAAACAAAAAAAGTATTATTAGCCACATCCAGCTGGGATCAACTCAGTATCTGTCTTTATTTCCCATGATGAGATAAAAATTATTAAGTAAATAAATTCACCCTACCTGCTTAGGCTATGGATTTTATATTGGCTAGAAAAATAATCTCTCTTGCAATTTAAAGTAATTTGACATGTCATGGATTGATACTATATTAAGCCAATTTTGTTTCTGCCCTACACAAATTTCTGTTTCATAGAAGTTCTCAGTTAAACCAACCCCACTAATCCATGCACTGAGTCTTTTACTTTCCACATTTGGTTGCAAGTCATTTGCTTGTACCAAAATTTAAAAACTAAGTTTGCAGAATCTATCGCTCCCTCTAAACGGCCTTTACAAGAGGAATTTATTTCTGAATGGATTTTCAGGTAATATAATTCAACATGTTTTTTTAAATTTACAAATGAATACTACAGTATAGCACAAGTTTATTAAAGTTCTCTTTCTAGTCTTTAGTTAGTAAAGTCTGTTGCTTTGATTGAAATACAAAGTCAAGTTCTTTTTTCACAAAGTAATTAGCAGAGGCAGTTTAGCTACACTTGCCAAACTTAGGAATTTTTGCAAGTGGAGTAGTATTACATTAATATTTCAAGAATTTATGTTTTCCTTAGGTGTAACTCCCTCCCCAGAGTTCCCAAACCCTTTATTTAATAGATTGTCTTCAAGAGTTGCTGAGGCTGAAAAAATTAATTACCCTGTAACTAAAAAAAGTGATGAATCTGGCCACCTAGTTCTAGGACAATCAATACACATATAGTCTGTCAAGCACCCCCACATTCCAAAGTCTGCCCAACTTGGCAGAAACTTCAAGAACTTATGTTATACTGGCCTAGCCTTCCAGACCCTAGAACCACCTCCACAGAACCAAAAACATTAGAATAGAACTTCAAAAGAGTGGAATAGTATTGTGTTAGTAGAACTAACTAACGGATACAAAAGTCTAACTTTTTTATAAGCTCCTATATATGAAAAGTTTGAGAGGATACCTTGGTCATTCTCAATTTGTAAGTATATCCTCTTAAAACAAATTAATAAGACTATGTAATTTCCTTTACTAGTTCAACTCAGACAGGGACAAGAGGGCAAACTAATTGGATGATATTTGGATATTTCAGGGGTTAGATTTAGAGTGGAACCGTCCATGTTCAGTGATTCACTGATGACACAGCATGCTCAACAATTGAAATCAGTCCTGAAATTCCTCTACAAAAAAATTCAGATGGGTCAGATTTTAGAGTCTAGGTGTATCCCCAAGGGGAAACCTAAGCTAGAGAATGGTATATTGCACACCACTGACAGTGATCTAACTCTGTTAAATGTATTAAGAATAGGGATCTCCCCAAATTTGTAACGTCAATGAGCTTGACCATTAACTGACTGAATCAAATACTGATAAAGGCTCAAATTTCTTACAAAACAATAAAAATAATAATGTGTCTTAAATTTTCCTACTGATTCTTGGATCATTCCTTTGCTTCCTCTCCTCCACCTCACACCCCCCTCTACTTATTTGGGCTCAGCCGAGGCAGATAAAGTAAAATGTAAATTCCCTGAGGGCTGAGGAGAGGGATTAAGTTGCTTTTAATCTTTTTACTCCCAGCAGCCAGCATAGTGCCCAGAACATGGTAAATGCTTTACTGAACTGAAGTAAAAGACTTTTTTTTTTTAAAGTCGAAGACACTACAAATAAAATCAACTTAGAATAAGAGAAGTAACTGGCAGAGTCCCAGAACAATAACTGATAGATTTGATATACCTTTGGTTTTGGTCCTGGCCAAAATTTTCTAAATTATATTTTTCTAAATCCATCAGATAGCAGCTTTCAAGAAGACCCCAATCCAAAAAGAACTTTCACTGTCTGTAAAACCATAAACAAGTAATACACACAAGAGAAAAACAGCCTTAGTCACAAATGTTAAGAGTTTTACTGAACCTGGGTTTGAAGTAGGTACACTATCCCTAAATGAACAGAAAGACTTTCATTCGGAGAAACTTGGGAAAATGGATCAACTCTGGTGAGCACTACAGGTTTGTAATCACAAACTGATTCAACTAAAATACAACTAAATATCAAGAAAACTAGAGCCCACAGATTTAAAAACTGCAAATTAGTAAAAAGCCTTCACAAAGGTGAAACTTCTGGTCGAGATTAAAAGTACCTAACCATTAAAACGCCTATGTGAGGAGAAATTCAAGATTCATGCATGAGACTCTTTGCCTATTACAACAAATATAGCTCAGTATCTACCTAACATGAGGAAAGGGATGGCTTTCATGAAGGGACCTAATTAAAAATGTTAGAAAGTCTCAAGCCAAGGAAAAAGTCTCACTCCACATTCCTTCCAAATTCCAAGTCTGAGTGTCTTTGTGCCCACAAACTTGCCACAGTAACAATACAAGATTGGGCTGCCAGCAGCTCTTTCCAAGGCATCTGGAATCCTACTAGCCCCGCTGGCAGCTCAAGTTGGAGATACTGCAACTGACACAAAGGCCAGTAGTCCTAGAAAGCTCTTTCTGTGAGTGTGGCTCCACCACTCACTGGGAAACCCAGAATGGGAGCTCATCTCCCCCCTCCTCTCCCTTTTCCCAACCCCGCCTCCGACCCTGGGAGCCCCTCGGTATGGAACAAAGCGAGGGGCCCGGGTGCTAGGGGGAGAGAGGCGCCTGCAGGGCGAGGACCGCCGCTCAGCACACAATGAAAAACCACCAACTTCGGAGAGCTGGAGCATCCAAACTGGCAAGAAAGAAGGGGGCGGCGGCGGTAGGGACATTTAAGCTCACATCCAGAAGACCCGAGGCCGGGCGGGCCCCCTGAAAAAGTCCCCTCCCCAAGGGGAGAAAAGAAAGGCGGAGGGGATACGAACCGCCCCCCCCCCCCGGCCCCGGAGGGAAGCTCCGCGGACAGCCCAGCCCCAGCCCCCGCCCCCCGAGGCCGGCTTCCCCGCCTTCTCTCAGGGTATCTGGTTCGCTGCCCCGGGCCGGGCGGCTGGTTACCTTGATGCGCTCCCGGCACTGGGACGGGGTCCGCTCGTAGCCCAGCTCGGCCAGGGCCCGGGACACGCGCTCGTACATGGCTGGCCCGGGGGCCTTGCTGCCGAACACCGTGCCGGCTCCCTCCAGCTGCTGGTACCGCGCCTCCACCAGCCGCTCGTTGCCCCACACAGCTATCAGCGCGTTGGTCTCGGCCGGGGTCCACGACATGCCCCGGCAGGCAGCGGCGGCGGCTGCTGCGGCCCCGCCGCCGCCGCCAGGGGAAAAGGAGACGGAGGACGAGGCGGCGCTGCGGGCCCCCAGCCCCAGTCCCCCGGCCCCAGCCGCCGCCGTCGCTGCCCCCGAGCCAGCCGCGCTGCCGGGCCCGAGCGGGGAGGCGCCGCTGGGAGTGGAAGGGTCGGACAGGGATGGGTTCCCATCGCTCAGGCCGCCCGGAGAGGCCGGAGACAGCACCTCCATCTTCGGGATCTTCAGCGGCGAGTCGGTGGGCAGCTCCGAGCCACAGGGCGCAGCCATCTTCCGAGCGGCCGCTGCTGCACCGCCCGGAAGTGACGCACCCCCACATCCGGCCGCCGCGGTTTCGGGAGCTACCCGCTGTTCTCTTTGGAGCTCGCGGACGGGCGGGTTGGCTGGTTTTGCTCGCGCGCCTACTGCAGGGACTGGGGCGGAGGGCAGGGAGCGGACACACCTTCCTCTAGCTAGACCTGGCTGGTGAACTCTCTTCCTTTGCGGGTGGGCGGAGGAAGACGGGAACCGTGGTGATGGGGTCGAAGCCTGAAGAGAGGAGGTGGGCGAAGGGGACGTCCAGGACCCAGGTGGGAAGGGATTCTCAGTGTCACCCCCGCCTTTAACACTAAGGGCCTCAGCGCTGTGCGAGGAGACGGGAGGGAAGAGATAGAGGCGAAGGGGAGGAGGAGTCAAGGATCTCTTCAGACTACCCTCCCCCCATATGCACAATCTTAAATCCCCAGGACCTCAGCCCCTCCTCCACGTTGGCCCAGGGTGCAAAAACTAAAGCTCCAAGGAGATCCTGGGAGAGCATCTCTTCGGAGGAGGCGAAGAACAATGAATGGAACATCTCCTTAGAAAGTGGATTTGGGGCTCTCAGAATAGAAGGGAGTTTGATTTGTGTCCAGTGGAGCCCCAACTAAGTGTCTAAAGATCAGCATCGTCTACACACAGTGCCTGGCACCTAGCAGAAGTTTAGTAAATGCTTGTTGATTGATTAATTGGTTGGTTGACCTTGGAGAACTGTGTGAATTAGGAGACCAGCAGAGTTCTACACTGCTGGCAAACCTTTTTCCAGTGTCATTCTTTGTATAAATCACCCTTGATTCTAGAAGAAAGTGTATAACATTTATACTTTTTCCTACCCATATGCGGTGATTAAAGAATGTCAGTTTTATGACAGATTAATAAATTAGCATGTTACCCTTGAATACATCTTCATTTGCAGGAATTTTATGAACTTTTAATAATAACTACAATCACATTATCTAGTTCCACCTCATTTTACAGAGAAGAAAATAGACCCAAAGAAATGAAGTGACTTGCCTAATGTCACATCTAGTCAAAGGGGGAAGTGGCACTATAATCCAGTTCTGACTTTCAATAATCTTCCTATTAATTTAGATCTGTACCTTTGCTTTTCTCACAAAAGTCCTGTTAAGTAGACGTCCACACTTCATAGGAAAAGAAGCTGAGGCTCAGATAAGTTAACTGATTTTACTCATTATCACAAATCTAGTAAATTTAGAGGGCCAAGATTCAAAACCAGATCTCTGAGTTCCAGTCCAGTGCTCTTTCCATTATATCACTAAGAACACCGACAACTACCTTTCTTAACCTTCATTTTCCTTCTTACTGGAAAGGCAGAGAGAATAAACGGCAATGGCAACATATGTGACAAATGGTCATCCACTTGTCTTTGCAGGAAGGCAAGTGAGGGGGAACCTTACTACCTCCCAAGGTGGCCACTGGCACAGCTATACTTGTTAAGCAGTTTTTTCTTATACCTTAGTTTGCCTCTGTAGCTATCACCTATTGTTCATGATTCTTTACAAGTGACTTTTTTTAAAGGTTAGGATATAACTAAGAAGACTGTCTTAAAGTTACCAATTATGTTGCTATAAGGGGAGTGGATACAGGAATCAATTTGACAACTGTAAAGATGGGCAAAGAGGAGAGTAAATAAGTTCTTAAGTCCCAAGTGTCACCCTGGCAAGTGAGCAATGATTGTGTTTGGCTAAAGAAATATGTGGTAGAGGAGACATTAAAAGAAAAGTAAATAAAAGAGAAAGATCAGGGGGAAAAAAGAAAAATCAGAAATGAGTTCAGTGGGAAAGAGTGATAATGTAGAAAGAGTATAATTTTTACCCCGTATCGTCTCAGACACCACAGATTGACTATTCCTAGATGCATTCAAAAGTTTAACAATTTTTAATCAACTTAGACCCAACATTCTATCTGCTGCCTCTTTTCCCTGCTCTGAATGGAATCCTCTGCCTCTTGGATTTTCAAGCTCCCTTCAAGGCTCAGCTCAAGTGCTACTTCCTATAAGGAGTCCTTTATATAATTTTTTTTACTTATCTATGTACATGTTGCTCACTCCAATTAGAATGTAAGGGTCTTGAATGGAGGAATTGTTTCCTTTTTTGTCTTTTTCCTTTTGCACAGTAGGTTTTTAATAAATGCAATTCTGGATTCAATTGATTTGAAATACTTGTTTCATATTTGTGTGTATACATACATCACAATATATATTTACACGTGTTTAATTTTATAATGGAATACAATAATTATCAAGGAAATAGTTATAAAATAACCCCATCCTAGAGACCTATGGCTGAAAGGAACCTCCAGAATTCATCTTCTCTTGTTTCCATTATAATATCATCATCAAATTTGACCTTAGTACTCTTTTTTTTTTTTTTTTATTTCCCAAATTTCAGATTGTACCCAGTGTTTTCCAAGCACTGTTTTTTGGCCATTCTATTCTCCAATTATCTCAGTTTTGTAGATTCTAGAGCAAGTTTCAAATCAAAATTATTTTTCATTCACAATTATAATATCAAAAATGCAACTCAGCACTTTTGAGTGGGTGTGGAAGGGGGAGGTATGTAAAAAAATTTTTAAAGGATAGGGAAACTCCAGGAAGTTTGGAAATTACTGTTCAACACCTTTCCACACTACCCCATATGCTTGAAATAATAATAATAGCCTCCATATTTCTGTTGCCTAATTCAAAGCCTTCTTCAAATCTACCCTGACTCATGCAGGAAGTCATTCCAGATTAGGTGGGTTGGTTGAAAATCCTCTCCTTCAGCAAACTTCTGTTTCTAGCTGTTACCTCCACCTCATCTCCAAAACCGCCTCCACAACAGTGAATCTACCAAATAAGAAAAATAAAGCAAGACTCAAATGCAGAAATGAATCCTAAGAGGTATTTGCTATTAATGTGTTAAGTGAGATGCAGGGACAGCCTATGTAATGGTTATTTTGCTGCCTTAGTATAGCAGCACACTGCAAGTAGTTCAATATATAAGTTGCTGAACTCCTACTGTACAGTACTAGGTATTATTAGAAATACAATGGAGATATGACAATAAGCCCTGAACTAAAAAAACATAAACTCTAGAGGAGACAAACATAAACATGAAAGGACCCAAGAACAATACAAAGCAACATTCAAAAGAATATAATAATGATAATAGTAGCTGCCATTAAGAACACTATGTTCCAGATACAATGAACAATTTGATTATATAAAATTTTAAAGGGTTTGTACAAATAAAATAATGCAGTCAAAATTAGAAAGTAAACGGGTAATGTGGAAAATCTTTGCAGCAAGTTTATCTGATAAATGTCTCAAATCCAAGATATAAGAAACTGATTCAAATTTATAAGACTAAAAACTGTTTCTCAATAGTCAAATGATATGAGCAACTAGGTTTTCTGAGGAAGAAATTCAAAGCTGTGAACAACCATATGAAAAAAATACTGTCACTAATAATTAGGAAAAAAATTTAAATTTTGAGACTTGAAAGTGATAAAGATAACAAACAAGGGAAATGACAAATGTTGGACAACAGCCACACTAGTGCATTTGTCAGTCTGAATTGGTTCTGTCATTCTAGAAAGCAATTTGGAACTATGGCCAAAAGGTAATTAAATTATGCATAACCTTTGACATACCTACACCCCTGCTAACTTAAAGAGAACAAAGAGAAAAAGACCTGTTAAGTACAAAAATATTTATAGCAGCTTTTTTTATGGACCAAGTTGGAAATTAAGGGGCTATCCTATTGGGGAATGACTAAACAAACTATGTATGAATATAAGGGAATATTTTTGCACCATAAGAAATGATGAAATGTACCATGTTCAAAGGAAATAAGACAACACTTATGAACTGATGCAGAGTGAACTGAGCAGAAATAGAAGAAGTTATATGATGACAACATTATAGAGAAAAACAACTTTCAAAGATTTTAGAACTCTGATCAATAAAATAAGCCATTAATCCAAAAGAAGGACTCTATTCATCTCCTGCCAGAGTGGTAATAAATTTAAAAGGGACAGAGATATTATGGTGGTACATGCCCAATGTGAGAATTTGTTTTGCTGGATTATTTGTGTTTATGATAATTCTTTTCTTTTGTTCATTTAGGGAATGGAAGGATAGATTATTATAAATTCGTGTTAAAATCAGTAAATTTATTTTTTAAGTAAACTATTGTAATTTTGCCAATTATTAATATATGACCTCAAAGTCATTCCATTTATCTGGGCTGCAGTTTTCTTCTGCAAAACTAGACCAGAATTTCTTTACCTGGGGTCAGTTAACTCTGAAAAAGAAAAAATGATACCTATATTTCAGTGCAATTAAGTTTCTCTGTAAACCTATGCAATTCATTTTATGCCTTTAAGAATGAGATTCTGAGAAGAGGTCCATAGACTTCACCAGACTACTAAGACTTGACAGTAAAAAAAATTTTTTTAATATTCCTAGCCTAGAAGATCTTTATGATACCTTCCTAATCTAATTTCAATGATTTGGTGTTTTAAGGTTTGCCAAACATTTTGTATCCCTTATCTCATTTGATCAAATAACTCTGTGAAGTAAGTAGTACAGGGAGATCAGTATACTGCATAGCAGTAGACAATAAAATATTTTAAATCTATTTTTAAACTTTTTCTTGTTTTCTTGTTCAAGTGACACTTCCTATGTTATTCCTTTCCTGATCTATCCACTCAACTGTTAGTTTTCCTAGCCCCAAAACAATGTTGTGTTTATTTGTTGATTTTCTAATTTTAAAATGCATTTTTAGTTCATTAATCTTCTATTTTTCTGTTTTGTTAATGTGTATTTGTAGGGATATGATTTTTTTTCCTGAGGACTACTTTAGTTGCATCCCAGAATTTTAATGTTATTTCATCATTGTCATTTTCTTTCACATAATAATTAGTTTCTGTGGTCTCCTCTTTGACCCACTCATTATTTAGGATTTCATTGTTAAGTCTACATTTGAGTCTGTAGCTTTTTATTGTGGTTCTTGAACCAATGACTATTTTTATTGCTTATGGTTTGTAAAGGATGTATTAACAATTTCTGCTTTTTTCTTTCCTTTCTTTCTTTCTTTTTTAATATTTCTGTGCCCTAATGGTTACTTATTTTTAGGCAAGTCACCCCAATTGCCCTATCTTCCCCCTCCAAAAAAAAAAAAAGCAAAAAAATAAAAGGAAAAAGAAAAAAAAGGGAGAAATGTGTATGTTCTTTGGCAGTTCCATTTAGAAGATGCCACATGTTGTTTTATCAACAGTTTATTCAGTTCCATATTTTCCCTTTTGTTTATCTTTCTTTTAGACTTATCCAAAACTGAGAGAAGGATATTGACATCTCCTGTGACTATTGCATTATTGTCTATATTATCCTGTAGCTCTCTTAATATTTCCTTTATGAATTTGAATGTTAAGGCATTTGGAGCATACAAGTTTATTATTGATATTGATTTGTGCTGTTTCCTTTTAGTGTCATGTAACTTCCTTGTTTATCCCTTTTTGTTTGTTGAATTTTTGTTTTCACTCTGGTCAGATAGCATGATTTCAACTCCTGCTTTTCTGGATTCACTTGATGCATGGTAAATTTTTTTCCATCTCCTCAATTTAATTTTGTATATGTCTTTATTTTTTAAATATGTTTCTCAAACACAACAGATTGTGAGGTTTTGTTTTCTTATTCAATCTGCCATTCATTTTTGTTTTATTGAATTGTTTAAACTGTTCACATTTAAAGTTATGAAAAATTAAGTTTATTTTCCTCTATGTCTCTAAGTGTTTTTCAAGATATATAGATATAGATATATATGTATATATAGATATGGATATAGATATATATGTATGTATATTTTATCGGGGGCTCTATACCTACTGACTTCCACCTCACCCCCAATCCCTACCTCATGTTTGTTACTCTTTTCCATTTTATTATTAATCTTCTTTTTCTGACTACTCTAGACCCATATTTTCTGGTTCATGACTCTTATACTTATCTAATCTTTACCTATTACCTGAGGGTTAGGGTTGCTCTGGAGACCCCAAAATACCAACACACTGAGTGCTGCCAAATGAATTCGACTCACCCAGTTGGTTACTACTCCATTTTGCCCTTCCCTTCATTGATTTGTAAAGCAGGCAACTCAACCTTCCCTTGACTTCATTGATTTGTAAAGCAGAGAACTCCACCTTCCCCTCCCTTAATTGATCTGTAAACAAGCACGCCCCCACCTCTTCCTTTCCCCAGATTCTCAAAGGTGGGAAATTCAAATGTACACTGACCAATCACTATAGTTTCAGCTTACATCAATGTAATTTCAGTGTACATAACCTGGCTATGGAACCTCTATAAAACCAGTACAATGTCTATGTCAAAGCACTGTCTGATTTGGGCATGTACCCCGACAGTCTCACAGTAATAAAATCCACGTTTTAAATTTAATCTCAGGGACCTTCTGTCTCACTTTATTAGGGTACAACAACACCACATGGTGTGAGATGGGGTCTTATATACAGAAGGTTGTGAGAGGAATCTAGTGGTAGTCTAGAGGAGGAGTTTGGGGAGGGTCTTCAGGAGAAGTCAGAAGAGGTCAATGAATGATTAAGGGTGGGAAGTTGCTGAAGGCAATGGTGGGCTAGGCCAGTTCAAGAGTGGATTGATGTTTTGATAGGCTCAAGGGTGGATGGACAATGGAAGGCTAGGCTAGTAACAGAGGTCTGGGCCAAGCCACAGTGAAAGGCTCATGGCCTCATGCAAATGCCTCTTCAAATGGGATTTAATCAGAGTTCAAGGGGTTTCCCAGAGCCTGTATTCAAAGATTCAAGTAGAGCTCACAGGGTTCCCAGTGTCTGTATCTCATCACCTGTATTCCACATGCAATCAAACCTTCTGAGGTATCCTCTAGACTCTCCGCTCTACGCAGTTTCTACCACTGCTTGGTAGAGCTGGCCCCATGGATTCCCCTTTTCCATTGTACCTCATTCACAGAACAATCCCAATTCCTGCAGGTGACAAAAAGGAGACTATGGCAGAACCCCACTTCACCAAAGCAAGACCTCCCTCCTTTCTACCTTTTCAGTCATTTTCCCCTCCTCACCCACTCCCCTGCAAGCTCTTATCTCTCTGAGAGATCACAGTGGTCACCTTCGCCTTATTGCTAGACCTCAATTTGACCCATGTACATCACATACTCCACTTTATCCCTCATTCCCCTTGCCCTCTTTCATTTACTCTTCCACTTTGTAATGTAGTCCCACAAAAAGTACTGGGTCACTTGTAGGCAGGGTATGGACATGGTTCTGTTGGTAATGCCCCAGGCCTACCTCTCCACTGTTACTTCCATTTGACTTCTGCCTTCACCCTTATTCTCCTTGTGTACATTTATAAATAAGACTCTTGCTGGTCTTTCTGCTGCTCTATATTGCTGGCCTTATCTACTGCATTGGCTCACCCCTTCAAAATTTATGTTGTCTTGAAGTAGTATGCCTTGACATTTCACTGGCTTATGAGGGACCCATCTTTGTATCCTGAATTCTTGTAAACCCAAGAATCCTCCATTCCGCTAGGTTATCGAACATCTTTTACCCAGTGTGCCCCAGCCCACTCTTATCTCATCCGACCAAACCCAAGAATCCTCCATTCCGCTAGGTTATCGAACATCTTTCTTTAACCCAGTGTGCCCCAGCCCACTCTTATCTCATCCGACTAAAGTAGTAAGCCTTGTAAACCCAAAAATCCTCCCTTCGGTCATTGAACAACCTTCGTTATCTAAGAGTGCCCCCGCCCCATATCCTGCCTGACCAGTCTGCCCCTGATACGATGGTGGCTTTTGGACTATTTAAACTGTGTGTCTACTGGGGTTTGGGGCAGCTCCTGGGACTTTATTCCTAGGACTGCCGCTGGCCAGCTAATAAACGCTTCCTGAATTCGATTACTGATGGTCTTGGCCTGGTGATTCTGTCCGAGAGTCCATTTCACTTGGAGGTCCCACCAAGACATGTTAGTCCTCAGTGACACTCTGGAGGGCCATCCCTGTGACGATCGGATCGAGGTCCTGAGTTGACTAGTCACTTGTTAGTCTCGACATGACTGGGGTTTCGGCTTCGCCCAGAGGCGCCGATAAAGGGTGGGGGAGGCCACCGATTTGCTTATATCGTCCCCCCTCTCTGACGGTGCCTTTTGATGAACGTCGAACCCACCAAATTCTCTCTGAAGCGTTCTGTATCTGTTCTGGTGAGTACTCTTCTGGTGTGTGACTGTATGGGGCCTGACGAGGCACAACCCATCTTCACTGCTCCGCCCCGGGACGCCGGGTGTGGGAGCCTGTTTACTTCTTTTCTTTCACTCTCAGTTCTTCCTGAAATGCTCCCTGGGGAACTTTGCTTCTGCCTTGTCACTGTCTGTTTTGCTCTGTGTATATTGTGTTCTACTTTTTGTCAGTCCACTGTCTTCTACCTGAGGGGCTTAACCACTTTCACTGCAAGAGTCTCTCATTTAGTTAAGAATGGGGCAATCAACATCTAGCTCCCAGACCCCGCTCCAACAAGTATTAAAAGATTTTGCTAACATCAAACTTCCCTTATATCCTGTTTTATCTCCCTCCCCCGAGGAGATGGGGAATCCGGGGGATCCCCTATCCCCCTCTGCTCCTCCACCTCCCTACCTGGTCCAGCTGGACTCTACCTCTGACCTCACTGGTCCCTCACATACTCATGAGGGCACCCCCTATGGCCCTGGTTCAGTATCTAGGGACCAGGTCCCAAGTCCTGACAAAACCCCCACTTCTGCCCAGCTATTTCCCCCTGAGAGAAACCCCGGTGGTCAACAACCCCGGTGGTCAACAACCCCGGACAAGCTCCCTTCACTGATGCTGAAGGTAGGCTGGAGAAGGAGAGAAAGAGAGGCAGGCAGACGAGAATTTTACTATTTCCTGCCTCACCTAAAAGAGGAAAAATTTGTGTATAAAACTGTTAGTCAATTAAATTCATATGAGAAGTAAAGAGTGTCACTCCTAATTTGATGCTAAAGGTAAGTCAGAATTCATTGTACTATTTGGTATTTAGGCAAATTGGAATATTTTCTAAGATTTGATAAGAAAAAGTGAATTTTCTTTTGGGTTCTCTAGTAGTGAGAAAGGGGAAAGGCGCCCCCCCAATATCACTTGCTGGAGAGATCAAAGCTATCACTTCCAAAGAAGTTTTTGTAAGGAGTGGACCCATAAATAAAGGTTATTGGAGTAAAAGTTAAATCGGCTGAAAACATTTTACAAAAATTTATTAAAGTTTCTCATTCTAAAAAAAAAATAGTGCTAAAGAATATAGGGAATTTGAGTTAAGCTCCCCCACTTGAAAAAGAAGGGGGAGCTGCAGCTATATTGAGGGGCCTGGCAACACCCCAGGGTACCCCGAAGCCCACACCTCCAGGCATGAGGATGACCCTCTCTCCTTTCAAACGCCTGGGTCCTCAACCAGGCTCTGCAGTTGTGGGGAGAGAATAAAAGCTTATGTACTTGGTAAGCCCAATTTTTCTATCAGTAATTTTTGTATGTGATGAATTGGAAATGCAATTAATGTCATAATGTCATTGTGTTATTATGGTATCTCTAAATTGTAAAATCCTCTTATACTGTAAAAGTTTGAGTGACCATTGTGAGCCAGAAATGTTGTTAGATAAAGCAGTTTTCAATCTGAAAATTGTTGAAACTAAAAGATGGACAAAAAGTTGTGTAAAATCAGTTATGTTACTTTATCAGTTCTGCTAATCCTGTCTTATGTTTATTTCATGTGAATTGGATTTTTTTTTGTTATAAGATCTGACAATTTAAAGCTGTTATATTTGGGATACAAACAGGTAGTAGTAATAATTGCTGATATTTACTGTGATAGATGATTGTCCATTTAACTTTGGCTATTCTGGAAATATGCAGTGACTTATGGTTTCCACCTTACTAATGATGAAATGAATAATTGTGCACAGTGAATTGTAAAGGCATTTTGTAGAATTCTTATTGAGCAAATGAGAAACTTGAAAAAAAAAAGGAAAGAAAAATATAAGGATGTGGTTTTTAAGCTTGCTTCATCTAAGGATGTATTTATGTTAATTTGAAGGTTTATGAATCACCACATTGACCATCTATGTGAGATTCCAGAATGTAATTGATTTCTAGTGATAAGTTGATTGGGTGTGTGGCAACAAGAAAATTTTAGTTCTGTGTAACTTCAAAAAAAAAAAACAAAAAACTTGATTTTTAAGGTCACCAGATTGGTAATTCATTTGTTTCAAAGTTCAAATTTAAGAACATGATAATTGTTTATGGTATTGTTACTGGTAAAAAGTTGTATTATCTATGCTGTATAAGAAGCAGTTTTTCTTAAAGTCTTGGAGTATTGTAATTTGGGAAGTCATAAGCTTCCAAGTCTGTCTTTGTTTAAAAGGAAGTTTCAGTTAAGACTGTTTAAACTTGTAAGATTTTGTAACCAAGCTATTGGTTATCGCAGAAACCAAGTATTTACAAAAGTATACTTGTAAAAGGTAATTATTGGTAATTATGTGAAGAAAAGATCTGTGAGACCTCCTTGTATAAATTTTGTTAATTACTGGGAGAAAGAATTTATGACCAGAGAATTTAGGAATTGTATAGTTAATGATATCAGGATAAACTGTTTTTGAAAAAGGGAAATATTCTTATGAAGAAATGATTATAAGATCTTTGGTATGAGATGATGGGGAAAACAATCTTATTAGTCCTGGGAGAGGAAGCAGGGAGAGAAGGACAGCAGGTAGGGAAATCTGCCCATTAGTGAATTAAATATTATCTGTAGTTAATTGCTTATAATCAGAATGATTTGATGAAACTGTGGGAATTTGTTTTAATACTGAAATCTAAAATTGTTAATTGATTACTATATGTGGAAAGGAGGAGACTGGATGAAAACTTTATTCTGACTAGTTCTGCCTATTCAGAACAGTCCTCCTGCATGTATGAGAATTTGCTAAGCAGGGGCATCATTATTAACCCTTCCCTCAGTCTCTCCTGCTTAGAATTCATATAAATTTTCCTTATGTTGTAAAACTGCCAAATCCCCTAGAAACTATCTCTATTAGGCAAGGTCATTCAGCCTGGGAAAGGAACTTGTTTAAGTGTAGTTTTAAATGAACCTAACTTGCTGAGAAGCAGATTAAATGATTAAATGATCTCTAACAACTGGCTTTACCAGGACGAGTTAAAAGATGGTAAATGGAATCCCTTACATATGTGAGACCTGATAAATCATCATTGCTTAGTGCAGCTCCATGAAAATAAAAATAACTAACTAGCTCTGAGCTGTGATTGGTGAGGCTTGTTGTTTAAGGTAAAAGGCACTTGGGACCAGAACTAAATTTTATTTTGAGTTTGAATTTGGGTATAGTTGTCTGCATGCCACAAGCTACTCAGAGGGAATGCGATCCTATACTGCTGATAGGTGGAAGTCTACATTTCGTAAAGGGCGAAGGGACAATCTTAGCCTCTGTCTGGGATGGGATCCCTCCTGGCTCAGTTTACCCATGGGATTCCTTTGAAAAGGAATGTTTCCCACCTATTCCTGAGTCTAGCTATAAGATGGAACAGATACTGCATGGTTGGATATCTGTGACTTTACCTGAATTTAAACAGAGTCAAGGATGTTTTATCCTGTCATATTTGGAATGTCACATGTCCCTGCTTTTCTCCTTCTATAGCAAGTTTCTATGATCAGAGCAAGTAGTAACAGATATGGGTTCTTTCGTGTAAGCTCACTGGAAAATCTAATATTATTTTTCATTTGGAATTGGAACATGTGCAGAAAGTATGCAAATTGCTTAAGATCATTTTAAAGGTTTTCAACTAACTTTCTTCCTAAAAGTTTAGTGATCAATTATAAATCTTGAAACTGTTTTAAAAGAAGGGAAAATACTTTCAGAAGAAATTTTCAAATCTCTAGTGTAATTTTAAGAGGCCTATTAACTTTTATTTACAAGATAAATTTATTGCTAAACTAATGTAATGAGTTGTGAAAACAGAAGAGATCTGGCTATTTTGATCCGAATTTGTAGTTGTTTCATGCTCTAAGAAAAGTTAACATTTGTAACTGAATGTATGTTAAGGATTCAATTTCTGAATTATCTCTTCCTGAGTGAATCTGTATTCACTGTATACTGTATATATAATCTGTGTACCCAGCTTCCTATGAAACATAGATCTACCCAGATGATTTTGGGTCCCAACTGTTTAAGGGGGAGATGATCAGGTCCTTGGATTCTCAGCTTTGACTTCCTTGAGCAGCTGCATCTGAAATTTTCTCAGAGCTCAGAACTCAAGGCTGAGAAAGTCCAGACCATTCCCTAACATATGGAAGATTACCACCCATTCTTCCTCTAATCTGGGAAGACCTAAAAGCTGAAATCACTAACTCTTCCCTTATCAAGTTCCTTCAGGGTCTGCAGGCGATTCAGAAAAAAAAAAAACAAAACTCCTTCCCTCAGCTCTCCTGATCCTGATCCGGATCCGGAGTTCTGCCTCAGCTTACCTGGGGATTCTGTGCTGGTAAAAAGAAATTCATGGTCTGGAGCAGAGGTGGAAGGGACCACACATCATGATCCCCACTACACCTACTGCTGTCAAAGTGGACTCTATCCCCACATGACAACATTACACCAGAGTGAAGCCTGCTGTCACCTCAGAATGGAAAACAGAAGTCCACGAGCACCCCCTAAAGCTAAGACTATCCGATCCTCTCCCTGATTCCCCTTTTACCTCCTTGCACGACCCCCCATAATCCCCATCATTCCCCAGCTCCACTCTACCCTTCCCTCTTTGATTTGTCACTTTGCCCTTCCTGAATGTCAGACACAAATCCACTCACCCTTTCCTTGATTTGTAAAACAGGCAGCCCAACCTTCCCTTAATTGATTTGTAAAACAGAGAACTACACCTTGCTTAATCTGTAAACAGGCAGAACCCCCACCCCTTGCTTACCCTGGATTAATCTGTGGGTGGGAGACTTGCTCAAGGTTACATGGCTAGTCATTATTTATGTGTGGGTGCTCATTTTCTGAGGCCGGATTTGATCTCGGGTCATCCCAACTCTGAGGCCGGCGCTCTTACTCACTGAGCCACCTAGCCGCCCCTTTAGGGCAATTGGGGTTAAGTAACTTGCCCAAGGTTACACGGCTAGGTTTTTGTTTGTGTGGATTAAGTGTAGGAGGCCAGCTCTGAACTCAGGTCCTTCTGACTCCAGGGCCAGCGCTCTATTCACTGCGCCACCTAGCCGGCCCCTACTTTTAAGTATTCTTGATGAAAAAAACAGAATTGAATAGAAAATTTTCCATTCAGATACAAGAAACATGAGAAGGTAAACAGGGAAAAGAAATCATAAGGAACTTATCAAAGTTGAACTATTTACATTCCAAATGGAAAAACGATAATTGTAACTGAAAACTTTTCTCAGTATGAAAATAGGTGAAGGGAATATATATGTGAATGTGTGTATATATGTTTACAGGTTTACAGGTATACATAGAGGGCACAGGACCAATTTAATAGGAAGGGATGATATTTAAAAGGTGAAATCAGGAGGTGAGAGAGGAATATAATGAGAGGATATAGGGAGAGACAGAATGGGGTAAACTATCTCATATAGAAGAGGCAAGGGAAAATGGTTACAATGGAGGGGAAGAAAAAGAAGGCAAAAGGGAATGGGTCAACCTTATTCTCATTGGATTTGGCTCAGGGAGGGAGTGACATACACACTAAATAGGGCATCTCACCCTATAGGGAATGAGGGGGGAAAGGGATGAGAGGGGGGATGATGGAAGGGAGGCTAGGCTGGGGGGGAGGGAAGTTGTAAGCAGGCACTTTTGAAAAGGGACAGGATCAAAGTAGAGAATAGAACAAATGAGAGGTGGGATAGGAGGGAGGGAAATATAATCAGTCTTTTACAATATATCTACTATAGTAAAGTTTTGCATTAGCTACACATGTACAACCTATATTGAACTGCTTGTCTTCCCAGTAAAGGTTCATTACAAGGGAGGAAGGGAATGAATCTGGAATTGAAAGTTTTAAAGCCAAATGTTGGGAATTGGGAAATAAGATATACAGGCACTGGGGCATAGAGATCCACCATGCCCTACTGGAAAAGTTGAAGATAGTATGGGGGAAGATATGGGAGAGAGCAGACTGGAGGAGGGGATATCCTGTGGGACTGCTATTTTGGGGTGGTGGGTAGGGAAAAAACGGGGAGAAGATTTGTAACTCAAAATCTAGTGGAAATGAATGATGTAAACCAGAAGTTAATAAAGCATTTGAAAATAAAATAATAAAATAAAATATTTATTCTTCCTCTAATTGTTGTTGATTGTTGATTGTCACCCTCAGGAACACCTACTCTTCTAAGGGCATTTAAGCATTGATTAGGTTTCATGAGGGGTTTTTGGCATCTGAACATGTCACTGACCCCTTTTATTAATTATCTGCTAGCATGATTAATAAAATTGTTAATTACCTAGAAACTATGTGTCTTGAACTTTTATATATCATTCTCCCCACTCATGGTGGTTTCTTTGAGGGGGTAGATCTCTAA
Source organism: Gymnobelideus leadbeateri (assembly GCA_011680675.1). NCBI lineage: Eukaryota > Metazoa > Chordata > Mammalia > Diprotodontia > Petauridae > Gymnobelideus > Gymnobelideus leadbeateri. The sequence continues at coordinate 302,739 of WOXC01001384.1, read as the reverse complement.
AGTGTGTTAATCATCCTCCCCTCTCCCGCTCCCCCTCACTGTACAATTCCTAGCTTACTAGCCTAGATCTCTACTTTGGAGAGAATAGAATCAATCCCAGCTGGGTTCTCTCTCGGGCTCAGTGGAGCACTTCACACACACACACACACACACACACACACACACACACACACACACACACACACACACACACACACAGCTGCTTGTCCTGGCATCCTGTCCTGCTCCATCTGTTTCTCAGTTCTCTGACCCACCACTGACATTTCAGAGAGCTATGATGATCTAAGACACCTGGAATCAAAAATGTTTTAAAAAAAAACCTATTAACTGACATCTACCCTGAGCTAACCTAGCACCCCTCTCCCACCTCTCATGCTGACAGTAATGAGGTTGCACTAGCCAATCCAAGGACTGAACACAAGAACATGCAACCAACAAAAACCCAGGACCAGATACATACAAAATCCAACCCAACTTCCTTCCCTCTCTCCAGCACCATAGAGACCCTGGGTCTGAGCTATGCAAACTTATTAGCACTAAGAGAGACACAGTGCTAGAATGGAAGTGCCTTAGACCATGGAGATAGCTAACTTCCTTTATTCCTTTGTTTGGCAAACAAATTCTGTTTTGAAGAGGTGTGTGGGGCTGTGGGGATCAGAGAAAATGTCTAGTCCTCCATCTAGGTGGTCATAGAACCCAAAAGTCCATATTGTCTTTGTATATATTTTATATTTACTTATGTACATGTTCTTTCCTCTCTGGAAAATGTGAGCTCCTTGATGATACAGACTGTTTTCATTTTTGCCTCTGTATCCCCGATATCATGCTTGACATGTTAGGTGCTCAGTAAATTCTTATTGAATTAAATTTGATTGGATTCAGTTGAACTGAATTTTGCTATTTCTTCTCTCAGAACACTCATATCCTCTTCTTTGTTCTAAATCTCTTCCTTTCATCTTTTCCATGAGCCTTCCCTAAATTGGCGGGAGATCCTTCTCCACCCACATCCTAGTTATATTACTTCTAATACAAGAATGATAAATAGTACAAAATGCTAATGTTTGCTTATTCCTTCATGAGCCTGATTCTTTTGGTTGTATCATCTCTCAGTTTGTGCTACATTTGTCAACATGTTTGTCTTTATTTGTTAACATTGTCAATAGAGAGACTAAAGCCTGGCAGAGAGAAGAGGAAGAGAAGGAAGGTAGTGCCCTGAAAAAGATGTCCTTAAGACACTTCTTCACTATAAGGATGGCCTTGCATTAACCTTCCTTCCCTCCCACTTTCAGCTTCACGCTGCTGCCTAACATCCTGAAAGGATGCCACACTGAGACCAAACACTTGGGGATGTTGATAACCTACCTGAATTAATTTCTCAATAATTAACAATCTCCCATCTAGTCATACCCTTTCCATGCCAGTAATTCTGAATTATCATTATTCAAAATCCACCCCCCACTAACCATTATTCTAATTCCCCTCAACCCAACTTGCCCTTCCCCTAATGTTCCACTCTAAAACTATTCCACCCTCCCCTCCCCACTTCTACTTCCTTCTCTGGAATTCTAGCTCCATAGTTTAAAAACTTGCTTTCATGTTAAATCTTTTCCTATCAGTCAAAAAACATTTATTACTAAGCACCTACTATATGTCAGTCACCGCACTTCCCATTCTTTCCATCTTCTGGCTCTCATTGAGACACAGCTCCTTCTTGATGACCCAGCTTCCCTAGCTACCTTTTCAGCATTGGCTGCATTTTCATTCATGTTTTCCCCACCCCTATTGCGGTGGGGGAATTGGAATACTCCCTGCTCCCCATTGCCACATCCAAGCCTCTGGACCACTATCACCAATAACCTCCCCTCCCTTGAGGTTCACTCAATCCATATTCCCCACCCAATCAAGATTTTGTAGATGTTATCTACTGTCCTCCAGAACACCCCTCCCCTTTCCTTAATGAGTTCAGTGGTGGGCTCATAGTCTTTTTCACCTCCCCAATTCTTAACCTTAAGCTAGGGGACTTTAGAATATATATTTCTGCTCCCTCAGTACTCTATACCTCAGTTCCTAACTTAGTAATTTTCCATGATTTATTACTTTACCCCAGCTTTATGCAAAGATGATCACATCTTTCATCTTGCCATCACAAATATTTCAATTTCATGTTTATGAACACTGAAATTTCCTTATCTGATCTCAATACGTTGTTCCACCTCTCCCTCTACCTTGTAACCTCAACCCCTGTTCCTCATCTTCACCATGACTTTGACCCCTTCCAGCCCCTAAGGTCTAGGACATCACTCTTAGAGTGGCTATACTATCTTCCATTCCCTATCTTGACCTCTTGGTAAACCAGTTCAACTGTATATTATCTACTACCCTTGAGTACCTTGCCCCTTATCTTCTCACTAATCTTGCCCTGCTAAGCCTCATTCTTGGATTACTCCCAACATCCATTGCCTTTGCTCCTATTCACATAATGCTGAATGAAGCTGGAGAAAACAATGAAATCATGCTAACTGTGTCCACTACAAGTTTATGTTACATTATTCCACTGGAGCCTTACTGCCTCAAGGCAATACATGTATACCTACCTGTTTATTAACTCACTATCGAACTCACAGTAGTGACTTTCCAAACCTTTTCATCTCTCCTCAAATCTCTCATGGCTCCCCCCCACCCCAGTTGCTACTCTTTATTATTATTATTATTATTATTAGTTTTAAAAAGAATTGGGGTTAACTTGCTCAAGGTTACATGGCCAGTCATTATTTATGTGTGGGTGCTCATTTTCTGAGGCCGGATTGGAGCCCGAGTCATCCCACCTCCGAGGCCAGTGCTCTTACTCACTTCGCCACCTAGCCGCCCCTGCTATTCTCTTAGGTGAGAAACTTGACTCATATTTTACTGGGGGGAAAATGAGATCATTAGACAATAGTTCCCCTTCTTTATCTCATATCACTGAGTTACCTTTGCATATTATCTCCCCCTTCATCCCCATCTCATATGAAAAGGTATCCCTTTTCCTCTCCAAGGTAAATCCCTCTATAGGCACAAGTGATTCCATACCATTTCCTCTTCTCCAAAAGATCTCTTCCTTTATCATATTTATTTCTTTCATTTATCTTTGATCTCTTCCTGTCTATTGACTGCTTCTCTACTACATACAAACATGTTCATATCTCCCCCATCCTCAAAAAACCCTCATTTGATCTGTCCATCCTCACTATCATCCGGTTTCTCTTCTCCCTTCTCTGAATAAACTCCTTGAAAAGACATTTACAATAGCTGTCTCTATTTTGTCTCTTCTTAACTTCCTACAATCTGTTTCTTTTACCTTATCGTTCTATTAAAACTGCTCTCTTCAAAGTTATCAATGACCTCTTAATTGAAAATCTAATGACTTGTTTTGATCTTTATCCTTCTTGATCTCTCTTTAGCTTTTTATACTGTTGGTCCCCTTCTTCTCTTTGATACTCTCTTCCCTCTATTTTTCCATGACACTACTCTATCTTGGTTCTTCTTCTACCTGTCTGCTCCTTCTTAGTCTCCCTTGCTGAATCTTCATTTAGATGAGGTCTACTAACTATGGGTGTCCCCCAAAAGCTCTGTTTCTGGCTCTCTTGTTTTCTCTTTATAATATTTTACTTGATGATTTCATCAACTCCCATGGATTGAATGGTCATTTCTGTGCTTACGATTCCTATAAAGAGTTATCCAGTCCTAACCTGCTGACTCACATGGCTAACTATTTATTGGATATTTCAAAGTGAATATCCCATAAACATCTTAAACTCAAAATACCCCAAACTGAACCCATTATCTTTTTCCCAAAGCCCTCCCTTCTTTCTAACTTTGCTATTACTTTGGAAAGCTCCAGTTGCCCAGATTCAAAACCTACATGTTATACTTGACTTCTCTATCTGAACCCATATATCCAATCAGTTGTCATAGCCTATCATTTCTACCTTCATAATATCTTTGGCATATACTCCCTTCTCTAACCTGACACTGTCTTCACCTTTGCCCAGGTCCTCATTACCTCACACCTCAACTATTGAAAATAGTCTTCTGGTTGGTCTTCCCACCTCATCTCTTCCCTCACTTCAGTCCATCCTCCATTTGGCTGTTAAATTCCTCTTCCTAAAGTGTAAGTCTGACCATGTCACCCCCTCCATTCAACAAATTCCATACACACACACACACACACACACACACACACACACACACACACACACACAATAATTTCCAGTGCCTCCAAAATCCCTTTTGCCTCTAGGATAAATGTAAAATTCTCTTTTTGGAATTCAAAGTCCTTTATAACCTGGCCCTTTCCTATCTTTATAGCTCTCTTAAACCTAATTCATCTCTATACACTCTGAAATTCAGTGACATTGGTCTCCTCATTGTTCCTCACAAAATATACTCTATCCACCAATTCCAGACATTTTCACTAACTATCCCCTGGGCCTGCAGTTCTCTGTCTCCTCATCTCCACCTCCTGGTTTTCCTGATTTCCTTCATGTCCCAGATAAAATCCCACTTGCTACAAGAAGTCTCTCCCAAACCCCCTTAATGATAATACCTTCCCTCTGTTGATGATTTCCAATTTACCCTATATATTTTGTTTGTACCTAGTTGTTCACATGTTGTCATTCCCATTATACTGTGAACTCCTTGAGAGCAGGAAGTATTTTTTATCTTTCTTTGTATTCCCAGAACTTAGCACAGTGTCTGGGACATAGTAGGGAATTAATAAACTCTTGTTGACCTGTCAGCACTATTCCTACAGGAAGACCTCTAAATGGAGTGGTGGATTCTTACAGCATTTCCATAGGGGTTCACAGAGATTCAGATAGCGTAAGTGTCTTTCTTAAACAAGGTTCTTCTGTGTTTTTATTGCCAGTGTAGTCAGTCATAAGTAGTGTCATCAGAAAATGAAGCTAAGAGGCATGTTGACTTCCTGTAGCATTGGTCCTGGATCTCTTCCCACTCTGTTATCTTTATAATATGTGAGACTATTCACCAATCAAATAAGCTGGGGTGGTGACTGCTGCTGTTCCAAAGTATACCATTCTCCAACTGATAGTGGTCAAAGGATATGAACAAAAAGTTTTCAGACAAAGAAATCAAAGCTATCTATAATTATATGAAAAAATGCTCTAAATCACTATTGATTAGAGAAATGCAAATTAAAACAATTCTGAGGTGCTATCTCACACTTGTCACATTGGCTAATATGACAAGAAAGAAAAAATGAAAATGATAAATGCTGAAGGGGATGTGGGAAAACTGGGATACTAATGCACCATTGGTGGAACTGTGAACTGATCCAGTCATTCTGGAGAGCAATTTAAAACTATGCCCAAAGGGCAATAAAACCTTTGATCCAGTAATACCACTACTAGGTCTGTACCCCAAAAAGATTTTTTAAAGAGGGATTAAGAATCTATTTGTTCAAAAATATTCATAGCAGCTCTCTTCATTGTGACTAAGAATTGGAAATCAAGGGAATTTCCATCAATTGGGGAATGGCTAAACAAGTTGTGGTGTAAGAACATAACAGAACACTATTGTGCTATAAGAAATGACAAGCAGGATGCTCTCAGAAAAACCTGGACTTACCTGAACTGATGCAAAGTGAAGAGAGAAGATCCAAGAGAACAGTTTACATAGTAATAGTAATATTATGCAGTGAAGAATTGTGAATGACTTAGCTATTCTCAACAATACAACGATCTAAGACAGTACCTAAGGACTTATGATGAAAAGTGCTATCGGCCTCCAGAGAAAGAACTGCTTGAAAGAACTAAATATAGACTGAAGCACACATTTTTCACATTCTTCCTTCCTTCTTTCCTTTATTCCTTTGTTTCTTTCTTGTTTTCCTCCACAAAATTACTAATATGGAAATATATACATGATAGCACATGTATAACCTATATCACATTGCTTATTGTCTCAGGGAGGGGGGAGAGAAGGGAGAGGGAGATAGAATTTGGAACTCAAAGCTTAAAAATAACAAATGTTTTTATGTTTAATTGGGGGAAAACAAAATAATATTTTTTAAAAAGAATGCCATAATAGAAACAAGATCAAGCAAAATGACACAAAGCAAAGAAAAATAATTTGTTCGGAGCTTAGGTTTTTACTTAAGGAAAAAATTTAAATATTTTATTTTTTCCTAATTACATGTTAAAAGTTTTAAACATTTTTTTAGAGTTCCAAATTTAATCTCCTCTTCCTCCCCTCCCCCCTTCCTGAAATGGCAAGCAATGTGGTATAAGTTATACATGTGCAATTATATAAAACATTTACATATTAATCCCTTTGTGCAAGGAGACTTGAAAAAAGAAAGGAAGGAAGAAAAAGAAAATGAAAATTAATATCCTTCAATCTGTATTCAGATAATATCAGTTCTTTCTCTGGAGGATGATAGCATGTTTTATCATGAGTCCTTTGGAATTGTCATGCATCATTGAGAAGAGCTAAGTCATTCACAATTCTTCATTGTACAATATTGCTGTTACTGTATACAATGTTTTCCTGGATCTGCTCACTTCACTTTGCATCAGTTCATAGAAGTCTTACCAGATTTTTTTTGAAACCACCCTGCTCATCATTTCTTATAACACAATAGTATTCCATTATGTTTATATACCATAACTTGTTCAACCATTTCCCAATTGATGGGCATTACCCCAATTTCCAATTCTCTGCCACAAAAAAAAAGAGTTGCTAAAAATATTTTTGTACAGATGGGTCCTTTTCCTATTTCTTTGATCTCTTTGGGATACAGACCTAGTGATGATATTGCTAGGTCAAAAGGTATGCATAGTTTTATAGCTCTTTGCTTGTAGTTCCTTTATTGTTCTCCAGAATGGTTGGACTAGTTCACAACTCCACCAACAGTATGTGGTGGTAGTGGTGGCAGTTAAGTCTCACTCTTCATGACCCTATTTGGGCTTTTCTTGACAAAAATACTGGAGTGGCTTGCCATTTTCTTCTCCAGCTCATTTTACACATGAGAAAACTAAGGCAAATAGGGTTAAGTGACTTGACCAAGATCACATAGCTAGTAAGTGTCTGGATCCAGGTATGAACTCAGGAAAATTAGTCTTCCTGACTCCAGGTATGGCACTCTATCCATTGTGCCACCTAGCTGCCTTAAACAGTGCATTAGTGTCTGAATTTTTCCACATCCCCTCCAGTATTTATTATTTTCCTTTTCTGTCATGTTAGCCTTTCTGACAGGTGTGAGGTGGTATCTCATAGTTTTACTTTGAATTTCTCTAATCTGTAGTAATTTTAGAGCATTTTTTCACATGACAATTGATAGTTTTGTTTGCTTTTTCTGAAAACCAATTTTTCATATCCTTTGACTAGTTACCAATGGGGGCATGGATCTTATTGACTTGACCTACACATGAGCAATTGCTATTTCTCCAATTATTCAAATCTCTTTATTTTTATGAAAAAATTCTATAATTGTGTTCATATAATCCCTGGGTTTGTCTTGGCAGATAGATTCACAAGTATTTTGTATTATATGTAGTTATTTTAAATGGGATTTCTCTTTCTATTATCTTCCTGCTGAGTTTTGTTGGTAGTATATTGAAATGCTGATGATTTATGTGGGTTTATTTTATATCCTGTAACTTTGCTGAAATCGCTAATTTTTTCAACTAGCTTTTAAGTTTATTCTCAAGAATCCTAAGTATACCATGATATCATCTGCAAAGAGTGATAATTTTGTTTCCTCATTGCCTCTTTTTATTTTTTCCATTTCTTTTTCTTGTCCTATTGCTATAGCTAGCATTTCTAGTACAATATTGAATAATAGTGGTGATAATGGATATCCTTGTTTCACAATTGATCTTACTGGGAAGATTTCTAGTTTATCTTCATTATAGACAATGCTCATTCTTGGTTTTAGATAGGCAATATCATTTTAAGAAAATTTCCATTGATTCTTATGCTTCCCAGCACCTTTATGTTTTTATGTAATATCAAAAAGCTTTTTCTGAAACCTGGGAAGACTTAGATGAACTGATGCTGAGTGAAGTGATCAGAAGCAGGAGAACGTACACAGTAACAGCAACATTGTGTGATGATCATCTTTGATAGACTTGGCTCTTTGCTGCTGCAATGATCTAAGACAATTCCAAAAGACTCATGATTGAAAATACTATCCACATCTAAAGAAAGAATTATGTAGTCTGAATGCAGATCAAAGTATACTATTTTCCCTCTTTTTTTTTGTTTTTTCTTTCTCATGGTTTTTCCCTTTTGTTCTGATTCTTCCTTCACAACTTGACTAATGTGGAAATATGTTTAATATGATTATATATGTATAGCCTATATCAGATTGCTGGCTGTCTTAGGGAAGGGGGAGGTATAAAAAACTTTGGAACTCAAAATCTTATAAAAGTGAATGTTGAAAACTATCTTTACATGTAGCTGGAAATATAAAATACTATTAAGTGTGTGTGTGGGGAAACCTATAAATAAACAACACTGGAATGAAAAAAGATTTTTCTTCATATATTGAGATAATAATATGATTTCTGTTGGTTTTGTTATTGATACGGTCAATTACATTGATATTATTGCTAATATTGAACCAGCCCTGAATGTTTGGTATAAATCCCACCTGGTCATAGTGTGTGATACTTATGACATATTGCTGTAATCTTGCTGATATTTTATTTAAAATTTTTGCGTTGATATATATGTGCATATATATACGTATATATATGTGTATATATATATAGTTTGTTTGTTTGTTTTGTTTTGTTTTCTGGAGGGCAATTGGGGTTAAGTGACTTGCCCAAGGTCACACAGCTAGGTTTTTTGTTTGTCTGTGTTAAGTGTCTGAGGCCGGAACCGAACTCAGGTCCTTCTGACTCCAGGGCCGATGCTCTACTCACTGTGCCACCTAGCCACCCCCCCAATCATCCTTTAGGATTAGATTATTTGGTTTCCAATTGGTATTTAATCCTACGTCCATAGCTCTTTATTCAATGTAATTTTTATTGCATTATGGTCTGGAAAGGATGCATTTTATATTTCTGCTTTTCTGCATTTGGTTGTTAGGTTTTTATGCCCTTACACATAGTCAATTTGTGTGAAGATGCCATGTACAACTGAGAAAAAGGTATACTCCTTTCTATTTCCATTCAGTTTTTTCCAGAGGGCTATCATATCTAACTTTCCTAACATACTATTCATCTTTTTTTGACTTCTTTCTTATTTATTTTGTGGTTAGATTTATCTAGCTCTGAGAGGAAAAAGTTGAGGTCCCCCACTAGTATAATTTTACAGTCCCTTTCCTTCTGTAATTCATTTAAGTTTTCTTAAGAATGTGGATGTTGGGGCAGCTAGGTGGTGCAGTAGATACAGCACTGGGACTGGAGTCAGGAGGACTCAAGTTCAAATCTAGCTCCAAACACTTACTAGCTATACTGGGCAATTGCCTCAAAGAAGAAAGAATTTGAATGTTATACTAGTTGGTGCATATATGTTTAATATTGATATTACTTCATTGTCTATGGATCCTTTTAGCAAGATATAGTTTCCCTTATTATCCATTTTAATTAGGTCTATTTTTGCTTTTGCTTTGTGTGAGATCATGATTGGTTCCCCTGCCTTTTTTATTTCAGCTGAAGCATAATAGATTCTGCACCAGCCCCTAAACTCTGTGTGTGTGTGTGTCTTTCTACTTCAAGTATATTTCTCATAGAAATTGTTGGATTCTAGTTTCTAATTCTGCTATCTGCTTCTATTTTATGGGTGTGTTCATCCCATTTATGTTCACAGTTATGATTACTAACTGTGTATTTCCCTCCATCCTATTTTCTTCTTATCTTTTTCTCTCTTTTTATCTTGTCCCCCCTCTAAAGACTATTTTGATTCTGATCACTGCTTTCTTTTATCTGTCTTTCCTTTTATCACCTCACCTTTTCTTATACCCCTTTCCCTCCTAATTCCCTGTTGGGAAAGATAGATTTGAGTAGTATATGTTTTTTCCCTTTTGAATAAATTAAATATGAATGAGGTTCAAGCATTCCCTGCCAACTCCACCATTTTCCTCTTCACTGTACAAGTTCTTTCTTGCTCCTCTTTTATGTGAGATATTTTTTCCCATTCTTTCTCTTCTTTCTCCTTTCTCCCAGATCATCCCTTTGTCTTATCTATCTAGTTGTTGGTGGTTTGTTGTTTTTTCTACATTATCGGAATATAACTGGCTCGATCCCTCTCCCTTTTTTATGTAGAATCCTTCTAACTGGCCTAATAATGAAAAGTTCTTAGAAACTATACACACACACATACACACACACACACACACACACACACACATCTTTCCATCTAGAAAGGTATACCATTTAGTCTTATTGAGTCCCTTATGATTTTTCTTTTGTGTTTACCTATTTATGCTTCTCATGAATATTGTATTTGAAAATCAAGTTTTCTGAATGAGTACATCTCTGGTTTTTCATCAGGAATGCCTCTGTTTCATTAAACATTCCTTTTTTTTCCCCTGAGAATTATACTCACTTTTGATAGGTCTAAACATAGCTCCTTTGTCTTCCAGAATATCATATTCTAAGTCCTCCACTCCTTTAACATTGTAGATACAAAATCTTTTGTGAACCTGACCATGGTGCCACAGTATTTTAATTATTTCTTTCTTGATGCTTGAAGTATTTTCTCTTTGACCTGGGAGCTCTTTCAGGTATTGATAGGTGAATTCTTTAAATTTCTATTTTACCCTCTGGTTTTAGAATATTGGGGCACTTTTCCTTCAGCCATTGATTTTAGATAATCCAATAATTCTTAAATTATCTCTCCTCAAACTATTTTCCACTTCAATTGTTTTTCCAAGAAGATAATTCATATTTTCCTGTATTTTTTCATTCTTTTGACTTGTTTTTATTGCTTCCTTTTTTTTTTTTGCTTTTTTTTTTTTTTTGGAGGACAATTGGGGTTAAGTAACTTGCCCAAGGTCACATGGCTAGGTTTTTTGTTTGTGTGTGTGAAGTGTCTGAGGCTGGATCCAAACTCAGGTCCTTCTGACTCCAGGGCTAACGCTTTACTCACTTCGACACCTAGCCACCCCTGTTTTTATTGCTTCTTGATGTCTCATGGAGTCATTAGCTACAAGTTGTTCTGATGGGGTCCTTGTGATGTATATATGTCTGTAGTATCAATCTGTAACATCAGTTTGTAAATGGGGTGCTTTGGGATCTATGTCTGTAAAATCAATTTGTAAAAGCAGTCTGTAAGATCACATTTCCACCCCCCAGCCTCAGAGCATTGACTCTGCCCCTTCCCCCTTCCAGCACTCTGCCCAGCAACAACTCATGACCTGTTTATCTCTGCTTGAAACAATAAGTTATGTAAATGTTATCTCCCTTAGTTAGAGTGGCCAGCCCCACCATAAATTCAATTATAGACCCACACTGTCTCTGATGACCTTGGTGGGTGGCAGACTGGGCACTCTTTAGTGACGTATCAGGCCTAGAACCACACCTCCAGCTAGACCCCCTCTTGAGCTATTTCCCAGTGAATCATGGGCAATACACCTGCGCAGTTGATATTAAAAGTGTATGGTCCTTTGAGCACTGACCACTCCTTAACTCCTCCCTGATCCCACCCTTACTCACCTAGTTAGCATAACTGACCCCTTAAAACTATGTCTGCGGCCTCTGCGAGTTTGCAGGTTCCATAAGAATCTAGCCCGCTGTTCTCTACAGCATAACAATAAACTTTACAATTTCGGCTTCAAAGTTTGCTTGAGCCTGGTGAATTCCTTCCAGACTGGATGCCAGGAGAGGTTTCCCTGGCAGAACCACTTACCCTCCCCCCCTCCTTATCACCCTTCCCTCTTCAGTTCGATTCAATTTTTTCAATTGTTTTCTTCAGTGAGCTTTTTTACCTCTTTTTTCATTTGGCCAACTCTATTTTTTAATGTGTTATTTTCTTCAGTCTTTGTTGTTTCTCTTTTTCCAAGCTGTTAAGTGTCTTTTCACACTTTTCTTCTTTTGTTATTATTTCTTTACACAGTTTGTCTTCTACTATTCTTATTTGATTCTGTAAATCAGTTTTTAGCTTTTCTAGTAATTCTTGTTGGGCTTGTGTCCAATTCACTTTTTTTTTTTTTTAGGCTTTGCTTATAGATATTTTGACTTCATTGTCTTCTGAGTTTGTCTTGATCTTCATTTTCGCCATAGTGGCTTTTTATGTTTAGGTTCTTTTCATTTTTGTTGTTTTCTGCCCAATTTCTTGATTTGGAAATTTCTGTTAAAGTTTGGCTCTGTTCCCAGAATAGGGTTGAGGAACTCCATCTCAAGCTTCAAGCTTTTTCAAACTGCTGTTTTCAGAGTTCTGGAGTTTGGGAAATTTTTGGTGCTTCCAAGGCGGTATGATCTGGGGAGAGCTATGGTTACTGCTCTCCTGGTCTGCACTCTGGTCCTTCTCTAAGAAGGGTCCCTGATCCCTTGGGATTGCAATTGATACTGTTCCTCAGGGTCCCTGATCCCTTGGGGCCAGAAATGATGCTCTCCTGAGGGTTTCCACTCCTTCTTGACCAAAAACACTCTTCTCTGTCCTTGAACTATGATCCAGAAGTAGATATAGGCAGTAGAGTTGCCAATTAGCATCTGGTCCAGTTTCCAGTGCTAACACCTTGTAATGTCTTTTTGACTATTATCAGGTTTCCTTAACATCTCTAATGTGAGAGCTCCAGAAGCTGCGGATGCTTCTTTCACTACCTGTGGTGTTTCATCCATGTAGCCTATGGGCCAGCTTTGTCCTCCATGTCACAGATCTCTCTTTCCCAGCTCCAGTATTGTCTTGGGCTGGAAGAATGTCTCAGTCTGACCTTTTATTGACTCTGCCACTCCAGATTTCAATTTGGGACATCCTTTTAAAGTTGTTTGGAGGGAAACATTAGGAAAGGTTGGCTAAGTGCTTCTCTGCTCTGCCAGCTTGGCTCCACCCACAGAAATCTCCTCTTCTATTTTAAAAACCAGTCCTCAGTGCCTTGTTTCTTCCACCTCCACCCCTAAGATGGATAGCCTTGTAAAATGACAGTTCCTTCTTTTTCTCCTCTTAGATAATAAGAGGCCATATATTATAGAATCCTAGGGTTGAAAGGGTCGTTGGAGATAATTTAGTCCCACCTATGCTTGAAAACATAATTTCCTTTTATAGCATCCCCAACAAATTGTCGCACAGTCTTTGTGTGAAGAACTCTAATGATAGGGAATTCACTATCTTATGAGCTGGGCCTTTCTATTTTTGGACAATTCTGAGTTTGGGGAAGGTTTTCCCCATATTAAATTGAAATCTATCTCTCAGTAATTTTGGAGCTAAGTAAAAGAATTCTTCCTCATGACAAACCCTTTGAGTATCAGAAGACTGTTAATATGGTTTTCTTTAAGATTCCTTTCTTCAGGTTAAACATCTCCAATTTCCACATATACTCCTACTATTACATGTTTCTTATCTTTTCTATACTGGTTGCCTGCCTGGGTCCTTCCTAAAATGTGGGGACAATGTATTCCAAAGGTGACCAGCTCAGGCAGAGTACCATGGGACTGTAACCTTCATTATGAACCCTATACATATTAATCATGAAATCACAGCTCTGGTCCTCCCCAAAACCCCCATCTTAATCATAAGTTTATCGATTTAGAGTTTAAAAGTACCTTTCTGACTTGTTCAACCTTTTAATTTCACAAATAAGGAAACTGAGGTGCAGAAAGACTTTCATGTAGTAAGGGGTAGCACCAGTACTCTTTCAACTACACTACTGAATACTTCTATTAACATAGCCTAAAACGGAATTCACTTTTCTAGCTGCCATAATTAGATTACTGACTCAATTGTAATTTTTCAGTCCACTAAGACCCCTAAAGTCTTTTTTATATGAAATGCTTTCTAGCTATATAATAAAAAACCTTGTACTTGTACAAATGAATTTTTGAAACCAGTGTAAGGCTTTATATTTTTCCTTGTTAAATTTTACCTTTTCTATAAGACCTATCATTTCAATTATCCTGATTCTGTTGTCTAAAGTATTAGCTATCACTCCCAAGTTTCATGTCATCTGTACATTTGATAATTACTATAACTGATTTCAAGTTATTGATGAAAAAATAAACAGAATATGAAAAAAGGTATTCACTTATTGAATGACTGAGAGAGAAAAAGAGTAAGTATGGGAGAGGGAGACCAAATGACAAAAAGAAAACAAGGGGAAGATGGAAAAGAGTATTAAACTTTATTTATATTGTTTCCTCTCCTTTATTATTAGTTTTTAGAATTTTTCTTCTTCCTTCTCTCATCCCAAAGAGAGTCAGTTGGTATGAGGAAGCATTAGGAATCATGGGACAATATGCAGGGGTAGGTGAAAAGAAAAAAAAATTACTCAGGACATCAAGGATAAGTCCAGGGCTCAAGGTTCAAAGAGTGAGATTGAAAAGCATCTAAGTGAAACTGCTCATCAGATAGATGATGATGATGATGAAGATGATGATAACATGTGTATAGCACTTTAAAGTTTGCAATGTACTTTACAAACATTTCATTTTATCTCCACAATCATTCTAAGAGGTAGGTGCTATTATTATTCCCATATTGTAAAAAAAAAAAAAAGCCAATGTGTCAAAGTTAAATGACTTGTCCAGGATCACATAGCTAAGAAGTATCTGAGGCTGGATTGATTCTGTAATAGGAGATGACCTTGAATACTATGTGTAAACTGTGTGTGTGTGCGTATGTATATATATATATATATATATATATATATATATATGTACATGAGAAAATATAATTGGGTGGGCAAATATGTAAATGTAATTCCGTAATTGGAAAGGATCAATAATCCCAGACCTATTTCCTCTCTGTCAGCCTCTCCCACTCTTCTGTCCTGAGTTTTCATCTCTCTAAGAAACTATCCACCTCTAGTTTCATCCCAGAAACTGAGAATGGGCATTACTACTAAAAGGGATAGCTGGCCATGGAGTCAGGAAAACCTTAGATCATATCTGGTTTCAGGCACTTATTAATTGTGTAACTCTGGACAATACACATATTTCCTTAAGTCTCAGTTTCCTCATCTGTAAAATGTGGAAAAGAAGAGCACCTACATCCCAGGGTTGTTGTTAGTATAAAATTATATATATACATAAAACTCTTTGTAACTTTAAATGTTATATAAATGCTAGCTATTAATATTATTATTACCATGGCACCATGCCTAGTCTCCAAACC
This sequence comes from Gymnobelideus leadbeateri, assembly GCA_011680675.1. Classification (NCBI taxonomy): domain Eukaryota; kingdom Metazoa; phylum Chordata; class Mammalia; order Diprotodontia; family Petauridae; genus Gymnobelideus; species Gymnobelideus leadbeateri. The sequence goes on along the minus strand of WOXC01001384.1, from coordinate 287,460 downwards.
TATTTGACTACTCTAAATGCCTGAAAACATCTTTTTTCCTAAGTTCAGAAAAAGCAGGTTTGGGAGAATTCAAAAGGAGTATTACCAGAAAATTAAGAGAATTCAGTAGGAAAGGGCAGAATGTGGAAATGGATATGATAATATAGGTAAGAGTTGATGTCATATGGTAACTGCAGACTAGCCACACCCCTTAGCCAGCACAGTTTCTAGGCCACCCAACCCAAGTCCTTTTCCTTACCTCAACAAACAAGTATGTTTAAGGAAGGAAGAGAATGGGGATGGGAAAGGGGGGAAGGGATCAGGAAAGGTTTCCAGAAGAAGGTGACATTTGAGCTAAATGTTAGTAAAAGCTAGAAATTCTAAGAAACAAAGGTAAGAAGAAAGTACATCATAGGTTTCAAAAATGGCCTGTAGGAATGCAGGGAGACAGCAAGAAAGCCATTTTCTCTAGAAAGTAGAATGAGTTATAGGCCATAAATATGAAAAGTCTGAACAGATAGGTTGAAGCAAGATTGCAGAAGGTCCTTCATGTCAGGCTGAGGACTTTGAAGATTTTAGAGCCAGGAAGTTCTATGATGAGATGAATGGATACTTTATTTCATAGGTTTATGAAGGATTTTAAGGTTAATAGCATGCTTTCCTCACAGTCACCTTGTGAAGTAATTATTTTCACTCTATAGAACTAGGAACAGGAGGCTCAAGAAGCCCTAGCAATTTGCCAACAGTTATATAGTTAGTAAGTGGGAATTAAAATTAAAATCCAAGTTTCCAGACTGCAAGCCTAGCATTTAAATATATTAAATATGGTACTTGAACTTCAACAAACCAAATCTTTGAAATCCAGGAAAGTTGCAACAGGTGGTATAGTATAGTGGGGAAAAAATGCTGACTCTGGAGTCAGAGGTCACAGGTTCAAGTTCTATCTCTGGTATTTACTGCCTATGTAACTTCGGGCAAGTTATTTATCACTTTTCTCACCTGTAAAATAAGGGGATTAGACTAAATGGCCTCAGAGGTCCCTTTCAGCTCTAGATTTGAGATCTATATTCTTCCTTCTCTTTCCCCATCTCTATGGTTTTTTTCCTCAGTTTTATGAGAGGCAACCTAAACATGGTTGTTTAAATTAAAATACATTGAACAAAGGGTGCTATGCTATATATCCATGTCTTACACTTCTTGATCTTTCCTTTTCATTCTCTTTTGATTTTTCCATCTCTCAATCCATCCCACTATACATTACTATTACCACATCAGCTATAATCCTTGTATCAGTAAAGGTTGGATTGGGAAGGAGGAGGGAAGACAGGTCAGTCTCAGTTAAAATTATCTTTTCAAATAGGCTACTTTACTTTTACACAGCTCCCCCTCCTAGGGTGTCATTTAATGGTTACTAAAAGGGAATGAGAGGTAAGGAAAGAAGAGTCTAGAAATATGGGCCTCTCTGAGCAAGAAATATCAAAATGAGAACTCTGGGCAGCCAGGTAACAAAATTATGATTCTGGGTTCCTAGGTCACCAGGGACAAATTTAACCTAATCCACACTTTTGCCTAGGACCAACTCTGAGAGTTCCATACTCCACCCCAGTTTATAGATTATATTTTTGGGTAAAAAAACTAAGGCCTGTAAGCTACATTACTCAGCTGTTTGTAGGTAAGAGAAAGAATGTCCTATATAAAGTTCCTAACTCCTAGTCACAATGGTAGGAATTCCCATGAAGCAAAAATTTCCAACTTCACAATGGTTGGGAAAGTATGATAAGAGACCAGAAGACCTTTATGTTTTTGTTTTTGTTTTCTTGCTTTTTGGACGGCAATTGGGGTTAAGTAACTTGCCCAAGGTGTGTGTGTGTGTGTGTGTGTGTGTGTGTGTGTGTGTGTGTGTGTTAAGTGTCTGAGGCTGGATCCCAACTCGAGTCCTCTTGACTCCAGGGCCAGCGCTCTACTCACTGTGCCACCTAGCTGCCCCCAGAAGACCTTTATAATAAAATTGATTTTTCCAAAATAGTCCTCCTTAGTTTCCTTACTCCATACCTTCTCCCTCCTCTCTTAACAGATCTCTGTGGAAAAGAGGAGGCTTTGTTAACTAACTGTAACTAACCTATAGGAAAGATTTATCATAGGACTGAGAAAAGTACCATGGAATATAAAAACCACAAGAGGAAGCAATCAGTAGCAAGCTATCCCCAATATTATTTAAGCTGCTAGTAAGATAAATTCTTAAATTCTCCCCCTACTATATGCATATACCCAAATTTTCAGGTATATATGAAAAAATGCATGTATAGTCAAATGTGTCTTGTTAGCAGCAGGAAAAAAAATGAATTCTCCTTGTTTAAACATTAACTCTAAAAACTAAAAGATTGTTTAAACCTAGATTTCTGTCTTGAAAAGAAGTGTTTTCATAAAAAGTGTTTGCCAACCTTGACTCCCTTGTATGAAATGCAGGAATATGAAATTCAAACATATTTGTGAATGCTAAATTCATGGTCACTAATACACTATAATCCAGGCACAACCTGTTAAATAAACAAGCAATTAGCTCTTTGTTTGAAGTGCAAATAAAGGATAATTCATTAATTTTCTAATTATTCCCTTCTACCACAGCCTTTAGCTCCACAAGGTCCTAGTAAAGTAAGTACATGAGTACACAAATACATATATAGCTTCTACAGTTCAGAGGTTCGGAATAGTGAGTTATGTAGATGTTACTTATCTAACTGGGGTTTTGGTATTGAATTCCAAATCAGATCGTGCTAACCCTGCACCCAAAGCAAATTCCTTAGCGAGAAAAGTTTTCAAGTATGACCTGCTAATTGTTTTAATGGATTTTCAATGAAGGTTGAAGTACTTTGCTATATTGAATGCCCTTAGGGAACCCAATAAATACTTTTTGACTGACTATGCTCTGACATGTCTGCAGATATTAGAGACTATAAGTTTCTGTTTGTACTTATCTGCTTGTATTTCTGTTCACAATCCTTATTTCTGTATCTATAAACATGCCAGTGTATACAAACATAGCTGAAGCAATAGAGAACTTCCCAAGTCAGCTGACATGCTGAGCTAAAGAGTACTAGTTACCCCTCCCCATTCCCACCTCCAGTTAACTTGAAGTCTGGGATCAGCCAGTCCAAAGCTATGAGGAGAATGAGGAAGAGTATGAACTTCCCCTAGGATCTGAAAAAACAGTATCTTAACCAACTCACATATCTATTTGGAGTTGCCATAATCCCTGCTGCCTTCTACCTAAAGGTTGGTCTGTCCTGATCTCCAGTCCTCAAAGGTGCTTTATTTGTCTAAGAACAACCTAAAGTTAAGGAGAGGTATATGTGAAAATATTGTGGAAAGCCTCTACAATTCTTCCTTAGGAGCTCCATGTATTCTATATACTCCAACATTTAATTTCTTATTCACCTGGAAGTTCCCAGAACCAGTAGCAAAAAGAGTTGGTTGACTGTGTTCACTCCTATTTCACTGATCCAGGCAACTTTATAATGCTTTACAGAAATACCACAGCAACAGTTGCAAAGGATCCAATATTAAATGCTTTCCAAACTTGGAGACAGGCGGAACACTCAGACACTTCCATTTCCTGACTGGCATGTGGTTTAACAGTGGAACAAACTGGACAAAAATGGCACAGGATAAGAAAATGTGAATGGATTATAATTTGAGTAGGTGGAGGAGGTACCCAAGTGATGAGTACTGGAGTGATGAGATAATAGAAGGCATAGAACAAATCTTGCAAGGATATCCATAGCACTGTCCTGAACAGATACAAATTTAAGGGACATAGAAATGTTAGAGAGAAGGGGTCTTAATCAGGAGAGCACTACCACCTAGTGGTCGATAATAAAATGTCATCCAGCTGCGACCTGATTTTCTCAGATCTGTATGTAATTTATGATGTCACTTTGTGTTCTTCTCTCTTTCCCTAGTCTGAAATTCAGTGTCTACAGAAGGACAGTGCTTAGCTCACAACCATGAGGGTGTGGGAAATTGGTGAGCAATCCTAGTCCATACCTTGAACTCAAGCAGTTCAATACCCATTACAAATACCTTGAAAGGACTTAGGAGAAACTCAAGGAGTATGGACTGTCCTAAGACAAGCAGAAAGACACTAAAATTGTTCTGAAGTTCAGATAATAGTAATTGAAGCTTGTAGATTCATTTTTCTAGTAATCACTGCTTAAATAATGAGTAATGAATAGGCACAGGTTTGGGCATTTATTCATTCATGTGTTAAACAAATATTGGCTGCCTACTTTGAGATAATAAAAATAGTTAGCATTTATATAATAACAATAACAACTAGAATTTATGTAACAATTTGAGATTTCCAAACAGCTTTGCTTATGCTTTCTCATTTGATCCTCACAACAACCCTGTGAAGTATTATTCCCCTATTTTACAGATGAGGAAGCTGAAACAGATACCCGTTAAATGACTTGCCCAAGCTTATGCAACTAGTAAATGCCTGAGGCATGGTTTGAACTCTTGTCTTTGTGACTCTAAGTTCAGAACTCTTTTACAATTCTTAGCTTTGAAAAATACAGTGGCAAGTCTGTTAGACTTGGAATCAGAAATCCTGGGTTCAGGTGCAACTCCACCACTTATGAGTCTCGTGAATCTGAAAATGTCACCTTATCTCTCTGGGCTTTAGTTAATCAGCTGTAAATGAGGGAGGTTGAAATGGATTAATTCTAAGGTCTCTTCTAACTCCAACATACTGTGTGCACATAGGATACTCCTTATAAGTATCTTAGTCTCTTACAGTAAGACGCAGTGAATCATAATTAATTATCTCAGCAATTATCTGGAGAGCTGGACAAAACAAAAAATTAGGGAGTCCATAGCAACTGATGGAGCCTGGAATCAGGAAAGACTGGGAATTGTACTTGCTTTACTCCAAGTGGAGAGCAAAATTGTCATTGTCCTCTAGGGGGCGCCTAAAATCTCCAGGATTTTGTTTTTTTATTTTTGTTTTCAATAAATAAAAGGGCTAAATTCTGGAAAATACTTGGTACTCCTTGGGAAGCCAGAGTTTGGTGAACTCAAATAGAAACTGAAGAAATTCTAGTTCCATAGTAGCTTTTGCTTATAGCAGACTGTTGCAACACCAAAATTGTCCAGTTCTTCCTCCAACTTCTAAACTTTTTTTCTAAGAAAGCTACTCTGTTATAACATACTGTGATTGTGCACATAGGATACACCTTATAAGTATTTTGCGGGACGGCTAGGTGGCGCAGTGAGTAAGAGCGCCGGCCTCGGAGTTGGGATGACCCGAGATCAAATCCGGCCTCAGAAAATGAGCACCCACGCATAAATAATGACTAGCCGTGTAACCTTGAGCAAGTTACTTAACCCCAATTGCTTTAAGGGAAAAAAAAGTATTTTGGGCCACATTTGCTTCCAAACCAGTTTTCTTTGTTTCTAGACAGCAGAAAGAGCATGGGAAGTGAGAATAGATGCCTCCAGCCTAGCTCTGGGGGAAGAAAGACTGTTACTATCTATTCCCCCAGTATTTGACAGCATCAGCCTGTCATTGGTATCCTGGACATGAACCCCAACCCCCCCCCAAAAAAAAGCCTAATCATCCTATGTATGATCAGAATGGCCATGGTATTAAGGTCCTGAAACTAAAATACTCTGAAATAGCCTCTCAGTTACAAGTGGGCCCCATAGCAAATCCAAAGTAAATTTAGGACTATGACTACCCTACCCCTATGTTCCAATTCCTCCTTTAGACCTAGTTTCAATTTCCTCACTTCTTATTATATTGTCTTAAGTCTGTTTCATCACCTTGCTCAAGGTGTAGTCAGGTGAATCCCTTCTTTGTCTCACTGGGAGTCAGGAAGAGGATCTCCATGAGGAATCCCCAAATTGGAAAGACCCCTGGACTTTGAGTCAGAAGTCAGGGATTCCATTTCTGACTGTACTGCTTCCTAGCCATATGATCTTGGATAACTTATTACACTTTTCTACACTTCCGTTTTCCTCACATGTAAAATAAAGATGATAATATTTGCTACCTATGTCATAAAGCTGTTGTGAGGAGAGTGCTTTGTAAATCTTAAATTCCCATTAACATGAAATATTATTATTATTTCTAGATGAATAACCCCAGAAGCCTTCCCTTCCCCAGATCCCATATTGGACTCTAGCTTTGTATCTTCTTTTTTTAATGCTCAGTAGTAGCAGAGCAGAGGTGGGACCTAGAATCTTTACTCTCAGCTTGTCCCTGCTCTTGCTGTCCTCCCGACATTAAGGTAACCTTTCGTCCTCTTGAAAAGTGTCCCACATCACGGGGTCTAGTTCAGAGAGTTTCCATCTCTGTCACACACACACAGCCTCAGTCCACCCTTACACCCCCTGCGTGTCCTTCAGTGACCTATTCCTGGACCCAGCCAGAAACTCAGCAGAGGAAATGGGGATCGGGGCTGGGTTTAGGAGATGTGCCCTCCCCCACCTCCCCTGGCTGGATGACTGTCAGGCCGCATCTGCTCCAAATTTATAGCTCCTTCTCGGTGGCCTGCCTCTCCAAGGCCTCTTTACCAAGTACAGCCCCAGCTGAGACCCCTCCCGCCGGGTGGGAAGGGGGAGGAGACCCCGAACCCGGCCCCGGGCGGGGGGCGGGGGGAGCAGGTGTGAAGCGGGGGTCGCAGCCGCCTGGTCACTCTCCATCGCACCGCGGAGACCCCAGTACACCCCAACATAAACACAATGGGAGAGGGTGGGAGAGAAACTCATTAGCCTGACCCAACTAGGAGTGCGTCGGAGCGAATAGTAGCGGGGGGAGGGGTACTCCTTTCCTAGGAACAGAGGACAGATAAATATTCTGTAGCTAAACTAGGGGTGGAGGTGGAAGAAAGAGAGGTACTCTTAGTAGTATCTAGTCAAAACGAGTCTAGACGGCTTGCTCACTCGCAGAAACCTGGATAACAGACGCAGTGAAGAAAAAACAGCTAAGGGAGAACTTTGGCAGCTGCCCTAATACCAATGCCAAACCCGCAAGTTCTCAGCTACTGATGAGGCCTCGTACAGTCTTGTATGGGGACGATTTGGAGGCGGGGTTGGATATAAAGATTAGGATTTAGATCAGGAGAAAATGAATAGATTCATCCACCCGATGGGGTTTCCAGCCCGCGCCCTCTGCCCACTTACTCAGTCTAACTGATTGCGCTATTGTAAGTTTCCTCAGTCAGCAATCACAGAGGCGTCTGGTTAGCGGCCTGGGCCGGGACCTCCAATATACTCCTCTTCCCCTCCCTTCACTTCCCCACTCCTCTTTCCTTGTTCCCCCATCCCTCCCCCAATCCCAAGACTGAGACATTTCTTTCCTAAATGAGCTACCAGAGCTGCAGACACGTTCGAGGAGAAGGGTCAGTTTTAGCAGAGGAGAAATGGTATATGGGATGGAGGTGGGGGCAGAGAGGAGGAATGAAGGGAGGGAGAGAGAAAGAGACAAAGAGAGGCAGTGAGAGAGACAGTCAAAGGCAGAGACAGAGTTAGGTACAGATATAGAAAGAGAGAAAACAAAACAAAAAAGACACATGGTAAGAGAGACAGATATATTAACTCAAAATACGGGGGAGGGGGGAGAAATAGAGATACACGTGCCCCCAAAACAGAACATCTCCATGCAGCCCCTCTGTGACTTACTCATTTACTATTTCATGCACATTTGGACCTAAGAAAAGGCTCTTTTTCCTCCTTTAATTTTGTCTACCTTCCTAATGTCTAGTGTCACTGCCCTCCTCAACTTCTTGATCCTTAGGCATTGGCATAGATAGATCTTCAACTGTTCCTGTGAATTAGTTTTTGTAAATTCTTTTTAAAGGAACTAAAAGGACACATTCCCAAGTGTAACCATAATACTGTAAAAACACTAAGTACAGATTTATGAAGCTCAAAAAGAGCTTCAAAGTGGTTGGAAAAAGAAGAATTTAGTCTTAGACGTATAGCTCTCTGGCTCCTGGCCATGTCCCTTTACTCCCTCTGCTGCAAATAGAGTAAACTCTAGAGGTTAACTCGTCAGGTAAATGCTGGATCTGAAGTTCTCAATGCATCAAATTCCTAGGAAAAGTCTAGTGCTGGCTTCAGAAAGGATCTCTAAAAGAAACTGTACAGCAGACAGCAGACAATATGTTTTAAAAAATAGCATAAGTCAGTGGTAGAGACTGGGAATTCACCACTGGATTGGGTTTGCAAGAAGTTCAAGGTTGAACATTCCAGTATTGAGTCTATAAATTTCTAGTCCCATATCTCAGCCCCAGGAGGAAGGAAAGCATAAGTGCCTCCTATGATAAGTGCCTCCAACCTCATCATAATTGTCAGAAGCTTTGGGAGTAGTCCCATAAACAAGTTTAGGATCCAAGATATCCCCATCAACCTTCAGAAGCAGGACAAAGAGCTGTAAGTTAGAACCAAGAGCAGTCATTTTTAAATTTGGGGGGCAAAATTAGGTAATTGTATTTTTGTTCGTTAAAGGCTTTGAGGCTTCACTATGTACGTTAATTTTGACATCATCACAAAATTGCTACTTGAGAACAGGTCTTTCTGTCACTGAAAATGTGTATTTGTAAAAATATTTTTTATATAGGGCAGCTAGGTGGTGCAGTGAGTAGAGCGTAGGCCTTGGAGTCAGAAGGACCTGAGTGCGGATCCGGCCTCAGACACAATGCACACACAAACAAAAACCTAGCCCAGTGACCTTGGGCAAGTTACTTAACCCCAATTGCCCTCCAAAAGGCATATATATATATATATTCATAATTTAATGGAATGGATACTTCCTCTTCTTATGCAGATTTCACTTTCTCAAGTCCTCCTCACCCATATCTTTCCACAATCTACAGAAGACATCCCAACACAATAGAGGCCCCTGCTACAACGAACTGACACAGTGAGGTATCTGCTGATCTTTCTGTTTCTTTGTAATTGGCAGGTAAGTGACCCAAAGGATATGAAGTCAGGAAGACCTTAGTTCTTTTTTTTTTTTTTTTTTGCTTTTTGGAGGGCTATTGGGGTTAAGTAACTTGCCCAAGGTCACACGGTTAGGTTTGTTTGTTTGTTTGTTTGTATGTGTTAAGTGTCTGAGGCCAGATCCGAACTCAGGTCCTTCTGATTCCAGGGCCGGCGCTCTACTCACTGTGCTACCTAGCTGCCCCAAGACCTTAGTTCTAATCCAGCCTCAGACACTCACTAGCTGTGTGTCCTTGGGCAAGTCACTTTACCTATCTCAGCTTCAGCTGTAAAATAGGTATAATAATACCACCTACCTCTCAGGGTTGTTGTACAGATAAAATGAGTTAATAATTGTAAAACACTTAGCACAGTACATAGCACATAGTAAGGGCCATATAAATGCAAGCTATTATTATTGTTGTTGTAATTCAGTTTCCTCCAAAGTCAAAGTGTTTCATTATTGGGAATGATATAGCATTACTAGAATACTGATGGCAAAGAAATTGGACTTTGGGGGAAACCAGTAGTTTTGGAAAAATTCACTTTAAGTGCTTCTAAGTTTACTAAAGTCTGCTTGTCTCCTCACAAATATTTAGTCAGACCCAGCTCATTATTTCATCTGCATTGACTGTTCAAGATATGTCTCTCTATATATTTGCTCATGTACAAACATTTGTCTATATGAGATTAACTATTAACTGTTGTAGCTGTATGCCATAGTTTAGGGATTAAAAAAATGATATTTTTTAATTTGGCAAAGGAAAATATCGATACTCCAAGTAATCAAAGATCCTTCAAATTCCCTCCTTGCATTCTTCTATGGCTTGCATCCTAGGTGGATGCTTGCTTTGCACAACCAACTTTAGGGAGTATGTATATAAGCATGAACATGGGACAGAAGACTTCCTCAAAAAGCTGTCTTTGCCCTTCAGAGGCACCACTCCCATGTCTGGGCCTTCCTGGCATCTGTAGTGGTCAGGTACTAAGGCTCTCCCTGACTGAACTCAGCCTGCTGTGTCAATCCCTTTGGCAGCAGGGTCACAACCTTTCCACTCATCTCCAGCTATTCCTGGTCCCGTGTGCCTGTGTGTGCCTATATGTGCCTTTTGGTGCCTGTGTGTGTTGGGGGGTGGGAGAGTGGAGGGGAGAGTACTGGCTAGAAGGAGGATGAGTGTTCACCAGTGCGGCCAGCTTCCCTGCCGGGAGGGTAATTAAAGCACCAAGCTGCAGAGGGGGCGGTCTGCATTCCCTGGGGCGCGTTTCATCTGGGCTGATTAATGAGGCCAGAGAGTTAATGAGGAGAAAGCTAAACGGAGAGAGCGAGGGAGCAAAGCAATGGAAACAGTCCTGGCCCTGGGGGGAAGGGACTCTCCGAAGGCATCTCCTTCCTTCTCCGGTGCAGGTCAGTTCAGGCCACATGTGGTCCCTTCCTTGCCCTGTCCCAAGAGTTCCAAATCCAAGAGGAGGAGAGGTCCTTTGTCCTACCACCCTAGTCCTAAGGGAAAGCTGGTTCTACCCCCACCACCACTACCATAATCGTGTCCAAACCCCACTTTAAAATAAAAATTTAAGCTTCCTTATGTCACTAGTTATGCTGTTTTTTATATGTGTATTCCCAGCAGAAAACACAGGGGCGTACATATAATTGTTGTTTGTTCAGTCATTTTTCAGTCATGTCCGACTCTTCATGACCCCATCTGGGGTTTTCTTGGCAAAAATGCTAGAGTCATTTGCCATTTCCTTCTCCAAATCATTTTACAGACGAGGAACCTGGGGCAAAATGGGTTGTGACTTATCCAGGGTCACTGAGCTAGTAGCAGACACCTAAATATTGAACTGAAACAAATTATTTTGAATTGAACTGAATAAAAAAAGAGAACTGAACTGAAGATCCGAACAGACTTCTTCACACTACAAAGGTTACCTATGCTTACATACATTCCCTAAGTGAAAGGGCCAAGAACAGAGGGCCAGCCTGGGTCTTACCACTCCCATCCCCGTCTCAATCTCAATATGAAATAGATTTGCTGACTCTAGTTAAGTCTTTTCTTTTGGGTACCAAGCAGGAAACTGGGATCGAACCAACTGGTTCTGTATTCAGAGCAAAGGCCAGACAGTAAGGGGAAGAACATTCAAACTGAGTGGACAAACAGGAAAATGGATTTTCCAGTAGTAGAGGGCCTGGATACTGAACACAGGAGCAGAGCAAAGCTGGTGACTCACATCTGACTGCTCTTTCGTGCCAAGAGAATGCAGTTTTCTCTCTATACAGTGTTTCAAAAGTCTTAGTGCAGTTTTAAGCACTGACTTTTGGGATACTTTGTATTTCTAGTCACATCACAAATGCATCCTTTTACCCACCAACCACCCTCTGCCTCCACACTTTGACATAGGAGGGAGGTTGGAAACAAATTAGGTCAACTCATATCTTCCCACCAAAATCCTTCTTCCTGCTGCGCTAACTGGAATAGGAACTGATTTTGCATACAACTGAAAGGGAAGTACTGCATCTCCAGAAGATATTAGGGGTGTTTGAAGTTAGATAGACTGGGCAAAGACCCTGGGCTCCCCAATGGCAATATCCCTTCTCCCTCTGGGAATCTGGCACTATGATTTACAATACTGTATTTATTGATCTCCAGTGGGCCATGAATGATTTGAGACCAAGAGTCAATAAGCACAGAGAGTATCTTGATGATTTGGATTGGGTCAATTTCCTTTAGAAGATCTTACCCTTCAGAATCAGGAAAATCTTGCTGGGACCAGGTGAAAACAAAACTCAATCATTTTTTTCCAAATACCTCCAATATTCTTAAGATGTCTTGATGTATGCAGGAAGTTATTTTACTTAGCTATATGTGTTTATATAACAGGGATTTTGCTTTTCTTGCTTTCTCAATCAATGGCAGGAGGTGACATAAGAGTGAGACGAGGCAGGACTTCATTTGAAAATAAAATAGAATTTAATTTTAAGAAAAAAGTCATCTTTATATAGTAGACAAAGTGTTGGACTTGACCTGTATCCAAATCTGGTTTCTGACATCTATAACTGTGTGATCATAAGCAAGTCACTTATCTTTGTGAGACTCAGTTTCTTCATCTGTAACATGGAGACATTAACACCCATAGTACCTTATAGTATTGTTGTGAAGGTCAAATGGAATAATATAGCAAAAGCATTTTGGAAACCTTGAAGTAGTATATAAATGGCAACTCTCATTATTTGTACCCTATGGTTAACCTGACCCCTCAGCTCCTCCACACACTGACACCCTTCCATGTTGAATTTCCCAGTCTTGGAGTGAATCTTTGTTAGAGGAGTGAAGGGTGAGGGGATTATGGGGAACGTTGATGATTTACTCCGGAGGAGCCAGCGTCTGGAGAAACTAATATTTAACATCCCCATTTACATTGAAAGCGTGATTCTGATTATGAGATGGTAATGAGAGGATTATCCAAAGGAAAGCACCTCCACTCTCAATCCAGCCCCTTTTCCATTCTCTCCTTTACTAACTTGCACTATAGGCTTTTCCTAGAAAGGGAGACTTTGGGGGTGGGGAGTATTGGGTTCCCTAAGGGAGAGCATTAGAGATGCCAGAGGAGGGCATGGGGTCCTTCAAGGCCCCTACTCACAAGCTCTTTTTCAGATATAATGACATAGCATGTGAATGGATGGTCATACTGACCTGAGACATGACTATGGAGGTTCTTCTTCCTGACCTCCCCTGACACTCCCCCCACGCCCTGCTCTTCTCTCAGCCCATCTCCTTCTCCAAAGCATTCCATTCAATCCCTGCTCCACTCCCCCTAGCTCCTATCTCTTTCCCCAGATTCTTACCAAAGCTTCTGTTGCTCTCATCCTATCCACCCTGGATCTTGCTCTTTTCACTGAGACATTTCACATTCTTCAAAACCTGTCCCCTAATCTGGAGGTTTAGGCCACAGAGGCAATGGGGAAGGGGTATGCCTTATGTGGCTTTTCTCTCCAAGGAGACAGGAGAAGAACTGCTTTGAAAGTCTATGTCCCAATATGGCAGGGGGGTAGGAGGGCAAAGGAAGTGAATGTATCACTTGGCTCCCAGATCTGCTAGTGTGACCCCAAGCCCCAAGCCCCCACACCCTCCCTACCTCTCTAGAAGGAGCTCATTTGAAATGTACCCAAAGCCCCTGTGCTTTAACCAGGTAGAAGATTACCTCTGACCCTTTTTGGGAGGCAGAGAAAATGAAGGAGATAGAGATCCCAGGGAAGGGTCATACATCCAGAGGCCCAGCTTGTCGGACAATGATGCTCAGACAAGATAATTCAGTGTGTGATTGTGGTCACGCCTCCCCCCTTTGTGCCCCTTTCAGAGCCAATCTTCCAGCCCCAGATGGGTTAATCCATAATGCAGACGAGCAAGTAATTGGCTGTCAGCCCAACCCCCATACCCCCTCCCCTATTAGTGCCATGGCCCTAATGAAGCCCAGCTTGGAGAGCCCCCTTCCCAATGAGGAGCCAGCCCCAACCTGCCCCAGCACACATGTGTCTCTGCTTCTCTGCCTGAAGCTTGGCTCCCTTCAGGGACCCTCAACTTAGCCTCCCCGGGGTTACCCAGCTGCTGGGGCTGCGGCGGCCCCGGGGGGAGACTGTGATGGATTGGGGCGGGGGAGTTAGTTAATAGAGTCCAAAACACATGGGCCCTGTCCCCACATCTCCCTCCCCCAGTTTACATGACAGCAGCCTCATCCCCTAGAAATAACTCTCTGGAAAAGAAAAAAAGTGCTCAAACCTAGGCAATGGTAAAATGGAGCAGAATGGGTTTGGCCCAGGGGGCGGCACGGGAAGAGTAAGAAACTGCTGCTCTGGACAAAATCCCTACACCCAATCCCAGCCTAATCCACTGACACATAGGAGAGCAAAGTAACTTCAGGCTATGCCACCCCCAGTTGCATTGAACCCCACTGAAACAGTCCTCTCCCTCAGGACTTGGAAGCCAAAGAGGCTTCTTTCCCTGTTACCCGATCTCTTACCTTTCATTTTTCTGCTAGCAGTCAGAACTGTGACCTGTAATGGAAGTTGCCATATAGGCAAATGTCAGTAGAGCATAATGAAAGATTCTCTAACAATCAGCCACCTGAAAGTAGAATGGGCTGCCTCATTAAAGTGGTCACACAGACTCAGGATGATCATCTCAAGCGTGCTCTAAAAAGGAATCCTGCATTGGGAGGATCCGTAAGGTCCCTTACCACTAGAAGAGCCAACAATATTCTACTCTTCCTATTCCTTATTCCCTGCTCCTCTATCCCTGCAAAGTTTAGCAGCAGTCTTAGTGAAACCAATGGAGAAAAGGAGAAGAGACGCAACAGCTTTGGCCTTGACTCGGTGCAGTTCTTGATAGCTATCAACATGGGAATTCTTTACCTTGAAGAGAACTTCAGTACCTTGGACCTGCTTGCCTCCTTTAGTCTCTATACTGGAGTTCTCTTAGTTTTCCTAGTTTTCCTGTCTCAACTTCTTGTCTTAGGAATGCTGACAAGAGGCCTGAGGGAAGTAGTATATACCTTTGAAGAGAACGCCTGGAAATATCTACATTTAGGGATTGGGGTATCTAAGTCTAGAGAGACTAGGAACTGGCAGACACATATTAGTGTCTGTTTTTAGACCAAGTGGGAAAGTTCATGATGAGGAACAAAGGCTGAGAGGGTTAATACTCAGTCCCTCACTCACAGGTGACCTGACTCCATAAGGCTGGTTAAAAGAGAAACTACTCTCCCCCCTAAACCGAATTTCCCAAGTGGATGTGGGGAAGAATCACACATAGGTGCTTTGAGGAGAAGATGAATATTCATAAGGACTGCAGATGTGGTGAATGAGGAACTGGGAGAGGATGGAGGGGAAAATGAAGAGAAAATTAAGTGGAGGGAAGAAAGGAGGAAAGTGAATTGGAGATCAAAAAGGGGAATTTTCTATGCATCTGACCAGTGACCTCTTGCTTGCCCCACTCCTGACCAAAAAGCTGTAGAACTGATGTTTTTATTCTCCTTGTATAGATGTGAAAAATGAAGCAAGAAGAGTAGTAAACATCCTAGTAGATGCAGTATTTCAATTTGCAAGTTTAGAGAGAAGCTGATACCTTGGTGACATCATTTTCCTTGACTCCAAGAAGCCTCATTCTATAGAAAATTCAAGGGGGGGCTAGGTGGCGCAGTGAATAGAGCGCCGGCCCTGGAGTCAGAAGGACCTGAGTTCGGAGCTGGCCTCCGACACTTAATCCGCACAAACAAAAACCTAGCGGTGTAACCTTGGGCAAGTTACTTAACCCCAATTGCTTTAAAAAAAAAAAAAGAAAAGAAAAGAAAATCCAGGAATTGGACAATGTACTTGCCAGGGCCAACATAAAATTCACCAACTTTGGCAGCTAGGTGGATAGAGTGCCAGCCAAGGAGTCAAGAGATTGTTGTTGTTCAGTTGTTTTCCAGTCATGTCCAACTCTCTTCATGACCCCATTAGGGGTTTTCTTGGCAAAAATACTGGAGTTCTCCAGCTCATTTTACAGATGAGGAAACTGAGGAAAATAGGAAAACAGCTAGTAAGTGTCTGAGTCCAAATTTTAACTTAGTTCCTCCTACCTCTGGGCAGCTAGGTATCAAAGAGAATAGGGTGCTGGGCCTGGAGTTAGGAAGACTCATGTGCAAGAGACTTCTCCCTTCTGGTAACTCCAGACATGTATCCCGACATGAACACAGTGCCTGGCACATAGTAAGTACTTAGAAATGCTTGTTTGACACTGACCCTTAGTGTTGCATGTCAATTTGGGGCCCCAGATTTTTATGATGATGTGGAGAAACTAGAAAGAATCAAAGACAAGCCCCTAAAATGAGAATATGCCAAAAAATGAAATTTGAGACCTCAGGAAGGAAGAAGAGCTGGTGTGAAGGTTAGTAAACTGGTAAAGTGTGAAGAAGTAACTGAGGGGGTTAACAGTTACAAGGGAGAAATGAGCAGCACACTGCTAAGCTTTCCAGCCTCTCCTTAAAGTCCCACTGGGATGTGGACATTTCTGCCCAGTAGCCTCTCTGACCCTCCTGTTATTTGAATTTTGAGACAGGCTAGAGTAGTTTCCTACTGACTCTTCCACTGACACCCCATAGGGGTCTCTGGCTTATTATCCCAGCAACAACAGGGGCCAAGCCAACAAACCCTGGCTCCTGCTGGGGGCTGGCTTCTGCTGCTTGCTTTCCAGCCGATGCTTGCTCTTTACTCTCTGATTCCAACCCCTCCCCCCTATTTGGCCCTCCAGCCCCGGCAGACTGGGTCATTGCCCCCTGGCATCCTCATTCTGAACCTCAGAAACCCTGCTGGTCCATTCACAGACCCTACCTCATGGGGGTGGGAGGCAGATGTTTGTTCCCAGCAAAAGACTCTCCCTCCCCCTCATGCACTCTCTCCCTTATACACTCTATGCATATTTGTGCTCAGTGAAGGGGCTCAGACAGAGGTGGTGATTGGAGGTTGTAGCCCTCAGGAGGGATGTTAATGGGTTGGGCGTGTGCCTGTATGAAGGGGTGGGGTGGGGGAGTGGGTAGAGAGCACTGCAGGGTAATCAGTGTGGGATGAGGGATTCTCTTCAGACTGCTCATTCCTGGCAATGACATTCCAGTCCTCACTCTAACCAGCTGGTGCTGACACTTCTGTCAACACCTCCCCCCCCACCCCACCAGAGCTCAAGTTCTTCTGTTTTCCCAACCAGATTCCCCGGTCAAAGGGAGAGCAGAGTGCTGGCATTGGGCCAAGATGCTGTCACCTGGGGCTGGAAACTAGTGTAGAAACCCAAACCATGATACATTTATAGGGAAGAAGGACACAGATAACTTACTCATGACCAACACCATCTCTACTTCAAATCAGAAGAAAGATATTTTGGTTTGTTTTCCTCAAAGGTATACAATCCTCATCAGGTAGCTACAATGTAATCCCAAGCCTGAATTCTTCAGGTCCCCCACCTCTGATCATAGTGTCTTTTCTCAGCTATGGGCCACTTTGGAAAGCAACTTCCTATTCACTCACTCAGGATGGTTCAACTCTGGGAATTAAGCAGACTCATAGAACTTTAGAGTTAGAAGGAATCTTATGAAATTCCCTTGTTTTACAGATAAGAAAATTGAAGCCCAAAAAGGGAATGTGACTTGCCCAAAGTCATGGACCTAGAAAATCTGAAGCCTGGAGAGATTGGGGGGTGGGACAAGGACTGCTCTACTCTTCCTATTCCCACATATACATATCATGTGTTCTGTGGAGAAAGCCAGGCAGGGATATTTCTTGGAGGTTGCAGCCCTCAGGGATGTTAATACATTGGACTTGTGTGTCTGTAACTAAATGGTAGTAAATGGGGTTCAATGGGGGGATTTTTATGGAATTACCCCAATCTGTTGGCACTAACACTCTTGCTAAAGAGCTAGAACCAGAACTCCCTGTATTCCCAATTCAATTATCTTTCTATTAAATATAGTGATAATTCTCCCAACACATAAATACAATCCTTCACCACACCTTGTTTCCTCCTAGACTTCAGATTATTTCCTTTTGTCCTAAAAGGCAGCCTCTAACCAGATTCAGTCAACATTCCTTTCTTAAATACTCTCTCCAGTTGCTCCAACATACTCCCAATAGACATTTCTTTCTAGTCTATTCCACTATATATCTTCACCTAATCAGAACAAGCACACTTCCTAATGGTCATCTACTGGCTGTCATCCAGGGGCCCCACTTCCAGCTGTCCTAACTCCTTTCTCCTGCCTGGCTGCCCTGTAAAAGTTCACTTTCCCTCCTCATTCTCTTCCCTCCATTTTCTTGCTCACTTTTTCATTGTCCTTGCTCTTCTGTCATTACTGTTACTACTATATTAATAAAAGCATGGCAAAGAGGACACATGGTCTCCAGAGGAGTGGATCTGTCCTCAAACCTTGGGGAGGTATCTATAAGTAAACTGAATACCATAAATCGCAGTGTCAGAGAAGGGGTCAAAAGGAATAGTTTTTCCTTCAAGGCATTGCAATTTTATGTAGGAAGTACTTCCCTACATTAACCATTACCTTTGTTTTCTGATGAAGAAACAAAGTGAATTACTTTCCCAAGACTATGTAATTAAATAGTAAAGGAGCTCAGAACTGTGATCTCCTGACATATTCCTGTGTACCCTTTACCATAATATTACAAGCAAACTAAGAGGGAGGAATCTGAGAAGGAAACTAAACAAATGTGTTCAAGGTCTAATTATGTGGATGATCTATATTAGTTTTTAACTGGTCTTCCAGACTCCCATCTTTCCTCTCTCCAACCCATCCACTGTCAAATGTATCTTTCTAATTGTACAGATCTAACTTTCCTGCTCAGAAACTTTTCTACAGCGTTCAAAGCCCTCCATGATATGGATTGAGCCTACTTTCAGTCTTATTTTGCACTACTCACCATTGTGTCTCCATCTACAGTCAAATTGGATCCAAGTTATTCTCTCATATAATGCTGAACTTGGTTTAAAGAAGACGTAGGTTTGGGTCCTGCCTCAGACACTTATTAGCTGTGTGACCCTGGGCAAGTCACTTAACTTCTGTGTGCCACAATTTCTTCATCTACAAAATAGAGATAATAGCTCCTATCTCATAAAGTTGTTGCAAAGATCAAATAAGATGTTTGTGGCTTGGTTGAGCCTTGAATTCCTGGGAACAGAAATCGTGAAGGATTTGAGATGAACTGGACCCTGTGAACTTCAGTGTGGAGCAGGACCCGAAAGGAGAACTGGACAAGGAACTGGGAGCTGCCTTTGAATCCAGGTGACTGTTTGGTGGATTCAGGTACGAGTTGCCTGCCTTGAGTCAAGAGGAAAAGACCTCTCCATGGGTACTGAGTAGTGATGAAATTGTAGTTTACTAGTGACCTAGGGGTAGAGGGTCTGTGTATTTTCTAGTGATTGTACTTAATAATTGATTACTGAATAAGTGGCTGATTTAGTTAACTTAGTGTGCCCCATGAGTGGAAGACTTTGACTATTGTACTTTGAGATGATTGTTCTTTGCTCAAAACTTTGTGGCCACTATGGTGGAAACTATGTGGCCGTTTTAATGATAAGCTGTTGTGAATACTATATTGTGATTTTCTGTGATAAGTTGTAATATTGTGAATGTTGTATCTTGATTTTCTTTTTTTTTTTTTTTAGGGCAATTGGGGTTAAGTAACTTGCCCAAGGTCACACGGCTAGGTTTTTGTTTGTGTGTTAAGTGTCTGAGGTCGGATCCGAACTCAGGTCCTTCTGACTCCAGAGGCGGTGCTCCACTCACTGCACCACCTAGCCGCCCCTGTATCTTGATTTTCTATGAATGTTTTGCTTTGATTTGTTACTGAATAAATAGAGTGTTCACTATACTGTATAATGAGAACCTTAAAAGCTGTTCACAGTAGCATTCTTCTGGAAAGCGGCTTGTGCATGGTGTTACAGATGTATATAAAGCAATTTGCCAACCTTAAAGTGCTATATAAATATCATTGACTATTATTCTCATCCTACACTTTCCTGACTTCATGTATTTGTATAGGTTATACTCTGGAATACTCTCTTCATTTCCCTAACTGTTGACAACTTTGTCTTACCTTAAGGAACAGCTCAGGTGACACCTACCTAATGAAGCTTTCTCTGATTCTCCCAGCTAAAAATGAATCTTATCACCTACATCTCTCATACTTCTCTGTTTGACCTCAAATATGTACTTGTCACATTCTCTGATTTACATATGATTTATTCCCCTATTAGACTGTAAGAACCTTGAGGGCAAAGACTATGTTGGGTTTTTAAAAAAAATTTTGCATGAATTCAATTATTATCTCTACTGTCTCCCAAATCTCAATATCCAGCTCACATCTCCCTCCTGGACCTCCAACACCAACTGCCAGATGAATGTCTATACCTGGATGTCCCATAGCCATATCAAACTCTTCATGTCCAAAACAGAACTTATTTATCTTCCCATTCAAGCTCATCTCTTTTCCTAACTTCTCTTTTTCTGTTCAGAGCACCACTATCCACTCATTAATGCAAATTTACAACTTTAAAGTACTCCTTAACCTTTCATTCTCCCCATCCCCTATATCCAACCAGTAGCCAAATCTTGTTAGTTCTACCACTGCAACATTTCTCACATCTGCTCCCTTCTACCCATTCACACAGCCACCACCCTGGTACAAGTTTTCCTTACTTCTTGCACAATTATTGCAATAGTCCTCTAAATAGTCTCTTGTCACTTCAGTCTCTTCCCTAGAGAATCCTCCATACAGCTGCCCAGTTGCTGTTCCTAAAGTACAAGTTTGACTCACTTGCTCAAAAGGTTTCAGTGGTCCCACATCACCTTTACCTAATAAATACAAACTTGTTTGTTTGGGATTTAAAGCTTCTCATAATCTGGCTTCAAATAATCTTTCTAGATTGGTTGACATTGGCCCCCTTCACAAACTCTAGCTTCCATTCAAACTGGCCTATTTGCTGTTCTTGTACAAGACCAAAAACCCTCTATCTCCTGTCTCCATGCATTTCCTCCCCTAGCCATTCATTCCTAAAATACTTCTCTCTCTCTCTCTCTCTCTCTCTCTCTCTCTCTCTCTCTCTCTCTCTCTCTCTCTCTCTCTCTCTCTTTCTCTCTCTCTCTCCCCCACGCTGCCCCCCCCTTGGAATCTCTTGAAATTTCAGCTCAAATGTCACTGCCCATAAATATGTTCTTCAAATCCACTTCATCTCATCCTCATAGTAGTTATTAGTGCTTTTCCCTCTCTTTATAAGTACTTTGTCTATTTTGTGTATATTTTGCACCTATTTATTGTGGACAAGAAGACCTGGGCTCAAGTCATGCCTCAGAGACATACTGACTATGTGACAAGTTGTTTAACTTCTCAATACTCTAATCAACTTTCTCAGACTCTTAAGTTGCAGAGGAGATACTGACATACATTGGTAGAGGGAGTTTCCTAATCTGGGAGTTCCCTATATATAAAAAAAAGTCAGAAGTATAGTGCCTGTCCCTATCTTATCTGTGTACATGTATACAGAAGAATGTAAAGTATTTGAATGCAGGGACTATTTAATTTTTCCTTGGTACCCTCTGTGAGTAGCAAAATGTTCAACTCATGGTAAATTCTTTTAAAATGCTTAATATGAATCTTTGTATCCCCAGTAACCAGTATGCAATCCAGCAAACGTTTGTTTCGTTTGCTATGGGCAAGGTCCTGTTCCAGGTGCTCAGAATATAAATACCTCCCCGCCCCCAAATAGAGATTTCTGCTCTCACAGAATTTACATTGTACTGGATATACACTGCATGTGCACATAATAGATATTTGGTAAATGTATGTAGAATTGAATTAAATTGAAATGTTCTGGTTTGTTGAGGGTCAGTGAGGGGGGCGAAGAGTAGGAGCACCATCTAAAGAATAGGCTATGGAAAACTGAGAACTGATCTTCTAGCAGAGGGATATCTGGATTTCAAGTTGCTTATCTTGCCCAACTGATGGAAGGAACAAGCAGATCTACTTAAGTCCTAAATAAAAAGTAGATTGCAAAGGATCCATAATGTAAATAAACATGAGAACTCCAATTCTAGATTTGCTGTGATCTCTTTTCAGAATTCTTTTTCCTGGTGTTTTTGGGACTGCAGGTGGGGTTGGGTCCAGTGAATATTCTGTAGCTAGAAGATATTTCTTGTAGGTCCATCTATTTTTCTGGATAACCCTCCTATGTTCAATATGAGGTAAAATATGGGGTTATCCTGGAGGAGAGACTGGAATAAAGGGGCAAAAGAAAGCAAAATTGTTTGGGGTGGGGGTGGGGAGGTGAGACAGACAAGGGAAACGAGGAGGGTAGAGAAGGGAATCTAGGAGGAAATGTGAAGATAGGAGACCAAAGATAAAAATAGAAGAGGCATGGGAAGCAGGGACAGAGAAGACCCAAGAAAGGGGAAGAAAGCCCCCACTGTTTATCCAACTTCCAACCCTGGGAAATGATGAGGATTAGAAGGCTATCTTTGCCCAGTTGGTGCCAGCCATCTAAGCTGAAGCAGTGTCTCCGCTCTGGGAACCCTGAGCAAATACGACCTGATCCCCAAATAAAGGAACAATTAGCTGCGCCATCTCGGGGAACAAATCTGCTAACAGGGCAACAAGCCCCTAGGCGCCTGAGGGCTCCATGTTTGCAGAGCGGCTGAAAGGGAACAAATCAGGGGATTAAAACCGGGCAAGATCCACACGCTGGTACTCACAGTTCCGTCTGCTCCAAACCTTTTTGTCCGACCCCACTTTCTCATCCCCATCTTGAAAGCAGTGGCTACTTGGCCCTGGGGATAAGCCTACTTGGTTAAAGAGCTGGGCTGAGTGTCAAGACTCCTTCATTCTAGTTCTGGCTCACTTATTGATTTAAAGGCTGTCTTGTGCCCTCAGTCAATCTGGGATGAGAACAAGACCTTCACTTTTTAATAGACAAAGCAATGCAGGACCCACCGTGTCACTGAGATGCAGATGTGATACTTCTGTAAAGATGCAGACGTGATACTTCTGTCTCAGTCTCCTTGGTCTTATCTCTCTGTAGAGCCAAGATTAGGTGCAGAATAGGCAACTTCTAGAGTACAACATTCAATGGGTATGCAAGAAGGAGAGACTATTTAGTGTTACGCACACAATTTATCACTAGAAAATGTGTAAAGTAAGTGATGGAGCTAATGGAGGGGGAGATTATAACTCATCTTTGAGATCACTGAGCAGTGAAGCTAAAATATTTATCAAGAATTTTGTCTATTCCAATACTAACTCCACTGCTATTCCAATACAATTGAGCCAGTACAAATTCTTCTTTGAATCATACTTTGTTGCAACTGTACTTGTATATAAATATGATGCTGTTATGTTGCTACTGCTGCTGAAACAAATTATTTTTATTAAATTTAAAGTTTTGTTTCTATTTTCTTCTTCACACCAGTTAAAGAAGAGGCACACTTCAGATCCAGATCTCTTGTGACACTTACCTTAATTGAAGCATCATATGCCCAACCTCCACCCCAAACCCAAATTGTGCCAATTCTACTGCAAACTTAGAACCTGGAAGGAAGATGCTTGCAGACAAGCCTTAGCAAATTTATGGTGCTGAATGGACAGCTCCTGGAGGGAACTTTTCTCCACCCCAAGGCCCAGCTCTTTCACCTCCACAAAGCTTCTTTCCTTGCCTTCTGCACTCCACAGTGCACGGAAAGATAGAACCATGCTAAGAGTTGAAGAACTGAAATGAGGAGATTGTCTTTTCAGTATCCCCTATAGTCTGTTATAGAATGGGAAGAGTCTTGGGACCCCACCACATAAACTATATTTTGGGTTGGTTCAAGAGCGTTTTACCTGAATTATTCTAAGAACTAACTTGGTCTAAGACCTGTTGTCACAGATGTTTTGTAGGCCGCTTCACTGGGGATCCTCAGCTCCCCAAACAGGAATAGTTATTTGGGCTGTTATGTAATCTTAAAAGTCATGGGAATATCCAGGCCTCCTCAGCTACTTAAAGATACCTTCATATAAGGATAATAATTTAATTTGCTGAGCCTAGGGGTCCTTCCTGGCTATTCTTTCCTGTTTTGTAGGATGGAATTAGACTTCCATTGTGAATCAGTTCAATTCTTCCCCTAGCCTTTCTCCCAGGGAATAGACACAAGGAGTGTCAGTGGAGGTGGGACTGAAGAGACATTGGAAGTTCATTGTGGAAAGAATCCTAGAAAAGTAGCAGATGGGTTTATCCTCATGTTCCGTCCATCTCTAATAGTTATGTGTATGAAATTTCTTCACTGAAGTATGACCTCAATAGTACATGAACAGATTTGTATGTATTCTGCATCAATCCCAATTCTTCCCTTGCAACTGATGCACACAAAGGTTTGGGAATTCCTTCCACTGAAGCAGAACAGAAACTCATCTGAAATTTGTAGTCTTAGTGCACTGAGAAGTTAAGTGACTTGTCCATGGTCACAGGGCAAATATATATCAGAGACAAGACCTGATCCCAAGTCTTGCTTCCAATGCCATAATACATAAGATGCCTCTGCAATTAAGTGTTTTTAACAGTGATGCTCTTTTTAAAGATACAAAGAGGTTTCTTCTCTCTGTTCTCTGACTGATTCATTTCCCTCTGGCTCATTCCCTTTCTCTTTAAAGGTATAAAAGCAATTTAATGAGATATCTGAGTACAGACTGATGCATAAAATATGTAAATGATCTGCATTTTACTGCCTACTCTTTTCATTTTCACTCCTGGACACAGCTCATCTATCTGAACTCCAAAGCAGTCAAAACCCCCCAGTGGCCAGCTGTGCCTCTCTTGCCTTAGTTACACCAACACTACATTTGACCAAGAGCCCTAGATAAGTCTCTGGTAGGATTGCTAAAGGCGGGGCATGAATATAGAACACTCACTTCCTCCCCCCACTTAAGTTACCCCTCCAGTTGTCTCACACACACACACACACACACACACACACACACACACACACACACACACAATGCATTAGCAAGATTGTTCATAGGCACATGCAAAGTGATTGGAAACTGGGATTCCTGCTTTGCCTCTTCTATGAATCTGAGGAAGGCACTTCTTTGGCTCTTCGCCTCAGTTTTCCATAGGGAGAGGTGCAAAAGACTGGGAAGGAGATTAATGTACTAGTTTATAGGCCAGGAAAAGGGGCAGATAGCCAAGGATGAGGAGTAGAGTTCTGGGGAGCCAGAGGGAGATTCCATATCTTTGAGTCTCTTACTTAGTCTGACCTTTGGGGAGGCAAATAGAGAAGATGGGGCAAAGGTGGGATTCTGTTCTCTCTGTATTGGGATTTGAGGGAGTTTCTCCAGCGACGGGTTGGGGTTCAATCCCCAGGCCTAATCTAAAGCAGCTCCCTCCCAACTAGAGAGGCAGTAGCATGGAGGGGAGGGGAAAAGGGCGGCGGGAGTCGGATTAATCCCTTAATTACGCGGTGGTCGGCCCTGGCACCTGCTTTCAGCCCGCCCAGCCCCCAGGGGACTTGCCTGAATTGGGGAGGGGGAGTGGAGAGGAGGAGAAGGAGGGGACCGGACGGAGCGGACGCGGGAAAGAAAGCCATACAGTGGCTGGGGCAACTCACAGAGGCTGTGGAGGGGCGTACAACTCTCAGATCAAGGGGCTCGGACCAGGGGACTGGGACACGAGCCCCCAACCTCGTCCCAGTCCCCACCATGCTACGTTACCTACTAAAGACGCTTCTGCAGATGAACCTGTTCGCGGACTCTCTGGCTGGGGATATCTCCAACTCAAGCGAGCTGCTCTTCGGTTTCAATTCCTCCCTGGTCGCGCTCAACCACAGCCTCCTTCCCCCCGGGGATCCCCCTCTCAACGGTGAGACCGCCCTGCCTGGGGGATTCCACTTCTGCGGGAGTGCGCGCTGATAGAAAGAAAGGCAAACTGCTCTGGGGATAGAGTTTCTTTTAGGGAGGTCCGGGGCTAAGAATTTCCTCATTCCTTTTTCTCTCCCCAGTCATTTTAAAGCGAAAAAGTTTTGGGACGCGGATGGCAGTGAACGAGTCGTTATCGGGATAGGGGTTAGACGGGTTGTTCTGGAATTGCTGGGAGTGCTATTTAGGGGTGTGGGGCTGTAGACTACAGCGTCACTGGGATAGAAGTGAGGATCCGGGTGCACAGAGATATCCGCAGTAGTGGAATCCAAAGTAAAGAAGGGTCTAGGGCTAATGAACTACGTAGAATGGAAGGCGAGGGGATGGAACTGGGAATCTGCCCCATCCCCAGAGGCACAAGGAGCCCAGTCCAGCCCAAATAATGCACATAATCATGAGGCCTCTGAGTTTCTCGGCGCACTGAGCTGGATGCTGTCAGCCGCAGGAAGCGTTTAGCTGAGTATTTTAAGGGAACTCCGAAGCCCTCTTCTCCCCACTGTGGGATAATGCAGCCTCCGGCTCCAGCAGAGATGAAGCGTGCAGGAGTCGGAGTCATTATTGCTAATTACAGTGATTAATAAATGACTGCGACAACCCGAAGCCCCCAAAGCGCAGCTGGAAGCACGAGGAAGCTGTTCGTTGCGTACCTAGGGAGATATATGACAAAAATCTGCCTCCTATCGACCAAACTCCGAATTTCAACTCTGTCGTTTTTATTGGGGTAACCTTTTTTGTGCCCCCTTCCCCACTTTTCTCCCACCTCGCTGTACCCCAAAATAATTGTTTCTTTGGAGTCTCTTTTCAGAAAGATTCCAATGACCTCTGGTCACTCTCGGATCAGAAAATGTTCTGGGGGAGGTTAGAAGCACAGAGAGGAGACTAGAAAATGGATTCTGGGGCAGTGGTGTAGTGGAAAGAGTGCTGAATTTGGGATCAGAAAAGTCAGGATTTGAGTCTCTGCTCTGCTTGAAAAACCTGCTATTTGTGTAAGCTTGGATAAGTTATCTCACCTCCCTAGGTCTCAGCTTCCTCTTCTGTAAACAGAGTGGGCTGGGTTAAGATTTCCTCTGAGGTCCTTTCCAGATCTAGAAATTATGATCTTAAATTGGAAAGCGCAGAAGGAAAGGAAGTATTGTACTCTTGACTATTAGGCGAAGAGCCCCCAGGCCTCATTAACATGCCCATCAGCTATTCATTAGTCTGATACATAGAAGCTTCTCTTGGGACTAGAAATGACAAGGGGAGGAATTCTAGGGACCAGTGTCCCGCAGCTGTTGTCCGAAGGAATTAGGGGGAAGGAGACAAGTCCATAGGATGTGTGTGTGTGTGGAGTGGGGGGTGTCCAGGTGGTCTGAGAGTCCTTTTCTTCCCAAGTTCCAGGCATCATTTCTCAGGGGACATAAATCTTGGAGCCTTCTCAATGACAGATCTCCTCCTTTCTCCTCTCAATAGCTCTAAATGACTGCAAAGAGTCTCATTTTTCTCGTCTACCTCTCCAATGAGGCTGACGGAACTATCTGATGCCTGAATACAATTTAGAAGGAAGACTGGAGTTAAGTGGAGACTGGCATGTGGAGGCAGAAGGAAAAAGTAAATTTTGTTCTAAAAGCCAGGATATGTCAGGACAATGACGTTAAGAACATTTAAAAAATATATTTATTTGAGAGGTAGTATGGCATAGGACGACAGAAGGACAAGAGTTCAAATCCCATCACTGATTCATTCATTAGCCAGGGCAAGTCACTGATTCTTTCAGTGCTCTTAACAATTTTCTAAGCCTGTAAATTACCTTGCAGAGGTGGCAACTTGCCTTGGTAAGGGGAAATATCAATCCAAGGTATTCTAATTCCAATAAAATCATGGATATTATCCATAAAACGTATTTAAATGTAACACGTAATTTAACACCTCCCACTATCCCACCCCTCTACATACATGCTTGCTTCTCATCCGAGGGATCAGGGAAGGGAATAAATAAGCGGTGGCCCAGCTCAGTCTTCCTTCGAACTTTTTAAAGGAGAGGAAAATAAAACTGAATTTGAGACCAAAGCCCGGAGCCGAAGGGCACTCAGGAAGGGCTCCGGGTGGTTCATCCAAGGATTATCCTTGGCACCCTTCCTGCCCCAACCTGAAGTCTCCATGATCCTCTTAAACGTGGCAGTAGCGACACCCAGTGGCCTATTCAGGTTACAACTCCTAGTGAACGAAAGTCACAATTCTCTCCTCTCCCCCTCTTCCCCAATCACACTTTCCGAAAGTCTTTCTATTCCTTTGCCCCTACCTAGGTAAGCCTTGGTACTCAAAAACGACGTCTACCTTTCTCTTATCCAGTGATAGCCAGGAAACTGGAAAGTCTTCGGAGGCCCGGGGTCCAGAAAGGGAGAAAGGCAACGTGTGAGACCATGCTCTAGTTCCTGACTTGTTTGTGATTCTTAGGCAGGTCCTTTTAGAACTAAGGGGAGCTCCGAGTGTCCCAGCATCTCGGCTAGGGAGTGATCTTGGGATGTGGAAGGCCATGTGACCAGTAGGAACTCTGCGCTGTGGGAAGAAGCGTGGAAAACTAACCCTCCATCTCTGGAGCACATGCCTCAGTTTACCCCGGTTTGGGCAGTCCTCCCACCTCTCTTTTCAGGGTCGCGAGCCGGACCGGAGGACGCAGTGCCACGCATAGTGGAACAGCCGCCAGATTTGTTGGTTTCTAGGGGTGAACCTGCCACGCTGCCGTGCCGTGCCGAGGGCAGGCCGCGTCCGGATATTGAATGGTACAAGGACGGTGCACGCGTGGCTACGGCCCGAGAGGATCCGCGGGCTCACCGCCTGCTGTTACCCAGTGGCGCACTCTTCTTCCCTCGTATCGTGCATGGACGCCGAGCCCGTCCAGATGAGGGAGTCTATACTTGCGTGGCTCGCAACTACTTAGGGGTAGCGGCCAGTCGGAATGCTTCACTGGAGGTGGCGGGTGAGTAGCTGGCTTTGTACAGTTCCAGAGGCCTCAGGGCAAATGGCTAACCTGACAGCGTCAGCTGCTTTCACAGTCCCAGCACACCCAATTACTTAATTAATGTGGCCCCGGAACTTTAAAGACCCTTCTCAGGTCGGCTCCTATTGTCTCCATACTTAATTTTACAATGCACTACAAATTTTGTTCCCCATGAAGTGGCTGAGTCCTGCCCCTGTACATCCAGAGTAGCACCTGAATTCTGTGCTTTTAGAGGGTACACTAGCCTGAAACACTAGAACCACCCTTGCTTAGTCCTCACTTATTTTCTGGACCCTGCCTACCTTTTTTTTTTTTTAATCCCTTCGTCACCTCCGAACCTCTTTAGTTCTAAGGGATGACTTCCGGCAGCCCCCAGTGGATGTCGTGGTGGCAGTGGGGGAACCTGCAGTTCTGGAGTGTGTGCCACCCAGAGGCCACCCAGAACCCTCGGTGTCCTGGAAGAAAGACAATCTTCGGCTCAAGGAGCAGGAAGGACGAATCACCGTGAGGAACTGGAGTCTTGGGAGGGGTGGGCCACCCAGAAAGTATGTGAACACAGTACAAGGGTCTTAAAATCCTAGCATTTTAGTGCTAGAGGGATCTTCAGATCAACTAATCCAGTCCCACATATTTTACAGAGGAGGAAACTGAGGCCCTTCTAGGGGAAGTCACTTACTCAAGGTCATGAAGATGACAGAGATAGGACTAGAACCCAGTTCTTCTGCCTCATACTGTAATACTTTTTAGTCGGTGGAATTTAGTCATAAACCAAAATTAAGAAGCATTGTTTTAAGAATCATCTGTTCTGGGTTAAAGCCTGCTCATCTACTAAAGAACAGTATTTGGAATTCAAGAGAAATTGATTGTAAAGCACATCAAAAACTCTGTAATTCACTAATAGAATGGGTTAGGTAGACATTGGTCACTGTGAAAAAAGCAGAACAAGAGGATAAGGAAGGAAGGAAGGAAGGATAGCTGCTTGTCCTTCCAGCTAACAAGTGGTTTTAGGGTCCAATATGGGCAAAAGATATAGCTAGGCAGAAGAGGATTGGAGCAGAATAGGGGACTGTTAAATCCAAAGGAATTCAACTGTCTCCACATTCTGCAGATTCGGGGTGGGAAACTGATGATGTCACACACACTTAAGAGTGATGCTGGGATGTATGTATGTGTGGCCTCCAATGTGGCAGGAGAACGTGACAGTGGGGCAGCTGAACTTGTGGTTTTTGGTAAGTATGGAAGTTCCTGATGTTGGGGAGGAGGGACTGAGGGGCCATGTAGACATCCTGTAATTTCATGTTCATTCCTCTGTGGCAGAGCGCCCCTCCTTCCTGCGCAGGCCTGTGAACCAGGTGGTCCTGGCTGATGCCCCTGCTGACTTCCCATGTGAGGTTCAGGGGGATCCTCCACCACATCTGCGTTGGCGCAAGGAGGAGGGGGAATTGCCTATAGGCAGGTGAGAAGCCCCTTTCTTCTTATTCCACAGGACCCCTAGGCATCAAGAGAACTTCTCTTACCCTTCCTCCAGGGGCCTGGGATGCAGCCACACTCACCACTGCAGTTTCAGTATCTGGACTTCTGGAAACCATGTCCATTTTCCTATTCACCCCATCTGTGGTGTCCACATTCCCCAATCTGTTTCTGTAGGCTTCAAGTGCATGACTTGTCTGTGTACCTGACCTTGGTGATTGTCTTGGGAAAGTCACAGGCTCCTCAGAGCAGAGTTTCAGGGTTGGGAAGGGAAAGGGGGCATAGCTGTGACCAACCCATCCCTGTTGGGTGGGTGGGTGGGGAGTGAAACAGGTATGAGATCAGGAGTGACTACAGTCTTCGGATCGGGAGAGTGAGTGCAGAAGACGAGGGAACTTATACCTGTGTGGCTGAGAACAGTGTGGGCCGAGCTGAAGCCTCTGGATCTCTCAGTGTCCATGGTAAGGACCCTGCTTGAGGGTGAAGGGAGGGACAGAAACGGATGGAATGTGGAATCATTGGAGCAGGGGTAGGAGGTAGCAAGAGGAGACCAGTGAAGAAGATGGGGTAAAGCATGAGATCAAGAGAAATTTGGTTGGAGAATTGGGGGCTTATTTTATGAAATGGGAGGAGGCACTGACTAAGGTCAATGAATTCTAGAGGGAGGGAAAGAATAAAAGTTCTGAATAAAAGCAGGAAAGAAGAAAAGAATAGGTTACTAACTAGCCAAATTTGGCCTTTCCCCACCCCATCAGATCTCTTATTGACTTAGCATATCCTCTTGGAGCTGGACCTATCTATCCCCTCACTCCTGTTCTCCTTTCTTTTCCCTCTTCCAGTCCCACCCCAGCTAGTGACACAACCACAGGACCAGATAGCAGCTCCAGGAGAAACCGTGACTTTCCAGTGTGAGACCAAGGGGAATCCTCCACCTGCTATCTTCTGGCAGAAGGAAGGTAGTCAGGTAGGTGTCTGTCCGGGGGTATACTGGTAAATGTTAAACAACTAGTTTTCTACATGAGACACTTTTAAGTTTAATCTGCATTAATAACACCTTCTCTAACATTTTGTTAAGTCTAAACAATCAACAATAAATCAAGCCCTAATTTGTAGTGCTTGCTGATTTATGAGGTGTAAATGATCCCACTGAACATTTAACAGTTGGTACTCTTGATCATACCCTTATGGCCATCTCTAGAGTTTACATTTCCCTTTCCCACAAATGTTTTCCCAAATCTTAGGCCATTTGTTACGATGTTCCCTCAAGCCTCTACCTTATCATTTATGTTCATAAGTTTTCTCCCTAAAGTATTTTACCTCTCTCTTGGGTAGCCAGTTTTAATCTAACTCATTTACTAGTACTTATGCCTGGTTCCACATAATAGACAACCCAAGTATTCTTACTTATTATCCAAAGGTAACAAAGTGGTGACTAATCTTGGTGTCTTTTCCTATCATTTGGTCTCTCTTTCTAACAAAAAGAATGATTCTTCTTTTTTTTTTCTAAAATGGGGCGGCATCCCTTGGACTATCTTCTAGATTCTCTTTTCTATAGCTCACTGTGACTATTTTGTATTTCCTGTTATTATGGGCACTTTTTTTTTTAGTGAAACTGAGCATTAGATGTGATATAAGAGAAAAAGCATGAAATTTGGAGTCAGAAGACCTGGTTTTTGTCCTGGTTTTAGCTTTAGGGTTTTATTCCTGGTTCTGCAACTTAATACAGTAAGTGAGACAGTAAAATGCTTGGGCCTCATCTGTAAAATGTAGGGGTTAGACTGGTTAGTCCCTAAGGTCCATTCCAGTTCTAAGCCTACATGACTCTTTCTTTACCATGTTTGGATGCTGCCAATGGTTCCCCAAACATTTACAAAGATTGATTCTCTCCTCTTGTTTAGCTCAGATTAATATCGACAATTTCCCTAGGTTCCTGGTCTCATCAACTCAGAGAAATTGACATATTAAGTATAAAATGTATAAATATACGTTAAAACTTAAATACAAAGAACTCCCACCATGAGAAGAAGGGAGAGTTAATAGAAGTAGTGTTAAATCAATACAATAGAACACAGTCAGCAATATAGAATATAAACCCTTCTTTCCATTAGTGAATAGGCTGCAATTTCCCCTCTCCCATTCCTATATCCCAAATCTCCTAGAATCATTAAATGTTATCACTAGAAGAGACCTGAGAGATTATCTAGTTCAATTTCTTGATTTTACAGAAAAAGGAAACTAAGGCCTTATAACTCAACCAAGGGTGTTCAAAGAGTCAATACTAAAAATCAATTAAATTAATCACACATTTTAAAGTGCCTACTATGTATGCTGGTGATTTGAATAAGAAACTCAGGATTCAAATACAAAAATGAAACATTCCTTGCAAAGGGAATTTATATTCTACTAGAGGTTTGGTAATATGATACCTAGATAAATATAACATATGGTAAGGGGCAAAAGTAGGGATGGGTGGAGATGGCCAGAAGAGGGAAATCCAGACAAAGTGGCCCAGGAATATTTGAGATCTCCTGACTACAGTCCTGTGCTTTTCCCAACACTTCTTGATGCCTCCTTTCCCACATACCACTATTGTTCATTTTAACCAGACACATTTTCAATCTGGAAAGCAAAGGGCCTACTAACTGTGATCTGTCCTTGACCATATAAGCTTGTTCTCTCCATGGAATTTCATTAATTTTGGGTCTGGTGGAGAAAGAGAGCTGAAGGTCTACAAAAAGAAAACAGCTCTCTCTCCTCCTCTGGGTTCTTAGCTTCCTGAAATGCCTGGTTCTATCTATTTCCAGATTCTGCTCTTCCCTAGTCAACCCTCCCAGTCCACAGGGCGTTTCACTGTCTCCCCAAGTGGCCAACTCAACATCACTGAAGTGCAAAGTGGGGATGCTGGTTACTATGTGTGCCAGGCAGTCAGTGTTGCTGGCAGCATTCTGGCCAGGGCCTCACTGCAGGTGAAGGATGGTAAGCATACAGTGGGGAGCATGGGATTGGAAGGAGGCAATGGCTAAAAGAATGGCTTTTTTGAACTATCTGCAATGTAAATGAGGTATGGGTGGTCTCTAGGGAAAATCCTCAAAGCTTGGGAACCAAGAAAAGAACTTAATGAGGATAAATTTGTGGAATCAAGCTCAAGTACAAAATTGGGGCAGTCTTTCTGCTTTTCAAATGGCTTAGGGAAGTAAAGGTGAGAAGATTGCAAATTGAATCCAGGAACCTTCTTCTGAGTTGGTTCAGCATTTTCTCCCTTAGTTTCCCTCGATGACTTTCCTCCAATAATCCTTCATGGGCCATTGAATCAGACTCTGGCATCAGGATCCTCTGTGTGGTTGCCATGCAAAGTGACTGGGAACCCTCAACCCAGTGTTCAGTGGTTGAAGGATGGACAGGGTCTGAACAGTGGAGACCTGAGACTTAATCTATTGGCTAATGGCACCTTGCATATCACCAACTTGCAGGTGAGTCCAATCAACCCAGAAAGACTCTTCAGAGTTCCTCCTTCTTACATTCCCAACCCATCTGCTAGGTCTCTACCCCCATCTGTGACCCTCAGCTGATCTAAGACTTCCCTGGACATTTGCATAGTATTTTCCCTATGCCTCTGCATCTCACCTCCTTTGCCCACCTATTCCCCATTTAGTTCAGTTGTCAGTAACCTGTTTTTTATCAGGAGGGTGATTTGGGGCTCTACAGCTGTGTGGCCAAGAGTTCCAAAGGACAGGCCATATGGAATGGCTGGCTAAGGGTACAAGGTGAGATATCCCTTTTCTCAATTCGTTTTTCTACTTGTCTTTATCTAAGGCCTTCTATCATGTCAGTAACTTCCTCCCAATATCCCAGGACAGACTCCATCTTTCATACGTTCATTCAATTTATGACTTTTAAGAAGGGAACCAGGAAGCTTAGCGTAGCGCCTGGTACATAGTATGTCCTTTAAAATATTTATTGAATTGAACTGAAGTCAAGCTGTGAAACTTATGTGAGTGGGGAATCACTATGCTCTCTCTTTCCCTACCATCAACATTACTATGTCTCTAGAAAATGTAGCCCCATATCAGACTATTATTTTCCATAATACTACTAAATGCTTAACAAATGATTTTTCATTAATTAATTCTTTCCTATAGATGGTTTGGTGGGGTCCACAGGGTTCCCTACAGAGTCCAGTGCTCCCCCTGGGTCTCCCTCTCAGCCAGCAGTTATTGAAGTCACCAAGAATAGCATCACCCTGACCTGGAAGCCCAGCCCACAGGCTGGAGGGTCACCAGTTACTTCTTATGTGATAGAGGCTTTCAGGTGAGGGGGGGAGGTGCAGCTGACATGAGGGCCATCTGTTCTTGAGATCTTTGCTATTGTGGGCAAGGGCTCTCCAGGTCTCTTCCTGGGTGGGGCTGGAATGGGGGCAGAAAAGTTTTGGAGCAGAGTAGAATCACGGAAGGCAATCTGGATGAGGGTTCCTCCCTTAGTCAACCTTTTCCATTGCAGCCAGGCATCTGGTAACACTTGGAAGACAGTAGCAGATGGTGTACAGCTAGAGACTCATACCATCACTGGTTTGCAGCCCAACACAATCTATCTATTCCTAGTTCGAGCAGCAGGGACTTGGGGTCTCAGTGAACCCAGTCCTGTCTCTGAACCTGTTCAGACCCAGGGTGAGTGAAGATCATGTCTCTTGATATGGGGAAATGGGTAGGAGATTCAAATCCACACAGCCCCCATCTCCAGCTCATTGCTGCATACATCCCTGAGGGATCTAAGTAAAAGGGAAAGCCTTCTTACTGAGGAGAAATCTCAAACCTCAAAACCCCTCCCTTTCCATGCCCTCTACTCTGTGTTGGGAGATGGGAGATGGGAGATGTCAGGACTCATCCAGGGAAGCTGCTCTGCTGTCCTGCTCCTGCTGAGCCCTAGGCTATACCCTGGAGAACTGGCTTGGGGAAGGGTCAGAGGAGAAGTAAGAATTATAGCCAGTCTCCTCTTTTAATCCTGTGACTCCCTGCTGAGGGGACTCTCTGATTAGCAGACAGTGGCCCCTCCAGGCCAGCTGAGGATCCGTGGCAAGGGCAGCGAGATCTGGCTGATGTGGTTGTTCAACTGCAGGAGCCCTTTTTCCTGAGTCCCACATCCCTGCAGGTGTCCTGGACTGTGAGTAAGGGGGCAGAGTAGAGGAGAGGGGTACACAGGCAGCAACTGGGATTTAACATCAGGAGGCAAAACTCAAAGGACTAGGTTTGGGAAAGTGAAATCCATTGGGTGGCTGAGGCTGGTCTGACCTATGGAGGGGTTAAGGTCTTCATCAGAGGCTGCTAGGGCCTCCTTGCCCTTTCCAGTATGCCTTATCCACTCTAGCCTGCCTCTTTCTCCAGGTGGATGGCCAATCTCAGTTGGTGTGGGGCTTCCGGGTTTTGTGGAGAGCAGTAGGCTCAAGTAGCTGGACAGTTCTGGACATAGGATCCTCAGGCCAGCGGAGTGCTGTGCTGAGAGAGCTTCCAGCAGGTGTACAGATCCAAATCAAGGTGCAGCCCTACAGCAGAGAGGGACCAGGGCCTGAGAGCACTATTCTAACCAGGAGCACCCCTGAGGAGGGTGAGAAGGGACATGGAGGTGGGGGGTAGGGAATCAAGAAGGGCCAGACAAGAGGGATTCAGAGTACATGGGAGGGAGAGAGCTGAGGAGATTGAAGTCTGAAGGGGATACCCATTGACAGCCAAGTAATGGGGATGTGTAACTGGGGAAACCATTCCTTAGCTACCAAACTTCTTTATACAATGGTATTGGGGAAAAGATGTTTGGAAATTGAGGAATTGAGAGCATTCAGTGACTGTCTGTGTCCTTCTTCACCATGCTCCCATCTTGACCCAGCCCCCAGTGGGCCCCCCCAGGCAGTGACAGTGGTCCTGGGGGGTGATGGCAACAGCAGCATCACTGTTTCGTGGGAGCCTCCTATCCCCACCCAGCAAAATGGAATCATTCAGCAGTACCAGGTAGAAAGTGTGTGTGTGTGTGTGTGTGTGTGTGTGTGTGTGTGTGTGTGTGTGTGTGTGAGAGAGAGAGAGAGAGAGAGAGAGAGAGAGAGAGAGAGAGAGAGGGAAATATGGACCAAATCGGTCTGAGCAACAGAATTTAGGACCCCAGACACAAGGGAGCTTGGAAGGGCCTCCATGTGAGGATATGGGACTTAGAGGGGAAAAGGGAAAGGCAGACAGAGAATATATAGAATATAGAATATATAGAATATAGAAGGATAATGAAGCTAAGGAAGAGGGTGTATGTGAAGGTCTTGGCTTTGGGCAGGCATATCCCAGCTGTGAATTCTGTGTACAACATCCTGAAAAAGGAATTATCCAGCCTCTGACTGAGCACCCCCAGTGATAGGGCATTCTCCCTGCATCCCAAGGGAGTCTATTCCATTTTTGGACATCTCTAATTGTTTAGGAAGTTTTCCTTATATGGACCTGAAATCTGCCTCTCTGTAATTTCCACTCATTGTTTCTAGTTCTAATCTCTGGGGCCAAGCAAAACAATTCTAATCTATTCCTCTTCCACATGACTGCCTTTCAAGTCCTTGAAGTCAGGAATTATGCCCCTTCCTCTCCCAACCCCATGTCTTCTACAGGTTCAATATACCCAATGCTTTCTGAGAGATTCTCAGATGTCATGGTTTCAAGTCTCCACAGTTTGGGTACCTGCTTCTTCTGAATGTTCTCCAGCTTGTCAGTGTCCACTCTAAAATTACAGTGGTCAGAACTAAACAGAATCTGCTGTCTCAACAAGGCAGGGTACATTTGGCCTCTCACTGCCTTTGCCTGGGACGTTATACTTCCAGAATCTTGAGAGCTGGGAGGGTTGGGAGGTAGTAAGAGTTTCAGGTGTTAGGCAACAAGCTGACCCTTTCCTACTGTGTCATGCCTCAGTCTCTAAGGAGAGCAGTGCCCCAGATCCAAGTACACTGTTCTCTCCCTACCCCACCACTCATGTTTTCTAGATTTGGTGCCTGGGCAACGAGAGCCGCTTCCACCTGAACCAGTCTGCTGCGGGCTGGGCACGGTCCGCAGTACTTCGGGGACTGCTCCCAGGCGTCCTTTATCGAACCCAGGTCGCGGCGGCCACCAGTGCTGGTGTGGGCGTGGCCAGCTCCCCTGTGTTGATACATCTCCGTAAGTGACAGAGAAAGGGGGTACTGTACACAGACTGGGATACTAGTTGAGAGATGGGATGCCTAAGGGGGTAATTGAACTTCTGGCAGGAGGATGACCCTCTCTGAATCCTAGAATTTCCCTTGCCTTTCCATGCTGTTCTGCACAGCGCTCCTGAGGGATCCAGAGCCAGGGCCTGGACTGGAGGTGGGTCCAGGGCTTACAGAGCGACTGGCAAGGGTGCTGCGGGAGCCAGCCTTTATTGCGGGAGGTGGAACAGCCTGTGGGGCACTTCTCCTGGGACTCAGCGCCGCACTGTATCGGCGCCGTAAACAGCGCAAGGAGCTCAGCCACTACAATGGTGAGCAAGACATGGGATCAGGAAGGAGAGGGTGGCAGGGATCGACAGGAAGAAAAGAAATCTGTAGAAAGGGATGAGTCCTGGAGGTCTGAGGCTGAGGAAGTAGGTTTGGAAGGAAAAACTGAGAACTCAGCCAGGGTTAAGGAATTCAGGGATTCTCATAGGTGAAAGTGAGGTGAAACTGGGGAAAGGGAGGGGAGGGGAGCGGAAAGTTTAGTTTTCCTGACCTATCATTCCCTTTTTACCTGTACCCTGTCCTGCGCCCACCCTTCTTCCACTTGTGCCTTTTGGAAGCCTCCTTTGCCTACACACCAGCAGGTAAGGCAGCACTACCTAGGATGGGGTTTAGACCAGAGGTCAAAGTTGGTACCTCACTCAATTACCCAATCTGTCTTTCCCAGTCTCCTTCCCCCACAATGAGGGCCTCTCCCGAGCCAACTCCAGGTAATCCCCATAATCGTAACCCTGCCAGAGCTTTCATTTGTCCCCTCATCTCCTCTTCATATCCCCTCTACCTCACCCTTCCCCAATTCTGCTCTCACATCCCACCACAACTACTCCCAGAATCTTGGCTCAAACTGGATCTGCCTTAGTCCAGACCCACTTCTTCTCAGTTCAAATCACCATTCCTAAGATAATCACCCCCCCAAGAATGCCTACCAAACTATACTCCCTATTCTGGCCACCCCTTCCCCACATCCCCCACTACAGTTCCAGTGATCTGTCTCTTAGGCCTCCTGTGGGTCTTGGCCCAGCTCCATACCCTTGGCTAGCAGACTCTTGGCCTCATCCACCTCGAAGTCCTACAACTCAGGAACCCAGAGGAAGCTGCTGCCCTAGCAATCCTGACCCAGATGACAGATACTACAATGGTAAGGCATAGTACCACCATCCCAATTTACTCCCTCATCAGCCAATTGGGATATATTAGAAAGAATCCAGGAACCTGAATATCAAAACCTGCATATTTCTTTTTTGTTGTTGTTGTTGTTGTTTTTTTTTTGGAGGGCAATTGGGGTTAAGTAACTTGCCCAAGGCCACACGGCTAGGTTTCTGTTTTGTGTGTGCATTAAGTGTCTGAGGCCTGATCCAAACTCAGGTCCTTCTGACTCCAGGGCCGATGGCTCTACTCACTGCACCACCTAGCCACCCCATAACCTGCATATTTCTTGCTTGGGTAGGGGATGTGGAGGAGAAGAAACTTTGTTGCTTTGCTTAGGCCCTGGATAGGGAAGAGAGGGAAGAAAATGTAGCCTACCACACCTATTCTCCCTGGGGTTCTTTCTTTTTGGTCTTTCTTTGTGCCCCTGCCTCTCTCCCTGGGTTTTCCTTTGTTTCTTTCCCCAGAGGCAGGGATCTCCCTATATCTGGCTCAGACAGCGAGGGGGGCTACCGCTCCAGGGGAAGGGCCCATATACAGCACCATTGACCCAGCCGGTGAGGAGCTTCAAACCTTCCATGGGGGCTTCCCCCCTCAGTCCCCTGAGGATCCAGGGGCCTGGACCACCCAATATGCTCCACCAGAATGGAGCCAGGATGACAGTGGTATGCCTTCTACACATCCCCAAATCCTAACTTTCCCATCTTACCCCACCCCTGGGATAACCTATAATTTCTTTCCTCCATACTTGATATCCTAAACCTGTCCTAGCCCCTTTTTTTCAGTAAAATACTCCCTTTCTCCAAGATTTTTCCTACCACTTCTTAGCCCTTCTTTCTACCATCTACCTTTTTCTGCCTCCCCTCATACCTCCTTTCCCGAACAATACCTCTGTGTGCCCCTTATCCTTCCTCCTCTCAGGCCCCAGGGGGGGGAAATTAAAGATCCTGGGAAAACCTGTACAGACCCCCTCTCTGAGCTGGCCTGAACCATTGCCTCCACCACCCCCTTCCTGTGAGTTAAACTGCTTGGAGGGGACTGAGGAAGAGCTAGAGGACAGGTAAGATATCTCCTGCTCTGGTTCCAAGCCCATACAGACAAGGGATTAGACTTGTTTTAGTTTTTCCAAAGGACAGAATTAGGAAAAATGGGAGGAAAATTCGGGAGAACAGATTTTGGAAGAATTGTACTTAAATGATTTAGAGCCAGAAGAGACCTAGAGTATCTAATAATTAAAAGTATCCCAGAGTTGGAATACGTTCTTTTGGTAGGCAGTGAGTTCCTCATCCCTGGAAATCTTTGAAGGAATGTCACTTAATAAGGAGATTGTAGAGTTTTTGGTCAGGTGTGGGGTGGGTTAGTTGACCTGAGTTCCCTTCCAGCTCTTCTGTTATCAGATAGTGTTGCCTAGGGTGAACAAGAGGGCAAAGATATTGGTTGGAAGAGAGATGAGATGGTAGTAGGAAAGCTGAAAGGAAGGTGAACAACTTCACCCGTTCTCTTCTCTGGTTCTCCTTGAACCCAGTTCAGAACCTGATGAGTGGTGCCCACCGTTGCCTGAGAGAAGCCACCTGGAAGAGTCCAACCCAAGCCAAGGCTGCATGGCCTCCCCCTCCCATGGAAATATTCCCTCTCCCACTCCTTCTTTTGGGGATCAATCCACAGCAACACTCACTCCTTCACCCCCTGAACCATCACAGGCCCCTGATGAAATTGTCTGTATCCACCACACACCCAGGTAGGAATCTCAGGGGTCTTGAGGAGGCTCAGGTTTAGGGTTGGGTCATGGTTGAGTATGGTTTATATCCCCTCTTTATGGACGAGTAAGTATAAACTAGAAAGGACTGGCCTGATGTGGACTGAGTCTCTGAAGACTGTCTCTGTAAGGTGATGTTTCCCCGTGTCCTAACAGATTCATATCTTTGCAGGCGGGTGCCCACTGGAACAAGTCCTCCTCTCAGCCTATCCCAGCCCAGTTTGAGTGGCCTTGAAGGGGGACCTGTTAGCCTGAGTGCCAGTCCAATGCCCCCTCAACACCTCAGTCCTAGCCCTGTCCCTAGTACTACCAGCACCCCAGGTGAGTCTACAGTCACTCAGCCTTTCATGTAATTTTGTTCCTAACCTAATATTCTTCCCTTATCCTCAGCTATTTGACACTCTGTGATCTAAAGTTCTAGCTTCAAGCCCTTTCCCAGAGCTAGTCCTTAACCCCAACTCCTTTTTCTCCTTAACCCTATAGTTAGAGCCAGACTGACACCTAGAGATATACCTTCCTCACCCCCTGGACCCCGTGCCCGAACCCGGAAGAAATCAAAAGCTGTTCCTTATAGAAAGGACCGGAGCCCAGGAGGTGAGTGGCATCACAGTAGTTGAGAATGGTGGTTTTCTATGGGATATTCAGGAAATGTAGGACATTATGGTGGAGGGCTAGATGATAAGGAAAAGAAGGCCCCAGATTTGGGGAGGAAGAACCTTCCAGAACTGTTTTCTCCTGATCTCATTATGCCAGGAAGATTGTTTGAATATAGGGGAAGAAGGTTGATGATGTAGACAAAGAGGAGTTTTTTGATATCCAAAACTCTTCCTTCCCAGATTTGCCCCCACCACCCCTCCCTCCACCAGAAGAGGAAGCTAGTTGGGCCTTAGGGCTTCGAGCAATAGGAAATATCTCCTCTCTAGAACGTGAGAGGAGAGGGGAGAAAAGAATGATTCGAGCTGCACCCCCAGGGAGTCATCATGCACCTCCCCCTGATGGTAAGTAGTCACAGGGTAGATTGAAGGGGCCAAATGTAGGACAATGAGGAGATTAGCATGGAAATTATAGTGTAGAAATGGGTTACCAATTTACAAGTTTTCAACTGTTCTTCAACAGAAGTTGGATTTTAAATTCCCAATTTATCCCCAGCGGAACTCATGAATCTGATTATTTTCAGTTGTCCTACCCTCCTCCATCTTTCAAATACTCAGTTCCTGTTCCATATAAGCACTCTGTTAGGTCCTCTACTCTCATCCCTCATTTTCTGCCCTCTTTTCCTGCTCAGCCTTTTCTCAGCAGAGCATGATCATGGGGGCAGTGAGGAGAATGGTGCTCACTGTCTGTCTTTTTCCTAGTACCTGGATCTCTTTCTTTTTTCCCCTACAGAAGAAACCTGGCTCCCATATAGCAGACCCAGCTTTTTGCCCCGGGGTCAGGGGGCGAGTGCCTGTTCCACTGCTGGCAGCAATTCCTCCAGAGGCTCCAGTAGTTCCCGGGGCTCCCGAGGCCCTGGTCGGAGCCGTCGCCCTGGGGGGGAGCATCGAGAAGTGAAGGTGGGGGCAGAAAGAGGAGGAAAAGGCACAGGGGAGGTAAATACCAAGAGGTGATTGAGGTGATGGAGAACAGAGGAATAGGAGGAGGATGGGGGGGAAAGTGAATAATTAATTGTGTGAGGAAGAATAGAGAGAAGTTTTGAGGAAGGAAAAATGAGCTGCCAAAGGGCCTCAGATTTTTTGGTCATCATAGACCATACTCTGCCCCCCCTGCCCCATCACACACACACACACACACACACACACACACACACACACACACACACACACACCCTGAAACTCATGGGT
The DNA here is from genome assembly GCA_011680675.1 of Gymnobelideus leadbeateri. Classification (NCBI taxonomy): domain Eukaryota; kingdom Metazoa; phylum Chordata; class Mammalia; order Diprotodontia; family Petauridae; genus Gymnobelideus; species Gymnobelideus leadbeateri. The sequence goes on along the minus strand of WOXC01001384.1, from coordinate 245,589 downwards.
TTGTTCCATAATTGTAAGTGCCCAACCTCCTGTTTCTGCCTGCACTCTGATAATCTGACTAGAAGGGTTGAAATGGGAAAAGGAAGCCCAGAGAGGTAGGAATCTCCCAATTGGATGAAGCAAATAAAGGGGCCCATGCTCCCAGTTAGGTGGGCAGCTCTGAGAAGGAAAGATGTGCAAAGGGGAGCAAATAGTCTAAGACAGGGGCTTGCCTTCCCCATTCCTCTTCTCCCATACCTTCTGTGTCTGATTGCCAGGCAAAGCTTATACCTCTGTGTCTAATTGTCTTCAGGAACTGAGATGACCCCTGTTCATGATAACAAAAATATCAAAAGCCTTTTTTGTGGGGGTGGGAAGGGTGGTCCTGGACGGAAAGAAGAGACTTTATGGAGTCCCATGGAAGGGATTTATAAAAGGGATTCATACTGTGGGTAGGGGTTGGACTAGTTGACCAAGGAGGTTTCTCCCTATTCTATGATTCTATGATGCTATGGAAAGTGGGAAAAACTCTTATTCTGGCAGTAAGAGCTAAAGAAAATAGAGATGGATTTTTGCCTCCACCCCCCACCCACCCAGGGGATAGAGCTCTGAACATGAACTGAGTGGTTGGTTAGAGGCCAGAGGGCTAGTTGTGCTTCCTTGCCTCCAACTCTTTCCCTGCTATATCTCTTCTCCCACTTTCCAGCTGAGATTTCTTTGTAAATAAGCCAATAAAAGCACTTGTTCTCTGTACTATGTCCTATGTAGCTCTGGTTGCCTGTTAGACTTCTAATTGGGTGAGGACAAGAGTGAGGGTGCTGCTTCTTCCAGACTCTGAGCCATCTTTACCAAAGTGTTACAGCCATATTCCAATTCCCAACCCCCTACTCTACAACCCAGCCTTGGATAATACTGATTTATGGAAATCTATTCCATTTTCTAGGGGACAAGTCAAGACCCTCTTCATCATTCTCAGCTTTTTGTTCTTCACCTCATCATTCCACATTCTCCTGATCCCAGTCCCCAAGGTCTTGCCCTTATCACTAGCATAGGATTTCAATGGCTCAGGCAACAGTTTTTCTTTATTTACATTGGGGGCAGAGTTTGGAAGGGAAGGGAGAGAGAACATGGTTTGACCCAGGAGGATGGCCCTGGGCCCTGGGGAGGAAGAACGGTGTTACCTGTAGTCCCAGTAGGAATGGGGTAGAGAGGATCATGGGAATGAGATGAAGGTCTGAGATGATCCATTCTTCCCTCTATCCCAGTAGCCCTTCGTTGTGTTCCACAAACACACACACAAAAACCCAAAATCCTGTTACCCACCGCTCTGATACCAATGATACACATGGGAGGGTCTATTCCTCCACCAGAGAAGGTTGAGCCAAGGAGTATATTCAGGGACCAGGACTAAAAAAACATGGCTAGGAATGCAGAATTCCTCTCTGGTCCCTGAGAGGTTCAAGTTTTGTGTTTCTATTTCCTCAAGTCCCAGGAGAGGAAAAACTGCTTAACTCCTGGAAGGGGATGGGTCTTGTGTCACAGAAAGTGGAAGAACACTGGCTAGAACCCAAGAGTTCATGTCCCCGTACTTGAAGGCAGATAGGCAGAAGCTTCCGCTCCATTTCTAAGTCCAGACTTTCAGTTTACCATTCAAGAGTCTAGAAATTAAGAGAGTGAATTAAAATGAGGCTGGAAGTGCTGTTTGTTCACCTCCATTCACACCCATCCAGTACTGAAAGAGCAGTTCTTTCTCCTTTCCCAGATGCCCCCACCACTTTCTTCCCCTTTGCTCTTATGCCACAAAGACACTCACCATGGGCTTTAAGCACAGAATGGCCAGCCTTTTGCCTCTCTTGGGGTGGACCTTTCTCCATTCCAGGGGGAGGAGGAGGTAGCCCCCTACGTAGCCTATGACTGTATTTATTCTCCATCTCTTCAATCCAGTTTGAATTCCACTCCCATGCTGGCAGAGTCAGGTTAGAAGTGAGGGTGAGGTCATCTTGAGGGGAAGGAGGTGGAGACAAGTCTGATGGGGATGAAAAAGATATTAGAAACGTGTCCCTCAACTAATACTTGGCACTCTGCAGTAGGGCACCATGTCAGGATGGATGGAATAAGGACATCATCAGAATGCTGAGTTGTCTGCTATTAACATGGACAGAATTGTCCACATCTGGTTTGGTAGATGCACAGATCCCATCTGCTTCCTATCTTCATTGAGTCCAGAACAAGAAGAAATATTGGAAACTTCAGTTGGAAGAATTGAGGTTAGAAAGGAAGTAAAACTTCCTGAAAGTGAAAAAGATGAAACAGAAGAAAGTAACTAAGAAAAGGAAAATTTTAGAATAATTTTCTTACAGATCTTTGAGAAAATAAAACACATTTGTCTGAGTTCAAAGAGAAACTTGGAGATAGGGAGATGGAAAGAGTAACAGCTAGGTTTAAGAGGCTGGAATTCTTTTTGATTTGTTACCCTCCCAGAGGGGGTAGGAGAAGAAAATATATCACTTGAAGATACATGAGGAATAGAAGGACATACCACTGAAGACACAGTCATGCTCCTTGGACTCCAAGCCAAAGCCAAAGCTATCCACAGCCACAGCCAGGGCATGGGCAAAGTTGGCATCAGCAAGAAAGGAACCATCAGATGAGCTGACAAGGCTGGCCCGGGCACTGAAGGCATTGTCCTCCGAGGCTGAACCCCAGCCATTGGCTAGAGAGCCTTCACTGGGTGTAGGAGTGTGGCAGGGGCGGGGTGGACATAGCAGAATACCTCCCTCTGGCCCTTTTCCACCTGCAGTGCCCTCCACCTCCCCTAGTCCAGAGGCTGATGGGATGCTGATATAACCATAGCTGGTGGGTGGTGAGGGGGCCCTTCGGAGAGGGGTGCCACTGTTCCTGGAGGGGGACAAAGTGTTAGAATGACAAAAAGATTTCAGAGGATGAGATCAAAAGCTTTCATTACAGGTAATGGTTAGGGATGGTGAGTTTCAGAAAGTTTCTCCAGTTTTGTTGTTTTACTTTCCCCAGCCCTCCACCCTGTCCTTGCCCTTCCCCTAGCTACTCACCTGGGGGTCTCATCATCATCCTCACTAAGCTCCAAGCACAGGGCCACATCCTCAGGGGTCAGCACATTATCCCTTTCATCTCCCAGGGAAGACAATGAAGAGCTAGATAGGTGGCTGGAGGTTGGGCTGGGGCCAGAGAGGGAGGAGGCCAAGGGGCTGGGGGGTTTGGGAGAAACAGCTGCCACTAGGGGCAGGGAGGATGAAATCTGAGGCTCCACGAAGTTCTTACTTGATCTAGCCAGTGAAAGAAGATAGATTCATCAGCCTGCCCCCCCTTTTACTTCTCTGCCCTCAATAGCCTTAGACCCACCTCACCCTAAGGTTTCTGGTAACTCCATCTTACTTGCCCAAGAAGCCAAAGTTCCTGATACCCCTCCCATATTCCCTCTTACTGAATCTGTTGACCCTTGGTAGGAGCCCCTTGAATGGGAGAAGGGGGAGCTGGGGGGAGGGGCCTTGTAGCCAACTCATTCCTGGGATTGAAGAGCTGGGGCCCAATGGCACGCCAGGCAGCCAGATTCTGGGGTACAGCTCCTGGAGAGAAGAAGCCAAGGTATGAGGGACACAGGGGCCCCCAGCAACCCCTGGCCCTAGTCTGTGAAGAAACAAGATATCTTCATGAACTTTGGAGGATTTTTGGTGATGGAATATTTCCCCTCATCAGTTTGATGGGTATCTGTTCTAGAACAAGGGGGAGGATGGTGACATAGTTGCTGAGGTCACCTAGTAGTGTTGGTGTCAGAGTGACTTCTGCATAAACTGTGGCTTTGGTTAGGATTTTTTAAACAAACCTATAGGCCAGAATCAGTGTGCAGAAGCTGAGCTGAGCCGCCTGTTTACACTTGGCATTCTGGATGGGAGAATGGTCATTAAGAGTGGGGGATACTATAAAGGAATAAGGCAGTGTGAAAGGACCTAAGACATTAACCAAGGCACACTTATAAGACTTGAATGACAGTTCAGCACTGGGCAGATATTTTTGGCAGCCCTGATTCTCTTATGCCTATGTACAATTTCTGGTTCTACTCTTTACCTTGAAAATAAATGTCCTTGCTTAAAAAATTCAAAATACTGGTGCAGCTAGATGGCACAGTGAATAGAGCACTGGCCCTGGAGACAGGAGGACCTGAGTTTAGATCAGGCCTCAGACACTTACTAGCTGTGTGACCTTGGGCAACTCAATCGAAATTGCCCTGCCTTCCCCCCTCCAAAAAGCAAAAAAAAAAATTCAAAATATTCTAGGGCAGGGATGGGGAACCTGTGGCCACAAGGCCACAAGTAGCTCTCTAGGTCCTCAAGTGTGGCCCTTTGACTTAATCCAAACTTCATAGAAAATTCCCTTAATAAAAGGATTTGTCCTGTAAACTGGGACTTAGTCCCCATCCCTGGTCTCAGCCAAGGTAAAAGAGAAAGGAGGATGGCAATTTGGAGTCATCAGCATTCATACGTTGCTAGGAGTTTGCAGGACAGGGGACTAGAGTGCTGGGGTATGGTCTTTCTTGGAACTAGTCAAATCATTGGACCTGAGTATAGCATGTATCAAACTTAAGATTGGTTAGGGCCTTCTGCCAGAATGGAAGCAAACCTGACTAGTTTCACCATTCAGGACGTTTATAAACATGATCTCACACACACACAGACACAACACCCAAGGATTTGGGTAAGGATCCACCAAATTTTCCAAAGACTATACTCAGGAATTGGGATATTGAAGCTCAAGGGAGAGGATCATAAACCAAGAAGCAAAGGATGTAGGATAGTGGACTCCCCCTCCCCCCAGGCCGTGATCTCTGCCAGCTCCCACTTCACATCTCACCTGGGACTTGGGAAAGGTTCCTGAAGTCCTTTCCACCACCCAGCTCCCAGGCCCATAGCCCCACAGGGTGACTGGTACGGAGCAAAGGAGAACTATTGGCCTGATGCAGCTCTATAAAAAAGGGAAGGACAGAGAAACAGGTAGGGGAATGTGGAGAACTTGGAACTCATTCCCATCTCCATTCTCTTCTCAACTAGTCTAAAAGGCCCATAATCAGAAGAAAAGAAAGAGGCATTGTCCGCATCCCCAACCTGAGAAGTCTATGATCCTCTATCCATCTACTACCTATATGATTCTCTGCCCCCCTCCTCCCCTCCAAAATACTTCCAGTCTCTCATGACCCAGAGTGTTGGATAGATCTAAGTGGAGTTTGGGAGCAGAGGCAAGGTTAGAGTCAGCCAAGATATTGGGTCAGCCAGCACCAGCAAGGGTGGGGGGTGAGGTGTCATCTATTATAGGTCAATCTTAGGACCTGGAAAGTTGCTTGATCGGTTATAGCAATAAAAGCCATGGGACCTCATTTAGAATCAGTGTGATCCTCTTTCTATGCACTAGAGACTCTGTAACTGAGACTTTCCCCCTTAGTCCTCTTCTCTTTTAGTTAGAAAGTAACAACTGGAAAAACCCCAGTTGCTTCCACTTTTCTCTTTGGAGAAAATAGAAAGTTAGTGAAAACCGTAGCCCTTGTCCCCTTCCTCCCTCTGTTTCTACTGTAGACAGTTGTCTTCAGACACAATTTACCCTGCTTCTTTGCTACTCTCCAGGCTTCTGTGGGAGTCAAGGACTGGCGGGGAGAAGGTATCCTTGGAGCACTGCAAAGACTATCCAAGCTAGGCCAGGGATTGGAGAGCCTAGCCAGCTGAGGTGGAAGCCGTCTGATATGTGGGGCCCTTGGGCCTGGGGGCATAAGAGGGCCCGAGGACATCTCAGTCATAAGGGAGCCATAAAAGGTGCTGGTATCTGGGAGGAGAGGGACACCAGGGCTTCGGGGATCCCAGGAAATCACTGCAATGAGAAGAAATAGGAAAGAATTAAGGTTATCTCTCTTACCCCCCATTCCTCCAATTCAGTTCTTGATGTTTTGATTCCATCACCCAAGTCCTTGCTTTGGTGATAGAGGGGCCTTATCTAGACCAGGGGGGGCTTACAGGAACGCCGGCAGTCTAGTGTATCCCTCATATCTCCTCCCAGCTGGCTGCTAAGGCTGCTGCTGCTGCTGAGGTCCCGAGAACCAGAGGTGGATCTCCATGTAGTTGCCAGCCAGGGAGAGTCACTTCTGTCCAGCCTCGAAAAAATCAGAAACATAGAACTGGGATGAGGCTCAGCTAACTGAGCTCCAATTCTAAGAGCTGCAGGACAAATTTGTGGAACGATGCTGTCACTGTTCTTACCAGCTCTCAGCTTCTTCTCTATTGCCCCTCACTGTCCTTGAAACGTGGAGAATTTGAGTCATCTCTACTACCTATGCTACTTGTATGACCTTGGAGAAGTCACTTATCTTTCCAGGCCTTATTTTCCTCCGCTGTACAATAGAAGGGTTGGAATAGATGGCCTCTGAAGTCCCTTTCAGCTCTAGACCTGTGATCCTAGGATCTCATAATCAGATGATGCCTAAACACCCTTCTGGTTCTGAATCCTGTTACCTTATTAACTAGTCCCTCCAGACTTAGGAGGCATCAAAGAGGTCCCATGAGAACAAAGGGAAAAGTCCTCCTATCAGCACAGAAAGAATGAGGGCAAGCATGACACACTTTACACAAGAGCTGAAAATGTCACAAGCTGAATGGCAGGACGGGGACTTGAAGGTCTTAGAAGAGTATGCAATAACAATAAGGACAACAGCTAGAAATTTTAAGAGGCTTTACAGTGTTTTATGTTGTTTTAAAGAGCTAAATGGAGCACTTCACTAATATCTCATTTGATCCTCACAAACTTGGTAGATGCTACAGAGGAGTAAACTGTGTCACAGGTTAAGTGACTTGTCCATAGTCACATAGCTATTATGTATTTGAGGCTAGATTTGAACTCAGGTTTCCCTGACTCCATGTCCAGTGCTCTTAGCTGCCTTATAACCAAGTCAACTGACACCTGGATAGCCTAAATAATAGAAAGGTTGGGATAAAGTTATGTAATAGGAGAAATTAGGGGAGCTTTGCTGATCTTCTGTCCTGGGCCTGTGGGGTTCATCCTCTGAATCATGGGCAGGGATAGACCTTCACCCTGGACCACTTTCATGTACTGGGTACATAGCCCCAAGGAGCTGAAGTGCTTAGGCAGATATTTGGAATACTATACGTAGTATAAACTACTTGACTTTGTAATATAATTTCCATTACAAACCCCAGACATTGAACCCCAAAGGCAGTCTATTTGAGCATATAGAAGTTCATGCTTGTAGAAGTAACAGAAGGATAGCAACATATGGCACAGTTTTCCCTATGGACATTCTGGACAGTAAAAGCAGTAGTATTGAGATTCAGACCCCCATATCTAAAAACCATTGGTGGCTGGACATATTGGATCCAGGGGAAGAAGGATACAGCCCTCCACTCCTCTGTCACACACCCTCTGTCCCATCAGCTTCCCACAGGTCCCTTCTCTCACCTGTGTTTGAGGATGGCATCCTCACTGGTGTATCTATACAGACCTGGGGAAGGGGAGAATAGAAACTGAGTTCTAACAGCTCTCCATGTCATGATCTTGGGCTTCAGCCCCCATTCCAGGGTCCAGCTGACTGGATTTCCCTGTCTGACTCATACCCCCTGCCCACTGGCTCCTCAAAGTCCAGCTTTATTTAGTCCGTCCCTGTTTAGTCCATCCTCTACATTCCACTGTGCTGCTCAGGTCCCAAGTTCCCACTCACCCATGCCCAGGTGGGCTCTGGCCTTACGCCGGCGGTGAACACAAACCGCAGCCCCCAGCAGCAGCAACCAGAGCACAGCCCCGCCACTAGCGATCACCTCTGGCCGGCGCAGTGCAGCTTGAAGCTGCTGCAGGGTTTGGGGACCCAGGCTCACAGAATCTCGTGCAGATTGTTCCAGGGGCTTCTCTAGAGAATACATAGGTTGGGATAGGGTTTGAGGTGAGAGTGGGGAGTGTTATATGGTAAGGAAAGGATCTGGAGGATGTGGAAAGCTGGGTATGGGGACCTGCTGGGGCATGGAAAGTGGAAGGTGGGATCAGGGCAGGAAAGAACCAGGACTGAGGAGTTGGAGGGATGTGGAACAGGAAGATGGACACTGTTCTGACCTAGGAAGAGGCAGACAGGACTGCTGGGCTCCCCAGTCCCTGCTCCAGTGACTGCTGCCACCTGAATGCAATAGGAGCCAGGCATTCCAGTTCCAATCTCCAGCTGAGTATGACCATCAACCACACTCCAGTTGGCACGGGGCAGTGAGGTATTGCCCAGGCTCCAGACCTGAGGGAATAGTGTAGCGGTATGTAGAGTGCTTTGTGCAAATCTTCAGGGGTCTGGGTCTAGAATGGGGACTAGGCCCTATGCTTCAGAGCCAGCCCATAGACTTGGGATCAGCTTAGCTCTGTTTACTATCCTGAGGAATCCTTTCTAATTTACCCTCTGATGCCAGCCCTAGGAATCTCTGGCCAAAAGAGACTTCCCCACACTAACCACACACAGCACAGGATGGGCAGGGTGGGAGAAGAGGAGGGCCACTGCCTGAAGTCTCTGCTGTTTTGGGGCACTTAGAAATTGGGAATCCATGTTCCCAGCCCAATCCTTCTGTTCCACACAGAGGCTGCATGGAAGAGTGAAAAGAATACCATCTTTGGAGTCAAGAGTTCAGTCTTGGCTCTGCCTCTAGTTAGTTATGTGACTTTGGGAATGTTACTCCATGGTCTCTGGGCTGCAATTTCCTCATTTGAATAACAGACTGGAATAGATTATCTCTAAAGTCCCTTTAAGACCTAAAGTGAATAGGTTTCTGTCTTCACCAGCAGCGGAAATGCTGACATCAATGAAATCATGAATCCATATCTGTTTCTAGGTGCCACTTTCTTCCTTCTCCATCTGCCATATCATAAGTTTGGAGAACTCTAGGCATGAGGGTTTGTCCTGGTTAGCTGGGGCAATGCATGTCAAGGAGTGTGGGGGTAGAAAAAATATATACCTGGTAACCACGGATGATGCCATTGTGGGTCTCAGGTGGAGGTGGATCCCAGCTCACCAGGACACTGCCATTTCCAGGGTTCAAGGTAACAGCCTGGGGTGGGGCACTGGGCACTGAGGAGAAAGTAGTGAGGCAAAGAGGGATATTGGGAGAATTATCTGGAACTGTGGAGAATGGAAAAGAACCAAAAAAGTCCAAGGGAAGGGAACTCAAAAGGAACTGGTATGAGGCCCTGGGCCCATTTCAAAAAGAACAGGGGTTTCTTCCAAAGCAACTTTGTCCTGGGAAGAAGCCACTTCAAGAGTAGAACTTCACCATTCTAGCAACCTGAAGGGATCCCCTGAGGGGATACAGGGAATGAGATAGGAGACTAATTCTGGGAGAGGGACTGGAGGGTCCTTGGGAAATGTATCAAAGGGATTTTGTTATTGGGGGTTGTGGTACTAACCTTGCTCCGGCAACCTCAGGATGAGAATGTTGCTGTCAGGGCCTTGGGCTGAACCTGAGGATGGTCTCACTTTAAACTCATAATCATAGCCCCAGCTAAGGCCCCGAAGTTCTGCACTCTGCCTACCCATCAGCAAGGACTCTCTCCATGGGCCATCTGGCTGCCCTGCCACCTCCCTTGCTGCAGGTGACCAGGCCCGGAACAGGGCTTTATAGACCTGTGCAGGAGCAGCAGGACCACTCACCTGTAGAAAGAGGTAAGGAATTACGAAGCCACAGGGAGCCTCAGGCAAACCCCACATTGCAGATCTTAGCCTCCTGTAATTCTATCTCCCAGGGCTCAGGGACTCAGAGCCTTGCTTCTCTTTATTTCTTCCCCAACCCTGCTCAGTTTCATCACCCTTCTTACTTTCCAGCTCAGCCACACAGCTGGGCTGGTTGTTTGGTCAGTGGTGAGAAGAGTCACATTTTCCAATTGGACACGAATAGCCAGAAGCTCCAGGGGTTCAACCAGGACCAGAGATGCTACACGGGGAGAAGAGATGAAATGGAGTCTAAATAGGGAAGAGGGGGAGCAGAGAGCTCAACATGCAACTTCTCAGCCTCCCTCCTAGTCCCTTTTTTGCTCCTGGGAACTGGGAAACTTAACTTCACAAAAACCCTTTCCTTCAAACATTGGCCTTTCATTCTCTACACACTGGGACCCAAAAGATTAACTTCACACACATAGAAATCCTAGATATTTATTTGTTCCACACAGACAGTGATTCCAGATGCTCCCTCAAACATATATGAACTCCAGCCCCTCCTTATCTCCAGCTACCTCCTTATCTCAAAAATATAATAACTCCAGCTACCTCCTTATCTTAGTTAGCCCTTTGTCTCACACATGTCCTGAGCCCTCATATACTTCACCCCGTTCGACTTAACCCTTGCCCCTCTTTCACCATACACTTTGACCTTAGTCTCTGACTTAACACAACTCTTACCCCAGATTCTTATTCTACAGAGACCCTCTTACCCCATCCCTTCACCTCAGACAACCACCCAGGCTGCCCTGCTCTCTCCCTCTGTCCTGTCCTGCTAGATAGGCTGCTATGCAAATCCACACATAAGAAACACCCCATTATTCTTTGCTTGGGTCATCACCAGCAACCGTCCAGCAATCTCTCTGCATTGGAGTTGGCTATGAGGTCATTCAGTCAATGAGCATTTATTAGTCACCTACTATATGCCAAGTACTATACTAAACATTTGTGGTTACATGGTTGTGGTTTGTCCTTTGTTCTCAAAAAGGACTGTGGCATCAGGAAGATGATGCCATGACTTGCAAATAAATTGGATTTACATGAGGGAGGGCTGTGCAAAGTCACCAGCCTCATTTTCTCTTCCAGAGACATCTAGGTTCAATGGTCAGATATGGATCAGGGTGACTGGAGATGGCCCAGGATGCCATGGAAGACCTAGGACTTTTTAAGCTAAGGTCTTTCAGAGTCCTCACTTTGACTGAGGCAACACCCATTCAGTGATTAGGGCTGTTTAAGAAGTGAGCCAAAGGGTGGCCCCTTTAATAAAAATTTAAAAAATCAAACTGGGAGAGGAAGACCCTCAGGCAGATATTTGGAATACTGTATGTAGTATGAACTACTTGACTTTGTAACATAATTTCCATTACAAACCCCAGACACTGAGCCCCAAAGGCAGTCTATTTGAGCATATAGAAGTCCATGCTTGCAGGAGTAACAGAAAGGATAGGAACATGTGGCACAGTTTTCCCTGACGACATTCTGGATAGTAAAAGCAATAGTATTGAGATTTAGTCCCCTATATCTAAAACCCATTGGTAGCTGAACAGATTGGATCCAGGGGAAGAAGGACATAGCCCTCCACTCCTCTGTCACAGTCCCATAGTTCAAGTGTGAGTTGCCAACACAGTAAAGGCAAAACAACAAAAGCAAACAAAAACTAGTCTTTATTCTCAAGGAGCTCAGAGCTTATAGGGAGATTAGGAGATGAAGAGAATTCCAAGCATGGAAAACAGCCAATGAAAATGTCCATTCTGAAGAGTGTCTTGAATGAGGAACAGCAAGGAGGCCAGCATCACTGGATGAAGGGTACTTGGGAGGTGGGAGGGAGGAAAAAGGTGTAAGAAAAATGGAACCAAGATATGAAGGGGTCAAATTATGAAGGGGCTTGAATGACAGAAGATTTTATATTTGATCCTGGGTGTGATAAGGAGCCACTGGAATTTGTTGAATAGAGAGATGACATGGTTAGATCTTCAGGGGTACCAAACAAAAACTACTGCAATAGTCCAGCTGTGAGGTGATGAGAGCCTGCCCCAGAGAGGAGACAGAATCAGAGGAGAGAAGGATCCATATAGGAGAGATGTTAGGAAGATAGAAGGGACTGGGGCAGCAGAGGGGGAAGGAGTAAGGAGTTGATGAGGACAATTAGGTTTTTTTGTTTGTTTTTTTTTTAAAGCAATTGGGGTTAAGTAACTTGCTCAAGGTTACACGGCTAGTCATTATTTATGCGTGGGTGCTCATTTTCTGAGGCCGGATCTGATCTCGGGTCATCCAAACTCCGAGGCCGGCGCTCTTACTCACTACGCCACCTAGCCGCCCCTTTAGGGCAATTGGGGTTAAGTAACTTGCCCAAGGTTACACGGCTAGGTTTTTGTTTGTATGGATTAAGTGTCAGAGGCCGGCTCCGAACTCAGGGCCTTCTGATTCCAGGGCCGGCGCTCTATTCACTGCGCCACCTAGCCGCCCCGACAATTAGGTTTTAAGCCTGAGTGACTGAGAGGATGTAGATGCCTTTGACAGTATTAGGAAAATTAGGAAGAGGGAGAGGATTGAGGGGTGGAGGCGAAAATGAGTTCAGTTTCAAACAGACTGATTTTAAGATGTCTACGAGACATTTGCTTCTACAAATCTAATAAACAGTTGGAGATTCAAGAGTGGAGGTTAGGAGGAAGGTTAGGGCTGAAGAAGAAGATGTAGGAATCATCTACTTAGAGCTCATAATTGAATCCATGGAACTTATGTGATCACCAAGTGAAATAGTGTAAAGGGAGAAGAAAAGAGGGCCCAGAATAGAGCCTTGGGGACACCTATCATTAAGAGGTATGACCTAGATAAAGATTAGTCAAAGGAAACTTTCCTTTGGTTGTGTTACAAGTATGAATACATGTATATGTTTGGAGAGGAAGGGGGACTTGGTACTTCCCTCTCCTTCCCACAACTTGATATAATCAGAGAAAGTAAAGATAACCAAATGTACAAGGTAGCAATATGTTGACAAAGTGTAAAGTCATCGCTTTTTTTTTTTAAAGCAATTGGGATTAAGTAACTTGCTCAAGGTTACACGGCTAGTTATTTTTATGTATGGGTGCTAATTTTCTGAGGCCGGAACTGATCCTGGGTCCTCCAGACTCTGGGGCTGGTGCTCTTACTCACTGTGCCACCTAGCCACCCTAAGTCATCACTTTATGCAGTGGGATGGAGCCAAGATGACAGAGGAGGGGCAGCAACTCAGCCAAACTCTTCCAATATTCTCCTCTAAACAACTTTAAAATAATAACTCTAATCGAATTCTGGAGTAGCAGAGCCAACAAAATTGTGGGTAAGATACTTTTCCACCCTGAGACAACTTAAGATGACAGCAGAAGAGATCTGTGACACTAGGGTGGGGGCTGACCTGGAGTGCACAGGCCTTGGAGGTGGCTGTGAAAGCAGCAGCTTTGGAAGCTCTCAGTTCAGAGATGGTAAGGGCATCAGACAACTGGTCCAAAAGAGATTATAGGTTCCATTTGCTAGCACTGAGAGTAGGACTTGGTGTTATTTGGCAACTCTATTACCCATGCACAGTTTTGGGTCACAGTTCCAGGGAAGAAAGGAGTGCTTGGGGTTGGTCACAAGGGAGCAGGGCCCTGGTCCCACTTCCAGGTCAGAGAGAAACAATAGCTTTTGAGACCACAGGAGATGATCAACTATGAAAATTTAGCTACTCTGATCAATACAATGATACAAGATAATTCCAAAAGACTTATTATGAAAACTTTATCCATCTCCAGAGGGAGATGTGATGAACTCTAAATACAAATTGAAGTATAATTTTCTCACTTTGTCTTGCTTTTTTGTGACATGGCTAATATGGAAATAAATTTTTTGCATAATTCTACATGTAAAATTTATATCATATTTCTTGCCTCCTCGTTGGGTGGGGTAGAGGTAAGAAGAAGGGAAAGAATTTGGAACATAACATTTTTTAAAAAAGAATGATGAAAATAAGTAAATAATAAAAACTTAAAAATAACTTTATGAAGTATTTTTCTAACTGAATTGGAAGAGCATTTGACCATTGGCTATGTAAATTGTCCACACCCCTGGAGTCCCTTAAAAAACTTGACCTACCAAAATTACCTTTGCACTTCTACCAGAAATCAGAGGAGTGGGAAAGGGATTTTCTCTCACACTCCATCCCCACCTTCATGGCCATAGCACCTTGTGGTTGAGCTAATCATTCAGTGGTAGACACCACATTCAGCATTCACCAGCTGGAGTACATTAGAGACATAGTTGAGACTAATCTAACAAGAACAGAGACACACAATCTTCATTGAGACATACAAAGAAGCAACATTCCAGACAGGAAGTAGCTTTAAGGAGCATGGGGCTGATACCAGAGGAAGGAGACAACTACAAATTCAAGAGAGAACTAGCCCTGGCAATAGAAAGTCAAACTGTAGAGTGGAACAGACCAAGAAAGCCTAGATGAGTGACACGTCCAACAGAGACGCTGTGTATTGAGCACTGAGAGGACTCCACAATGAGAGAAAGGACACTGAGGTCCTTAGTCCAGAAGGCTTGAATTATCTTGGCAAATATATGTTTCCTACATATGTGCCTTATTACCTTCTTCCTTGTGCCTACTTTCCATAATGACACTATTTTTGTGGGAAAGTGCAACACAAGTATAAAGGGAAATTGTGTTATGGCTACTGTTCTTATGATATTATCTTATTAAATGTCTTTGCTTTGAGCTAAGAGTGTCTAGTGTCTACCAAAATTTTTTTAAAAAATAAGTTTAACATTGGGAGGTTCAGGGGCTATAATTTTAAGAGTATGGACTCAAGAGACCCAGCCCCTCAGTTCAAGTGTGAGTTGGCAAGGGGAGATACAGCCCAGAGGGAAGTCATGAGCTATAATTTTATCAATGAGAACCCACAAGTCATCTACCTGTGGATCCAACCCCAAAGTGAATGTAAGTAAGGGAGATAGTCCAGAGGTGACACCATATACATTTGCATGTTACATCTAGAGTTTAAGGGACAGTTTTGAGAGTCCAGTCTCTGAGTCTTCCCTTCCATTCTCCTTCCAATATCCCCCCAAAATAAAGTGAGATAGAGAAATGAAGGGAGAACCTAAAAGGAACTGGCTTGAGAATAGAGCTATGGGAGATTCAATAACATGTGTCTAGGGTTTCTATCTTTGCCTGCTAACTGATCTAAGCCCTAAAGTCCTCAGTGTAGCTGCAAAATGAAGGCTATTAAGAGCAAGATGTTAATAAGGATGAAAGTATATATATGGAGAGAGAGAGAGAGAGTTTTACTTTGTTATGAATTTTAGAGGGAAATGGTAAATTTTTGGTATTTGGTATTACAGAAAATGGCATTTGGTAATAAATTTGGTAAATGGTAATAAGTTGTATGCTTTGTAAATTTTTCTGATACTTGTCTGGTGGGGAAAAGGAATCATGATAGTTTTTATTATGATTTCATTTACATTGAGGAAGGGGGTGTGATTGTGGGTGGTTTGCTGGTGCTGAACCACAAATCAGTGTCCCAAATCCATTAGTTGGAGGCATGTAGTTTATTATAACACTACCACGCTATCAGATGAGATAGGCCAGACAGCAAGAGGAGCTAAAGGATTGACCATAGTTTCATGGTAGGTCTTTCTAGGTTTGATAATAGGAAAATATTTCCCTGTTTTATATTACCTAGGCTCATAGATTTATAATGGGAAGATATATTAGAGATAATATAATCGAACCCTTTCATTGTATAAGTGAAAAAAACTGAGACCCAGAGAGGTTAAATGATTTTCCCAAAGTCACAACAGCAAGATTTGAGTCCAGGTTCCTGACTCCAAATCCAGCATGCTTTGCATTATGTTGCACTGTCTCAAAGAATGAAGGCTTTTAATTTCAATATAACAGAAACAATGAGTATACGAGGACCAGGGCCTGAGTAAGATGACCGAGAGACTAGATTTTATTAGGAAATTTACTGTTGGGAAATCCTATCAGTCAGTTGATTTTTGAGCAATCTGATAATTCTTAAACCCTGCTGTGCACATTGTAAACTTTACCCTTTCCTTGTCAATAAATGCTTTCCATAAAGTTGAACCATGACTGGCAGCTTAGGAGGAGATCGAAGGGCAGATATGTGACATGAGGCATTTAGAGGAGAAGCCAAAATCCCGAGAATACATAAGGGATGAGGGTATAATGGGGTGCTAAATCCCCAAACTGGTTAAATTGGTAAAAAAAAAAAAAAGCAAAAAGGAAAACAAAGCTGAGGGATTTTAGGCAGAATCCTTGCACTGCTGTGGATCTGTCAGAACTGCTCTAGACTTGTGACCTAAACTTACCCATGCTATAATAACTCTGGAACCAAACACTGCCTAACCATTTGCTGGGAGACCTTGGGCCCAGGGTGACCCAAATTCCCAAACTGCTTGCTCCCCTACCACTGCTACCACATTCTAGTGTTATAGTTGGAAATCTGTATAAAAGACTGTGAGAAAGGGTGATGAAAAATTTGGGGAAATGGATAGGACTCCCAGTTTTCCTCTTTATTCTGGAATCATTCCTACCTCTACAAGTTTCTTTATCAGCTGTTATTCCTTCCAAATACTCCTATTGAAAATTTCTCTATTTTTCATTTACCCTTTTCTTTCAGTTACCCAAGCCTCCCTGTTTCCAAATCTAGGATTCCCATCAAACAGGCCTTCATGTTCTCCCTTCTGCATCCCTCTTGTTTCCAGACTCTCCCCCACTTCCAGATTCTCTGTACCCCAGGGGTGGCTAGGTGGTGCAGTAAATAGAGTACCAGCCCTGGAGTCAGGAGGACCTAAGCTCAAATCCCGGCCTCAGACACTTAACACTTACTAGCCATGTGACCTTGGGCAAGTCACTTAATCCCAACTGCCCTGCCCTCCCTCCCCCCAAAAAAAGAAAAAAAAAAGATTCTCTGTACCCCATGTATCTTTCTTGCATTGGCTCTCCTAAACCATAAACAGCCAAAATTACTTGCTGATAGCTGTAGGTTGCTAGTCCCGGTCTGATTCAAGGGCTTGATCAGAGCAGTTCTGGCTATGGGATGCAAGAGGAGGGAAAATAGTATGGCCAGTGAGGAAAGTGGGGAGGGAAGCAGATTGGTCAGTGGCTTTCCATTTTGGAGTGATTGGAAGGTGAAAGGGCCTGAAGCTTGGCAGCTTAGCTTGGCTAGGCTCAACCATCTGGTCCTCAGGATGAAAAAGGATTTGGGGTGGGGAGTCCTTGGCCATAGAATCTAGGTGAGGAAGCAGGGAATAGAGTTCAGCTGAGGACCCTTAAGATATTACAACTACCATATTTCTTATTTGTATGTTATCTCCATATATGTGCATTTACTATCAGTATACATCAAACCCCCAAATCCCTGGGTTATAAATCTTCCCAACCCACCCCTGACCATTGTTATCAGGGAGCTCAGTAGACCACATATTCTTTCTCAATTCCACAAGTAGAGCTGCTTCTGTGTAACAGAATCCTTCACCTCTCTTTAGCAGGATTTAGTCAAAAGACAAATATATGAGAGATCAGAGAAGAGGAAGAAAGGAGAAGAGGGGACCCTATTCATCAATCCAGACTCACCTGAGATAAACAGAAGCAGGAAAGACGGGGCCAAACCAGCCCCAGGGACTCTCATTCCTTCTGGGTTCATTCCTGGTCTC
The DNA here is from genome assembly GCA_011680675.1 of Gymnobelideus leadbeateri. Taxonomy (NCBI): domain Eukaryota; kingdom Metazoa; phylum Chordata; class Mammalia; order Diprotodontia; family Petauridae; genus Gymnobelideus; species Gymnobelideus leadbeateri. The sequence continues at coordinate 228,146 of WOXC01001384.1, read as the reverse complement.
AGTTCTCCACATGGGGCCCAAGGGACCCCTGGGTCCATTAGACCCTTCTGCCCTATTCAGTCAGTCCAGCTGCTCTGAGCTCATTGAGGGAGGGGGGGGGAAGAGGAAAGGGAGGAGGATGGCTGGGCGGGGCACCGGTTGTTTGTAACCATGAATCCTGCTCTAAGAGGGAAGCAGCATTGAGGAAATCGAAGCTTCCTGCCTGGCCCAGTTACAGGGTCTAACCTCCTTGGGTGTACTAAGAAAAAAGACAGGACGAGTCAAATTCTCTAACCTTGATCTTTTAGACTTTTCCTTAAATCCTGGTCTTTGCCATGATCTGCTCTCCCCCACCCCACAGCCCTATCCACTAACTCTAATGCTAATCTTAACCCCAAGAGGGCAGAATTAAGAGTAAGGGTAAATAAATTTAATGTCAAGAAAAAAACTGATTAGAATTATACAAAAGTGGAGTGACTTGCTTTGGGAGATAAGGGGTTCCCCTTCACTGAAGGTCTTTAAAGAGAGGCTGGGGGGCGGCTAGGTGGTGCAGTGAGTAAGAGCACCGGACTCGGAGTTGGGATGACTCGGAATCGAAACCGGCCTCAGAAAATGAGCACCCACACGTAAATCATGACTAGCCGTGTAACCTTGAGCAAGTTACTTAACCCCAATTGCTTTAAAAAAAAAAATAGGGGCAGCTAGGTGGCGCAGTGAGTAGAGCGTCGGCCCTGGAGTCAGAAGGACCTGAGTTCGGATCCGGCCTCAGACACTTAACGCACACACAAACAAAAACCTAGCTGTGTGACCTTGGGCAGGTTACTTAACCCCAATTGCCCACCAAAAGGCAAAAAATAAAAACAAAAGAGAAAAAAAGAGGGGCTGGATGACCACCTGACAGGCATTTTGTAATGGGAACTCTTCTGGGAATGGTTTTATTGGTCCCTTCTCATGCCAAAATTCTGCAATTCTGTAATCATTAATCTTTTAACCTTAGTCTTCTAAACATCCTTCTTGAAGTCCTTGAACCAAGAATCCATTGGTCCCCAAATAATCTCTTTCAGGAGCAGAAGGAGGGAGGGGGCAGCAGAAGTATTGCCCCATGGCACCATAGCAGGGAGACTGATGGGGATATACTGGAGAAATGTGATGAGTTTGGTGGAGCTAGATTGGAATTGGGTTGGGGAAGGGACAAATAAGTATGTTTTTGTGCAACTCTAAGACTCCAAGTTTCTAGGAAGAGACTCAAGAATAGGTAGGTATGATTGAGGAGGGAAATCCATTGACCTGGGATGGTTGCAGTCTTACAACAGGACAGCCACACAACATAGTGTATTTAGTACAGTTAGAATTTGAGGTCTTATGTCTTCTCAGACTGAGAGTAAAATAGCTCCTAAAACTCCTTACATACTTCCTGTCTTCTATCCCCCTTCACAGCATCTATTTTTTTCCTCCCAGAGGCAGGCAAAACTTGTGCTTATGACTTCTTTCCTCCCAGGTCTGGAATCTCAGCCATTTCCTGGAGTTGGTTGAGGGAAGGCCAAGGCTAAGTTCTGGGGTCTTAGTGGAGAAACTTCTAATGATGTTACCCATTATTCTCTGATACTTCTACAGGGCCCCTATACCTGGCTAGCATTCCTCTTTCTCCAATCACAGACAAAGCATACTTATGCCTTTATAGTCTGAGACAAAGAAAAAGGTGATAGAGACAGAAAGGAGAAATACATAGAGATAGCTGAATTTTCTGCAATGGACCAGTAAAAAGAGATACATGGCTGTTCTAAACTCTTTGTTTTGGAATCCTTCAAACGAACAGAATAATTTTGTTGAAAACTCCATTGCCTGTTGCCTGTAAATTTTGTTGCTGCCACCTTCTGAACTAAGGTCTAATCTATTCTGCTACCACATTACAAAGTAAGGAGGGGCTTAGGAGAGGAATTCATATGAATTTCATTTTATTTCTTCTCTTTTAAAAATTAAAGTTTTTTAAACAGACTACTGTTATAATTGGTATGGGAAACCTTCAGTGAAGAACTCCAGATACCAGTGAAGATCAACATTTGCTCTGCAACTGATGGTCTTAAGGAGTTGTTTGGGACATTGAGAAATTAAGTGATTTGCACAGTCAGTGAGTTTCACTTTTAATTGATTTGATGATGTTCAGGCTTTTAGGACCCTGTCCTAATCTCTTATATTCTGGAAAGGAGCTCAAAGGATGTCACAGTAAAAATAAGATAAAGGTAAATATTCTGGGGTCTCAGGTTTGAGAACAACTTTTTCCTTAGATGGGCAGGGTGGGAGAACACTGGAGATCAAAGAGATAATTTAAGCTTTAAAAAAGGATCTCATCCCCTAAAAATAGGCACTATCCTTAAAGAACTTTCCCCTTCCTAGGTTTGGGGTGTCCAAGGTCACAGGAATGACTTGGCTTTCATACTTAAGCCAGACCACAGAGCATCTTCTAGCAAATTTCTTTGCTTTAGGACATTAGGGCACCTGTTCCAGGGTCCCCTATTCCAAACATCTCAGGTCTGGCACACATGGTTGGAACTTGTGTCAGGAAGGTCAAGGGGACTTCCAACACTGATGCTCATCTGGCTGAATCCCAGTCATGGGATTCATTGTGTTCATTTCCAGCAACCCCCAGGGTCTTAATTGTCTCATTTTGCACAAACGGAGGAAGGGCCAGTTGGATGACTCATAGTGATGGTATTACTTGAGGAATTATTTAGTTTTGGGCTGACATTACCTAACCAGAGATGAAGGCTTGTCCAGAGTTATGGAGCATCAGGGACGTGTAACCATCAAGAATTCGACCCAAGATGTAGGTTCTACCCCAATCCTCACTACTGCATATTGATTTTCCTGTGCTATCCCTTTTTAGTCACTTACACAAGGGAACATAGGGCTGAGATCAGAATCCTTTCCTTAATTCACCACGGGACATTGTTTTCATAGGATTTACTGTATTTAGAACTAGAAAAGACCATAGAAATCATCTCTTTTTTTTTTTTGGAGGGCAACTGGGGCTAAGTAACTTGCCCAAGGTCACACAGCTAGGTTTTTGTTTGTGTGCGTTAAGTGTCTGAGGCCGGATCCGAACTCAGGTCCTTCTGACTCCAGGGCCGACTCTCTACTTACTGCGCCACCTAGCCGCCCCAGAAATCATCTCTTAATCAGCAGTAGAGCCAGGAAGACTTGAGTTCAAATCCAGCCTCAGATACTAGCCATGAGCAAATAACTTCTTTCTGTTTGCCTCAGTTTTTTTAATTGTGAAGTGGAGAGAATAACAGCACCTGCCTTATAGGGTAGTTGTGAGAACCTAAAGAGATAATGTTTGTAAAGTGCTTAGCACAGTGCCAGACACATAGGGGGCATTTAATGTTTATTTTCTCCCCTTCTGTATTTTGTAGAGGAAGAAACAGATGTAGAAAGGTTAATTGACTTACTTGCTAAAACCTGTAAGTAGAAGAACTAGAATTTGAATACAGGACCTCTTTCCTCCCAAATCCAACACTTTCCCCTAAATCATGCTGTCTTCTTTGGGGAATGATCACTTCAACTTGGTACAATTAGAAGGTATCTTTTGATCAGGCTAAGTAAGTAGGAGGTGGAATATTTAGTTCATTCTGACAGTGAGGCAGGAAGAGAGGTTCCTTGAAATTCTGAGATACATATCTCTCACACTCAGTCTCACAAATAATCCAGGATTTCAGCTCTCTAACTGGAATAGTCAACTACAACCTGGTCTTCCTTCCTTGACTGGAGGGCCTTCCTATTCAATTTCTTGTTTTCATGTTTGTCAGTCTTTGGAGTGTCAGCCAACACAGCAAGAAGGAGATGGGGTTATCAATGGAAAAGGAAGAGATGACCTTTGCTCAGAGGGCTCAGTAAATTTCCAAGATACCAGATCACTGGTCAGAGTTTCCAAGAATGGTGTTTCTGAAGACTAGACTCCTGGTAAGTGGGGCAAGACTTAAGTGAGGGGCAGAGTTGGGGAGGGGGGAGGGACAGAAGAGGGAAATAGCAATGATTCTGTTCTCAATTTCCCCAATGTCCCTGGATCCTCTCAACCTAGACCATGCATATCAATAATTATGGGCATTGGGAAAAGGGCAAAAGGGAGAAGAAAATGGGCAGGAAAAGAAAAGGGAATAGCAGCACACATCTCTATAGTGCTTTACAGTTAAAAAGTGGCTTATACATGATATCTCATTTGATCCTCACAACATCCCTGTGAGGTAGGTAATGAAAATGGAAAGGGGTGTCCCCTTCAGATGTGCACAAGGGACATAAACAAGGACAGTTGTGAAAGTGAAAAAAAGGTATCCTGCACCCAGAAAAAGGTATTTACTGATATTAAATAAAGCCAAAGTGTCCTGTTTCTCAGCATCTAATTTGTATATGACAGATGTGAGGGTTTGGAAGGAACTAGAAAATCCTGGTTTCTAGAACTCTTTGGTGACTATGGGACAAATACATATTAACTAGTTATAGAGTTGTAGAAATGTACATACTGATTTATCCCCATAAGACAGAAGTGAGTTATCTCACTAAAGAGAACTGTTTTACATCTGTTGAACTGAGTCCTCATAGAAGTCAGAGCTCAGGAGAGATCTCTGGTCAAGTTTAGGAAGAAACCCCAGAGCATGTAGTGACATCTGCTGCCTGGTAGAACTGACTGGAGGATGGAAAAGGCTTTTGCTTTTCCCTGAATTGCCACCTACTGCCTGAGAGGTAGAAATTTCCCAGAGCCCAGATAAGGAAGCAGGATGGAAAAAACTGTAGATCCGGGCTCAGAGTCTCTGCTTTTGCTGAAATTACATAATATTACCTTAGTAGCCCAGAAAGAGGAGCTGCCCAAGGAGAGCAGCTAGCAAAGAAGCAGCTCTACTGAGCAATGAATTGTACAGACTGTTCCTGAGGAAGACAAAGAACATCGAGTCCATCCCAGCCATGTGCTTTCTACACATTTACCTCCTCCGATTCTGTCATTTTGTGCCTATTCTATTCCCATGGATATTGTGCATTGGTGGGAAAATGTCCCTGACTGAGGGGTGTACTGGCATGTTGTTCTTGTTTATTCTTGTTTTGTCCTCTGTTTAATAAATATTTCTAATTAAGAGTTAGAATTTGAATACAGGACCTCTTTTCTTCCAAATCCAAAACTTTCCCCCAAATAATGCTGTTTTCTTTGGGGAATGATCACCTCAACAAGGTACAACTGGCTGATTTGTTCAATGGGAAGCACACTGGTGGCAGCTTAGGAGCTACAGTGTATGGTAGAAGTACATTTCTATCACCAAGGTTACTCCTAGAATCCTGAGTAAGTTATAGGAGTGACCACCCTCTCTGTGAACCCTCCAATATGCCTTATGAGCTTGGGTTGGGTAACTGAGCCCACCCTGGGAGAGAAGTGTTGGTGGGAGTGAGTTTAGGTACTACACCTGCACTACACAAGTATTATCATTCCCCCCCTTTTTTATTTGAGGAAACTAAAGCTCAAAAAAGTTGAATTACTTGTCCAAGATCACATAGATGGTATGTGGCAAAACTAGAATTTGAGCTGGGGTCTTCCAAGTTGTTTCTTTCCATTATATCCATTATATCAAAGCTGCCTTTCCAAGGGAAGGGAAAAGAAGGAAAAGAAAAGGGGAGACATAGAGGATGGGAGGATGGGTGCTTTTGTTTGCTTTCCTCCTGCCTCCAGAAGTAGGTGAGGGGAATTAAAGCTGTCAGAAGCCTTCTTGACTGTTTCCCCTATCCTATATACTACTTGATTGAAGTATAATTAGGTAAGGCTTAGTAGAAGTGGGAAGAATGGGAGGAGAAAGTAGAGTTGTCTGGGAACAAGGCAAAAAAGAAGAGGACAAAGGCTCCACCTCCCAAACTAGAAGCTGTTCCTCTAACATTCATTTCTCTAAATCAGAGTTGATTTGGAGAATCAAAAATATGTACCTTCAGTTTGCTGGGATGAATGGACAGTTTACCTGGTGGATCTAGAGGAATCAGTTCTTATGACAATAGGAGCCATATTAAGGGTTAGCCCTCTTTAAATCTGTTGCAGGAAGCACAGAATCGGAAATAAGGGAGAGGAATAAAAGTCTGGGATAGTGATATTTAAGACAAGTATAGGACAGGATTCTACCTTGGGTTCTACTGGTGCTGCCCATAGGCTTTGGTGCAAACACCCTCTGGACTAGATCAATGGTGGACATGGCATGGGGTTGTAAGGAGGCATACACTTGAGGGTGGTGCCCAGTATAGTGATAGTAGAGGAGGGGCGAGGGCTGCAGCAGACCAGGGTGGGTCTCCAACTCCAGAGTATATGACTAAAGTTAGGGGCTATAAAGAAAAAAAAATTATTGTTCTGAACTTCAAAGATAATCCCTATATGGTGCAATTACACTGAATTGTTACATGATGGGAATGCTTTGATATTTATCCAGAACATCGAAGGATTATTAAGTTTGGGGCACAGGGGATTTCTGAACCCAAGGAGCCAAGTAGGCTCAGAGGTCAAGATATAGGAATCTTGGTGCCTGAAATTGGGGTCAGGATCAATTTTATAAGCAGTAAAAGGTCTAGGGCCAAAGGGCTTAAATCCTTTGAATCAGTCCTTGGAGGAACCAGGACTCTGGGAGGTAGTTTGCCTAAGGGCAAGGCTGCATTCTTCACAGGTGGCCATGACTGGGAAGGCACAAGGTGAGTGTTCCAGCCCTGTAAGCACAGGGGAGGACAAACAGAGTACACAGAGCCTGGCTCCCTTGAGGGGCCTCCCTCACTTTCAGCTTTTTAATTGCATTCTCTCCACACACAGTAGATTATTGCCTCTCTATGGACAGTATGGATGACAGAAATACAAGGCCAACTACACGAGGGCCTAGCCTAGTCCCTCGCTATTGAGTTGTTAGTTCAATTAGGGAAGATACCCTTACCCTGCTTCCCAAGGACCCAGGTGTCTGAGAAAGGGAGACTGAGTGGCAAGGGGACAAGAGTCAGAAGATGATCTGCCCAACCTCTCAGGAAACTTAGTCATTGGGAATCCACTCCAAAGACTGGAACCTTTGTTTTCTCCTATCCAAATATGAGGAAAAGGGTTAGCATGGTCTGTCCAGTAGGGGCCTCTAGTTTCTTTCCCAGGGATTCTGATTGTTTGCAAGTTTTTTGGGGGAAAAGGAAGATATGGAAGTTGGGGTGGGGAGAGGAAAGTTCAATGGGAAACAGACATATTTCATAGGGAGTGTTGTAGAATCTTTGCTCCCAAAGCATAAAGTCTCTAACCCATTCTCCTCAGGTATGGTGTCCTCTTTAATAGGGACAGGAAGGATTGCCTTGTGTTATGCTGAGGAAGTAAAGAAAGGGCCTGTTGTGAGAGGATTGACAATAAGGCATGCCTTTCTCAGGACCAGGGGTTTTAGTCCTTTGCTCTTTGTAGGACCCAGGTCAGGAGGCTGTAGTTTCCAAGAAGGCTGTTTGCTTGGTGAATAGGAATCAAAGAGCCACCTACCTCTTCACCTACCATAGACTCATAGTCTAGTAGGTTGTTAGAACGTAAAGAGACCATAGAGATAATCTAATCCAACTCACCATTTTACATGCAAACCTTGGGAATGGGTATACACACAAACGAGGAAATGCTGGTCTAAAGAGATGAAGAAACTTGCTCGAGGCCCCCCATGATTGAGGCATTGGGAAAAGTAATTCTCTCCACCCTAAAGCAGAACCTACAGTTCTAGTGTCTTCTCAGGGATATGTCTTCTGCTATGCAGAACTACCAGCTTGCACTATGATATTCCCAGAAGGAAAACAGCCATATAATACCCACCTTCCTGGGGGGTGGGGTGGGGAGTTGTATGGGTTGGTATAATCACCCACCTATTGATTCCCCCATTATAGAAGCAGCCTCTGGTTTCCTCATGGGCTGGACACAGTCCCTGCTTTGACTAAAGCTCTTGTCATTTTCTCTAGTCTTAACTGTTCTGTGATCTGGGGCAAACTGATGTCTGTTTTGTGTTTCAATGTCCTGCTTAGTAAAAAAAAGGAGCTCCTAGAGGTGGGCAGGCCAGGAATGTGGAAGGAGAGGTAAAGGGTAAAAACCTGGGAGCCCTAGAGGAGGGCACAGACCAGTCCAGGGAGTTAGGATTACTGTTGTTAGTCTCTGTGAGGCTCCTGTAGGGGCAGGCCTGGAATTTAATAATCTATAGGCGGGTCCTAAGAGGACACAATCCACACCCACCTGCTGCAGTCAGCCTTGAACCCAGCTGTTAAACGGGAAGCAAGGCCATACCCTACATCACTCAGGCACGACCAGCCTCACGTTTGTGCAGGTTCTCGGTCAGTCACACTCATTCACACCTCTTCACACTCTCTGGTTCATAAACACATGTGCCTTCCCTTTGCAAACTCTCTGCCCTCTGTGAGGTTATGCTGGCCTCACCCCCAAACGGGAGACTAAGGTCCCATCAGGAGGAGGCAGGGTCCTGGGAGGCTTAGGCGCTGATCTCCACGGTGCCGGCCTCCTCTTGCTCCCGGATCATGTGCACGCCCGCAGTCCGTAGGGTGCGTGTGGAGCTGCGGGAGCGGCCGGGGGAGCTCGGGGACCTGTTGGGGGAGGTGTGCGTTCGGCTAGTGGCGGGAGAGCGGGCAGGAGAGCGCGGATAGCGGCGGGCTGACCGGATTGGCAGCCCGGGGGAGCGGCCTGGGGCAGTGGAAGAGATGTAACCCGGCGGGCCAGGCTCAGAAGTGCTCCGAGGGTCGGGGGCAGAGCTCTCCTCCCCTTCCGGTGGATCCTGCAATGGGATGCTAACGGTCAGTGAGACAAGCTTAACGAGGGGCTTGGAAGACCCCGTCTAATCCAATTCTCCGTGATTCACAGCACCCCTGTCCCCAATTCGACCGCCAAGTTCAAATCCCCTTGAAGTCCTTGCTGGTCTCCCAGCAGGCCTAGCCCCGGGGACTCTCTGGCCAGGGCTCTCTCACCTTATCCTTCAAGATGTACAGGGCCATCGGGTTCTTCCGCTCATGTTCTCCACTTCGGGGAAGGGTCTCTACTGCACAGAGGAGAGATGGGGGAATCACCTACTCAGCCCAGCGCATTACAGACCTTATTGTGTCCAGCATCATGGTGCTCTTCCCACATCACTCACCCTAGCTCAGAGGTTCTTAACTACTCCCCTGAAGCCAAGCAACCCCTACTAAGCAAAAATAGCAGTCATGTCTCTGATAGCCCAGGAATACTTGACTCAACTGATTTCCAATCCTTTCCAAAGCAGACCCTGCTTTATATAAACCCAGGAGAAACTTTCACTTGAAATCCTGACCAGTCTTGAATTGTCTGGACTCTTGCTCCCCCATCTTAGAAACGCTGTCCCTTGGGAAGTCCTCCTGTGTTACACTCCTGCTCTGATGGAATGGGGAAGAGAGGGTCCAGCTTCTTCCTCTCACCTTCAGGTTTCAGGTGCTCATCATTCTGATCTTCATACTCTAGAGAGCCCTGTTTTTCCAGCTTCCTCTTCTTTCTGCAAAACAGCGCAGAAATGCTCTGAGTAGAGAAGGGCTGGAAGACACAAGGACCTGGTGGGTTTAGGAGAGGTCTTAGGACAGGAAGGGTGTTTTTGGTTGACAAGTTAGTGATGAAGAAAGAAGAGTGGGTTATGAGAGGAGGAAGATAATCCATTTCAGCAGTGTTATTTATTAACAAGGAGATGCTTCATTATAAGAATTGAATGGGTTTAGGGTCCTTGGAGGTGGAGGAACAGAAGGGAATGCTAAGGTATTATCTCTGGCCCAGGATGCAAAATTCGGTAGTTACCCAGACTTTTTGGAGGGTTTCCAACATGCACAGACTGTCACCAAAGTGACAAGGAGAAAGATGCCTCCTGTGGTCAGGATGATATAGAGGGAGCTTCTTCCTGGAGAAAAACAGTTAGGGAGTTGAGAACTTTTATAGATTGAAATAGCAAGGAAGCAGGGAAAGAGTGGTGGAAAGAATTTCTCTAGGATAGAAGTTTACTGTAGAACAACAATTCCAGAGGACCAGTAATGAAGCATGCATCTCACCTCTTCACAGAGGTGATGGACGTTAGGGAGCAGACTGAGGCATACATTTTGAATAAGGCCAATTTGGGAATTTGTTTTTTTTAACTATGATTATTTGTCACAAGAGTCTTTTTTTTTCCAATGGAGAGAAAGAGGAAGGAGAGCAAAAGCAATTTCTGTTTATTAAAAAAATAACTTTTTAAAAAGAAATTCAATGTAGGGATGATTGGAGTGGAGTGGGGAATACCAGAGAGGACAACTAGGTGATGTCACTGCTTGCAAGGTACCCATTCCTTTCTGTTCCTATTCATCAGCATAATCATGCTCTTTGCCTATATACATACAAATCTGGTATGGTACAAATCTGGTCATGAGGTCTTATAGCACCTGGGTTGGTTCTTGCTGTGGGGTACCTGCCTGGCTGAACTCAGCTCTTCCAGAAAAGGATACTCACGATATACAGTAAGCTTGATGGGGACACTTCGGCCTTGGCTAATGGGGTTCTCCACCAAGCAGCTATAGATGTCATCATCTGCCATAAGCACTCGTGTAATGGTGAGCACCTTTTGGTCAGGGGACAGGAGCATTCTTGAGTCATTGCTGAGTGGCTTGCCATCCTTCAGCCAAGTATAGTTGGCTTTGGTGCCATTTTCATGGGAACAGTTCAGCGTGAAGGACTCACTGAGTTCCAAGACAGTAGATGAAGCCACCACTACCTGAGGCTTTGAAATGGGAACTGGGCAGAGCAAGGGTAAGAAAACTGTGGGTTACAGACCTGAGAGCCTCACAATTCCCACTCTTTGCTTGTGATCCACTAAAATTCTTCCTGTTACTGAGTCTGTGAGCTGATAGGGCCCTTCAGGGATCATATAGTCTAATATCTTCCTTCTCTCTCCTTTGACTGAAACCCCAGAGCCCCCACCCACTCAGGGTTACTGAGCTTTACTTTTTAAAATAATTAGGCTTTTTTTAAAAAAAGAAGCTTTGGCTAAACTCATCCTTGGCCCACTGGCCTGGCTCAATGGACTTTGTCCCTAGCCCCCAGTCACCCAATCTCCAGTTCCTGGTCTCTCTTCATGTGGGTGGTCTGTGTACATTGGATTGACTCCAACTGGAAAATTTTCTGAGTGGTTTATTCTGAAGATACTCTTTCTGTTCTACCACCTAGAAAGGCCCAGTATCAATTCCTGGCCCTCAAGTCTCTAACCCAAGCCTTCTCTCCAGGCAGCTAGCTTCAGAGTCTTACCATCCACAGTGAGGTTGATGGTCTTTTCTCCAGTGAAAGTATCATCAGTGATGGAAATCTCTACCTCATAGGTGCCCTCATCAGATGTCTGAAGATCACTGAGGAGAAGGGAGCCATTTTCAAAGAGCCTGATTCGATCACGGTAGTCAAGCCTCAGGGTGCCAATGACCTCAGTGCCAATGGACTGTACCACTGTCACTGGTTTGTCCCTCTTCAGCTGCCACTTAACTACTGGCTTGTCACTGCTGGTGCTACTGTACTGTACAGAGAGCAGAGCCGACTTCCCCACAGTACCGTGGATCAGACGTACTGGGCTTGTGATGTTCACCCCTTCCAGTGAGCCTGGGAAGAGGCATCCAGGGAGAAAGGGGACAATGTCAGACCTTCCACAGGAAGTAAAGGATTTGTTCTTACCCCATTCCTACTGCCCATCACTCTGACTTCTCTTTCATTACTCTTGGCCCTCCACTCCCCTCTCTTTTTATTCTGGACATTTCCTTGATAGCCACCTTTCTGCCTGTCTTGCTGTCCTCCCACTGCTGCCCACCCCAACTCCCTTGCTTTCAAGTTCTGAAACCATAAGAAAATCAGTACTGCCATTGTTCCTAGAAGGGGCATCCATTTGCCTATGGCTCTACTTAGTGTCCCTGTAACTTCCCACACCTAGAAACCTCTTTTCAGTCACCACCACCCTTTCTGTGTTTTCTACACTTCTGAGAAGGTAAGCTACTTAAGGGCAAGGACTGTTTTATTGTTTTCTTTTTTGTATGTGTACACCTAGTTATAATTCAGTGCTTTGCACTGCATTATATAATTTTATTATTTAATGTTAAATACTTTCTCATTCATTCATTTTTATCCTTGCTATTCCCATTTCCAGGCTAAATAATGCTCTCTGATACTGATACTCTCTCCCCTATCATTTTCCCCATCTTCAGGCACCATTGTTTCCTTCCTTTTTTTTCTCTGCCTTCAGTCTTGCTTTCATCTTTGTCCTTTCTCTTTACATCACATACATCTATTCTCCTAGTCCCCTGGCTCTTTACCTCTCTCAGCTCCATCTTCTGGACCAAATTCTAATTAATTCAGACCCCAGGTCCTCTAAAGATATAATGTGAAATTTCTATCCTCACCACTGTTCCAGTGTTCCCAAGAGACAAAGGAGGTCATCGAGGAGTCCCTTATTCCAGGAATTTCTTTCCTCTTTTTGGAATACATTACCCAAAGAGGTCAGAGGACCCCACAGCAAATGGAGGGTGGTAGTATCATTTAGTTGTAGGTCCTGGCTCTGTCCCCAAAGATGGCACACTGAAGACAATGGACAGCATAGATTGGCTGCCTTGTTAAATGCCAAGTTCAGACACAGACACTACCTCCCCCACTCATGCAGGAAACTCCCAGTGGAATCCCCTGTCCCTTTCTATTAAAGTCCTACTGCTAGGAAGAGCTGCTGTTACAAGCAGATAAACTGATGTCAAGATCAGAGGAAAGGGAGCGGCTAGGTGGCGCAGTGAGTAGAGCGTTGGCCCTGGAGTCAGAAGGACCTGAGTTCGGATCTGGCCTCAGACACTTAACCCACACAAACAAAACACCTATCCGTGTGACCTTGGGCAAGTTATGTAACCCCAATTGCCCTCCAAAAAGCAAAACAAAAAAAAAAAAACCCCAAAAAAGATCAGAGGAAAGCATCCTTTTACCCATACAATTTACCCACTCAGTTGGTATCTGACATTTCACAATTAGGACTTCATTCCTTAAGCCAAAATAGCTGTGTTTTTCATTAAAATGCAAATACTTTTGGGAGAAAGGGGTGAAAGTCATCTTCACTTCATTGTTAATAAGTATGTTCTTTCCTGAGTAAAGTTTTTGTTTTCTGGAGGGAGAGAGCTGCAAGAGATGAAGAAGGTAGAAAGAACACAGGGGTATAGGGTAGTTGAAAGGAAAAAGGGTATTAGGAAGAAAAGGCAAACAAGGGTAGTCTAAGAGCTTAAAGTCAAACTTCGTCATGGTGCCTGGGTTTGCCCTGCCACCCCCTAGCTCACTATTGCTAACATCCAAGCAGGAGTTCCCCTATCTAGGACAATAATGAAAAATGAGAGACTGTAATATGGAAATATATATATGACTGTGCATGTATAACCCATATCAAATTATTTGCCGTTTTAGGGAGGAAGGAGAGGACAGGAAGACAAGGAGGGAAGGAAAAAATTTGGAACTCAAAAATTTATAAATATGAATGTTAAAAACTGTCTCTATATGTAACTGGGGAAAAATAAAATGCTATTTTAAAAAAAAGTAGAGTCTGGTATAGGGAACTAATTCTAACCCTGCCCTATTCAATATTGCTATAAACAGGTGGGAAGCCACACTGCAATAGGGAAAAACAAAGCAAAACAAAGGGGATAGGGATTGGCAACCTATACCTAGATACTAAGTAGCTTTGTGACCTAATTAACTCAACTTTTCAAGACCTCAGTGTGCTCATCTGTAAAACGAGAAAGTTGGATTAAAATTGAATAAATATTCAACAAATATTTATTAAGTATCCACTGTAGGGAGAGAGAAGATACACAGCCCCACTTTTGTCCAGCTTGTGAGGTAAATGCAGATAACTACTATAGTATAAAATCATGTATGATAAGTACATTAGGGAGGTGAAAACAAAGTGCAACACAGATGGAAAAATCATTACTAGCTAAAGGCAAGTATGGGGGAAGTCAGAGATCAGGAAACACTTCCTGAAGGAACTGACATATGAATCACAAAATCAGAATCTGAAACTAGGAAGGGACCTCAGCAGCCACCTCATCCAATTTGTCCACACAACAATATCCTCCATATTTATCCAATCTCTGCTGGAAGACCTCTAAGGAGCAGGACGATCCCACCATCTCACAGTACAACACTGTCTACTTTTGAACAGCTCTAGTCATTAGGTTGGTGTTTTGTTGTTGTTTTTCCCATGACATCAAGCTTAAATTTGCCTTTAAAACTTCTAACCACTGCTTGTGGTCTTGCCCTCTAGTGCCAAACAGAACAGGTCTAACCTCTCTTTCATATGACACTTCTTCACTTGCAGAGAGCTATCACATATCCCCCAGAGTCTTTTCTTTTAGAGGCCAGTCACATCTAGTTGCTTAAACTGATCATTTGGCATGGATTCAAGGGCCTTCACCATCCTGCTTGTCCTCTGGACAATATTAATGTTCTTCTTAAATTGTATTGCTTATAACTGAACTCAAAACTCCAGATGATGTCTGATGAGGGCAGGATACAGTGCTACTATCAATTCCCTATTCCTGAAAGCTATGCCTCTTAATGTAGTCCAAGACCAAATCAGTTTTTTTGTCAGTCACATCATACTGCTGACTCATACTGACCTTGTAGTTCACAAATCTTTTTTTCAGAATAGCTGCTTTTCAACTGTGTCCTCCCCCCCAATATTATACTCTGGAAATTGATTTTCTGAACAAAAACATTTATATTTACGCCTATTAAACTTCATCTCAAATTTGGCCCAATGTTCTAGCCCAAGAGGTCAGTAAACAACAACCAGTGGGCAAATATAGCCTGTTCCTGTTTAGGGCCTGAATGTTTTTTACATTTTAAAATTGTTTTATTGTACTTAAAAATGTAAAAAAAAAATTCTTAGCTGATGGGCTGGATTTGGCCAGCAGGCTATAGTCTGCCAATCTCTACCACTTGCAGGCTGGATCTTGACTTTGTCTTCCATAGTGTTAACTCCCAGTTTTGTGTTATCTGCAAATAAAATGAGCACACCACACTTTACTCAAGCCACTAATAAAAATTCTAAGCAGCACAGAGTCCAGCATAGATCTCTGGGGTACTCCACTGAAGAGCTCCTGCAATGTCTAAATGGAACAATTAATGGCATTCTTGGAGTTTAGTTCTCCTGTTACTTCTAAATCTATCTAATTGTGTTATAATCTAGTATACATCTCTTCATCTTTTCCATAAGAATAATATGAGATTCTATGTCAAAAGCTTTTTTCTAAAACCTAGGTAAACAATATCCACAGCATTCTCTTTATCTACTAAGTTTCTTAATCCTATTAAAAAAAAAAAAGAAAAGAGATTAGTCTGGGATAATCTATTCTTTTTTTTTTTTTTTTTTGGAGAGCAATTGGGGTTATGTAACTTGCCCAAGGTCACACGGCTAGGTTTTTGTTTGTGTGTGTTAAGCGTCTGAAGTCGGATCCGAACTCAGGTCCTTCTGACTCCAGGGCCAACGCTCTACTCACTGCACCACCTAGCCGCCCCATGGGATAATCTATTCTTGATGAAGCAACACAGGCTCTTGTTTTACACATCTTACATATGTTTCCATGTGTTCCTAGATGTTTATCAATCCTCTCTTTAATGTAATCTCAGGAATCAAAGCCAATTTCACTGGTTTATAGTTTGAAAATCAGACACTGTTCTCATCACTTTTTTGAAAACGGAAAATTTGACCTTCTCTAATCTTGCTCTTCAGAAACCACTTTGGTGGATAAAGGCCTAAGCAGCCAATTCCCCCTATTAATGCAGTTCTCTGGGGCAGCACTTCTTCAACTGTAGATCTCCATAGGGTCGTGAAAAAATTGGTAACAGTGAAAAGTTTCTGCATACGTGACAACCAAAAGTTAATTAAAAATTAAACACGGTAATGAACCTGAGATGTTTCTGGCAGTGCTTGCCCATATTGCATTGAACAACTTTACTGCAGTCTTGCTTCTGAATACAAAGCATGCACACTTTGCACTGCACATGCTCACAGAATATGCAACAATAAATGTTGCTGAAACTGAAAAGGGGTCTCCAGGAGAAAAAGTTTAAGAAACCCTGCTCTAGAGCACACCCTGAAGAGTCTGGGAAAGATAGCCAAAGATTAAAGCTGTCAGCTAGACTAAGGGGACAGTGAATAAAGGCACAGGTACCCTACCCTGATCCCCCTTCCATTCCGCTATCTTGGCTCAGAAGCTCCATACTTTCTTCCTTCACTCCTCCCCATTTTTGTTCTTTCACCATTCTACAATAGCAGCTACCAGATATGAATGTTGGGGACTGGACTAAAGTGTACCTTTCTATTTCCTTTCCCAAGTTGTGACTTCCCTGGAACTGAACTGAACCTAAAGCTTAAGGGTAGGAGAAAACAGTTAATTTATTGATTCAAATTGAGATTCGATGACCTGTCCAAAAATGCAACAGGCTATTGTGGGAGAGGGATGATCATCTGTTAGGTTATTCAGGGGTGGGGAACCTGTCACCTCAGAGCCACATGTGGACTTCTAGGTCCTTGGGTGTGGCCTTCTGATAGAGTCCAAGTTTTACAAAACAAACCCTTTTATTAAAGAGGTTTGTTCTGTGAAGTTTGGATTCAGTCAACAGGCCATACTTAAGGACCTAGAGGTCCACATGTGGCCTCTAGATCCCAGGTGTCCCCTCTGGATTGTACGTGGAATTCCTGCACTGACTGGGAGGTTGAACGTGACATCTCCTAAAGTTCCTTCCAATGCTGAGATTCTATAATTCTATGGCAAGTACTCCTTGCTTAGCAATAGCCATGACATACAACAATTTATTAACAGCAACAATTTAAAAACAACAATAACTATATAGCATAATAACATTAAATAGCCTTTTAGAGCTTACAAACATTTTCTTCCCAATAATCCTGTGAGATAAGTAGTTCAAATATCCTACAAGTGAAGAGATTGAGACTCAGAAAGCTTAAGAGATTTAAGCAAGGTCACATAATAATAACAATAATAGCTAACATTTACATAGTGCTTACTATATGCTTTATAATAATTATCTCATTTGATCCTCACAACAGATACATGCTATTATTATGCTCATTCTACAGATAAGAAAACTGAGATAAATGTTGGTAAAGTGCCTTGTCCAGGGTCACATAACTATAAGTGTCCAAGGCTGGATTTGAACTCAGGTCTTCCTGACTCCAGGCCCAGCCCTCTATCCATTGCACCATTAAGCTGGACCCAAAGAACAGCTGTTAGAATTGGGTTCAAACTCAGCTCCTTCCTTAGTTCAAATCCAGCATCCTTCCTTCCTTTCCTTCTTTCTTTGTTCTTTCATATAAATCAGTAGTTTTTGTTTTGGTAAAATGAAGGATGGGTATCTATAAGTTCCTTGAAGGCATATCTCATCCTTACTCTTGTAGCTTCTTTGTAATAGTGCCTGGCATATATGCTTATATGCATATATGCAAGTAAAGTACTTGTTGGCACATATGCATATATGCAAGTAAAGTACTTGCTGTTTATCCTTTGTTTCCAAAGAGGACCAGTGACATCATGTAATGGGTGATGTCTTGACTTGCATGTGAATTGAATTTAAGGGAGGCAGAGTTGTGCAAAGTCAGCTTCACTTTTTCTTCCAGAGTCATCAAAGTCCAATAGTAAGACAAAAGTTAAGATGACTGGCAATGGCCCAGGATACAGTGGATGACCTGGGCATCTTCAATATCTGACCAAACTCTAATCTCTCTATGACACCTACTTCAGCTGCCTTCATGGCCATTGGAACAAATTGTTCTCATGCATCCATTCTGCCTGGAGAAGTCTTCACATGCTTAGGGTAGACATCCCCCTAGTTTACTGATGGGTTTGAGGCCTGTCAGTTACCCTCAACGTATCTTAGTTTGCTGAGATGGTTTTGCCAGACTTTAGCCCTTGCACATGCTATAGCTTCTTGGAGTCACCTGTAGTAGGCACTTCATAAATGATTAATGATTGTATGCTTTATAAATTAGTACTAATTCTGTTCAATGTTTTTTATCTGAGTTTTGCCATTAAATTGTCTTCATTTACATGATTGTCATGCTTGTGCATATTATTAATTTGTTTTTAATATTCCTTATTCCTTTTGGCACCTTAGCATTTCATTATGACAATATTTTACAATTTGTTCAGCCATTTAATAATAATAATTAACACCTGACATTTATGCAGAGTTTTAAAGTTTGCAAAGTGCTTTACATACATTATCTGATTTAGTCCTTACAAAAACCCTGTTATGTATGTGATATTATTATCCTTATTTTTCAGATGAGGAAACTGAAGATGAAGAAGTTAAGTGACTTGCCAAGGGTCACACAGCTCAAAACCATCTGAGGCAGGAGTCAAACTCAAGGCTTCCTGACTTAAAGTCCAATGCTCTACCTACTCTGCCATCACACTGCCATCTCATTTGTCAGTCACTGGGCACACAGTTTGCTTCCTTTCCTTTTGTTTTGTTTATCAAATTCAAAACTCTTTTAACTGCTTCCTCGCTGATTTGGCAAAATCAGCCTTCCTACTTCCCTAAGTAGATTGGCATGTGTAAAATAAGATATCCTTGGAAAGCAGAGCATCAGAGAATATAGAGCTAGAAAATATCTTAGAAAGAGAAAGAAATTGAAGCCCCATCAGGAAAGGAGGTAAATGATTTCTCCTAGGCTGTATAGGTAGTAATTATTAAAACTGAGTCTTTGGCACCCAGATCCAGTGTTTCTTCCACTCTGCCATATAGGTATCATCTGCCTCCAACCTGTCCTAAGGACACTGAAGAAACCATCTTTTTTAGATGAAGTGGTCTAGATGTCTATGTAGGTATGATGTATGCAGAGGAAGCTACAGGGTATGGCAAATCAGACCTATCACTTCCAGGTTTCTGAATTTGGATTGCCCCATGTATTGTTTTAATTTTAATTTTTTGCTTTTTGGAGGGCAACTGAGGTTAAGTGACTTGCCCAAGGTCATAGGCTAGTTTTTGTGTTAAGTGTCCGAGACCAGATTTGAACTCAGGTCCTCCTGACTCCAGGGCCGGTACTCTATTCCCCTGTATTGTTTTAACCAGAATCACAGAATCTCAGAATCTCAGAGTTGGAAGGGACTTCAGAGGTCTATTACAATAGCCTGCTGGTTAGTCTGCTTCCTCCAAGTCTCTCCACACTCCAGGCCATCTTCTTCTTCTTTCTTTTTTTCTTTTGGTCTTTTTGGAGGTGGGAAGACAGGGCAATTGCGGTTAAGTGACTTGCCCAAGGTCACACAGTTAGTAGGTGTTAAGTGGCTGAGGCTACATTTGAACTCAGGTCTTCCTGACTCTACTCACTGTGCCACCTACCTGCTCCTCCAGGCCATCTTCTACTCAGTTTGTCAAAGTGATTTTCCTAAAGCACAGGTCTGACTTCCCTACTCAAGTAACTCCAGTCATCCCTATTACCTCAAGGATCAAATATAAAATCCTCTCTTTGGTGTTAAAACCTTTCATAACTTATCCCTCCCATGTTCTCACCTTCTCAGTTTTACTTTATACTCCTAATACATATCCTATGATCCAATGACACTTGGCCTCCTTACTATTACTTGAGCAAGACATTCCATTCTTTGGATCTGTCCTCCATGCCTGGAATGTTCTTCCCTCCTCATCTCCACCTACTGATTTGCCTAGCTTCCTTCAAGTTCCAACTAAAATCTAGGAAGCCTTTCCCAATCCCTCTTCCACCTCCTGGGTTAAAGTTTACTATGTACTGTATAATTGCAATTTATTTTCATTTGTCCCAAAAGAATCTCATTGAAACTTCAAGTAGTAACCTCAGATCTTAGTATTTTGGGATTTGTTCTACATTCACTCTATTCGTGTACTTCATGGTTTCAAGGATTTCTATATGTCATTTTTTCAGTCTTCATTTTTTGAGATGGAAGTCCTCTAATTTTTTTTATCTGTCTTCTTAAAGGAGTTCTTTTATCTCTAGTTATTTTAGTTTCCTTTCTCTTTTTCTTATTCTATTATATATTCCTTGGAGTATAGAGACCATAAATACAGATAGTATATCAGGTACCTTTGTATATGAGTAGAATAATTATTATGTTTTAATATTGGTAACTATAATTACTTCAGCACTTCATGAAGTTGAGTCACTGTGGACAATCCCTCTATCCATGGAGGTTGCAACTCCTGGATATATCGGTAGATGGCCATAGTGAGCTGCTGTAGTCTCTGAACTTTGCTATTCGGCTAAGTCCCCAAATGACAAACAACTCCATCACTGGGTCTATTCGCGAAGTCTTTTTCATTTAGGACCTAGAGCTTGTATACTAAGGATGCAACCGCATAGAACCCAAAGTTACCTCCATACTCAGATGAGGCATTAGAGAAGGACCATAGCTGAGGTGTCGGTGGGAGTGGTGGTGCAGGGGTGGGGGGTGGTAGTAACAACAACAACAATACACTTTAGTTGATCTTTTTTGTTTTGCTTCTAATTGACTTCCCGAGAATGGTCACATACATGTTCACAGCTATTTGGGGCCCCTATGGCACCATGGCACACAGTGCTAATGCCTTTAGGATCATAATTAAAAAATCAAAGTACATCATCCTATGAATAAAGTTTTTATTATTTCTATCAAATGCACTTTTTTGCACTTGTTCACATTGACTCACCTGTCCCTTTTCTGCTCACTCACACACACAGCCTCATGAGAGTTTTCAGCAATTTGTCCCCACAGCTTGGGATCATCTTCAAACCTAGAGATTCCATTTTGTTCTCTCCCTCTTCCAGGTTATCTATAAGAATTCTAGACACGACTACATCATTGGGATGCTTTATAGGGGTATTGATCTTGAGCTAGAAGGTACCTCCAAGATCACCTAGTCAAACACCCTCATTCTCCAGATGAAGAAACTGAAATCCAAGGAGCCCCCCCACCCTTCGTTACATAAGTAAATGGCAAAGCTGAGATTTGAACCAGGTCCTATAACTCCAAGTTCAAAGATCTCTCCACCGTGCCATTGTGAGGAGCTGAACAATGTCACTGTTAACTCCATCCAGAGAAATGGCTTTCTATTTTTTTTTCTATTTCTGTACTTTGTTTCCTAGCCTCTTTCCATGACCGAATATACCTCTAATCTCATGATTTAATTAATGTATAGTGCTTCTCCCAGAAGTCAACTTAGGTCTGAGATGGGATAGCTATGGCAGTTGCAGGACTTTTCATCTGGGACATCTTCCTATAAGGTAGAATTTTTTGAAAGTAACTGAAACAATTAAAGATGCTGTGGAATCTCTTTTCCTGAAGATCTTTAAAAACAACTAATATTCATTCATTCCAACCCATGTTATCTATTCTTTATCCTTGTTGACCTCCAGAGTACTCTTCCAACTTCTTCAATGACTTTAGCATTTTAACAGTTTCCTCTTCTATCCACCTCTTGCCATCATCCTACCTTCAATAGTCATGATGATAGATCTAATAGCCTAAGTACATAATTCCTCAGTCTCTTCAACTCTTAGACCGTCTCTTTCTCTACACTTACCATTTCAGTCATACTCAGACCATCTATTGACCAACATTTTAGTCATACCCTGCCTCTAAAACATGTTAACTCTTAGTGTGCCCAAATACCTCTCTAAGATTAAAAATTAGTTGGTTACTTAAGTGTATCTGATAGAATAAGTTTCCACACCAGGTTTTCCCCTACACTGATGAAACTACAGGCTTTCATTCTCCAAAAGAAGGTTTTCAAACTTTTTCTTTCTCCTGAAGCTCCCAAATGCATCAACATTCCCTTGTAGCAAATAACTAGTTTTCTAAGGCCATTCTGCATGTAACCCTCCACTCCACTGTTGCATTTCACCTCCTCTCTCTGCTAAGGTCAACCCTTGATCCCATGCATTTTCAGGCAGGATAGTGAAAAGAATAATGGATATGGAGTCGGAGGACCTGTATTCAAATTCTATCTACTACCTATGTTACCTTGGGCACATCGTTTTCCTTTTCTGGGCTTCACTTTTATCAGTTAGAAAATGAGGTTGGAGTAGATGACCTCTGTGGTCACTTCTATCTCTTGAGCCCTCCTTATGCCCTCCTACATGACCTTATTCCAATAATAATCCCTTCTCTTTTAGGCATCTAATCTCCCCCTCTTTGCCAGTTCCTACCCATCTGACTTCAAATATGCAAATGTCTCCCCAAATGTAAAAAAATATTTAAAGTCTGTTAATCTTTCTATCTCATCCTACTACCAACTCTCTCTCTCCTCTTCTCCATAAACTCCTTGAAAAAGTTATCAAGTGATTCAACTACCTCTTACTCATTCTTTCCTCAGTCCCTTCTAATCTAGCTTCCACCCCTGACTCTCTACGGATACATCTTCTCTCAAAAATCATTACTGCCCTCCTAATTGCCAGATAACATCCTTTTCTCAATCTTTTTTCTTCCTTGGGCTTTCTGCAGCACTAGTTGATTACTATTTCCTTTTTTATTTTCTTCTCTTTCCTTAGTTGTTGAGATGTCACACTCTCATGCTTCTTTTACTATTTTCCCCCATCTCTTTCTTTTACTACTAATAATAACTAACATTTATATAATCTTACTAAGCTAAGTGCTTTACAAATATTATCTCATTTGATCCTCATAACCCTGGGGGATAGGTGTGTTATTATCCCCATTTTACAGATGAGGAAACATGTTAAGTGATTTATCCAGAGTCACTTAGCTAGTGGCAAGAGTATATTTGAACTCAGATCTTTCTGACTCCAAGCTCAGGGCTCTATCCATTGTGCCACCTAGCTGCCTTTGCTAGGTCGTCATCCTCTTCCTATTCCCTTAAAATTATTTCCCATTCTTTGCCCTCTTTCTTGATAACTAATTAACAGTTGATTCAACTATCAACGCTAGATAGCTCCTGATATTTTATTTTAATCCTTGAGATCCAGTCTGGAGCCCAAGTTTCAAACTCTTATCTTTAACTTACCACAGGACATTTATACCTGTACATTCCACTGTTACCCCAAATTCAACATTGACTAAACCAAGCTTATTATCATTTCCCAAAAACCTACTTATTTTTAATTAATTAATGATGACCTTTTTACATTGTTATCACTTCTTGATGACTCCTTGCCACCCCGCTTCCAAAAGAATTCAATTTAATTCAAGAAGTATTTTTAAGTGTCCATTATGTGCCAGACAATATGCCAAGCATCAGGGATACAAAGACATTCCTTCTACATCTGCAGCCCACCACTTACCTGACAAGAAGCAGAAAATAATCTTCATCATCAGTCTTCTAACATCATAACTGTTTACTGCTATGATCGGAAGTCTTTCTATCAAATATATTCTTTTTCCTGACTTCATTATTTCACTAGGTAACATGACAATGGCTTCCATCTCTGAGACACTAGTGTTACCTCTGCCTCTCCATTTGACCTCTCATATCCAGTCAGTTGCTAAACCCTATTTTAACCTCCATAATACCTGTTATATTTGTTTCCTCTTCTCTATTCCTTTTTTTTTTTTTAAAGCAATTGAGGTTAAGTAACTTGCTCAAGGTTACACGGCTAGGTTTTTGTTTGTGTGGATTAAGTGTCTGAGGACGGCTCTGAAGTCAGGTCCTTCTGACTCCAGGGCCGGCGCTCTATTCACTGCGCCACCTAGCCGCCCCTCTCTTCTCTATTCCTACTGCCATACTCAGAGCATAGGTCTTCATCCACGTGGACTACTGCAATAACCTCCTTTTCTTAAGAAATAGTTTTATTTTAATTTTCATCAACAAGTATAAGCAGCCAAATATGAGACTAAATGAAAGTTCAAAAAAGCCTCAAACTAAACAAAAAAAATGATTGTAAATGATTGTACATGTAATCATATACTCCCGATATTCACTGGTTGCCCTCTTATATGTCTTACTATTTCCACAATCTTCCTCACTCCAGATTATTTTTCTCAATGGTACTAGGCTTATATTTGTTATGAATAGCTCTGGCCATGTCACTTTTTTCTCAGAATTCCTCAGGGGTTCAATCTTGCCTATGGAGAAAAGTTGAAATTCCTTTGGCTGCAATTCAAGGCCTTCTGAAATCTAGCAACACCCTTCCATTCTAGCCATGTCTATTCTATTCCTTCTACAAACTCCATTTTCTAGCCAATCTGAATTAGTGCTTCCATGCCTTATATCTTCCCATTACTCTACCTTTGCTTACACTGTTCCCAATGCCTACCACATCTTGTCTCCTCTCTGACCTTTCTTGTTGAATTCCTAACAATCCTTTAAAATCTAATTCCAATGACAAATATTTCAGGAAGCCTTTCTTGATTGTCCAGCTGCCAATAACCTTCTCTCTTTGGATCTCATTGCTCATTTTACTAGCTATTGACCTTTACTAGTCCAAACTTCTTATCCTGTCACCTAAAGCCTTAAAACAGTAGCACCAACTTAGCTGCTCTGCACAGAATAGGTACTTGATAAGTGTTTGTTGAATTGATTTGCTTAGAGTATACCAAGCACCTATGTGCTTTGCACTGTGCTAAATGTTTTTTGGAGGGGAGGTGCAGAAGATTCAGAAGTTTAAGATCTATTATCTCTCCTCAGAGAAATACAGTCTGGTTGGGAAAACAAGATTTCCACATGTGAAACAATCCAAGAACAATAGTAGGCAGAACATAATTTAGTGATAACATATGTAATATAAACAGTAAATACTATGGGAAGTCAGGACCAGGAGAGATTAGTGTTAATTAAAGTAGTAGGAGAAAGCTTCATGGAAAGGGTGGGACTCAGGATGAGTCTTGAAAGATGGGTAAGATTTGGGTAGGTGGGGAAGAGTGGGAAGAAGAGATATTTCCATGCTATTTCCAGGCAGGGGGAAATAGCATGAACAAACAGAAGTCGTTTATTTTCTTCCCTTTTATTTTCCAATGAGGGGGGAGATTTTGGGGGAGGGGGAGATAAATGCTTGTTAATTGGAAAAAAAAAGCCTAAAAAAACAGAAGTGGAAATAACACAGCTGAAGGACTGATCCAAACCACAAGAGGAGAAGACAAAAAAGCTTTAAAAATAAAACAAGTGGAAATGACACAGCTGAGGGGCTGATCCAAACCACAAAGGAAGAAGACATTAGACCCCAGTGGTTTGCCACTTAGAGATGCTGAGAACCATGAGTTCTATGAAATCTAGCTAGCAATTTAGACTGGTAAGCCAGTTTCTTTGTTCTCTCCACATTCCTTTATTCACCTCGGTCGGCACAGAATTCCCTCTGCTTACCCCATTTTTGTGATCCTTAGGCTCTCCCCCTCTGTATAGAAGACTAGGAAGGAAAACGAAAAGGAAGATAGAGGTAACTGTATATCCCCACATATCTAAGAGAATTTACCTACTTTAAAACTGCAGAGATTACAGATTGTACATCTCTAAATCAATGGTGCAGAAGGAAGAGAAACTAAAAGAATAAATTCTCCCAAGGTGTGGAGACAGAGTCAAGATAATTATAACAATCACTATTTTAAATTTTAATATTTCATCTCTTGATTTGGAGCACAGCAACTTGCACAAAGGGTTGATGTCTTTTTGCCAAAAGGGGAGGAAGCAGCTCCCTAAATTCAGAGGGGAGAACAGTCCTGAGAACAGTCCTTTGAGCATTGTGTAAAAGCCAGAAGGGACATCCTAGTTTGCCGAAAGTTTGGCAGTCTGTGCATGTGTGCATCAGGTAGAGACAACTGAAGTGGAACGTCACTTAGTGTCTAACTCAGATATTACAGCCAGAGTTACTCCAAAGTAGGCTTGATTTTAACAAGCAGCCAAAACCAAACACAAATTCTCCTAAGTTTGGGAGAGATTTACAGGATGGATTGGAGAAGAGCAAAACTAGTTTTGAGTTCATTGTGGTACTCCATACATGAGGTGGAATAGAGTGGTGGCACTGGGAATGAAGAAGAAAAGGCAAAGAAACGTTTAAAGGAAGAATCGGCAGAATTTAATGGCCAATAAGGTATAAATGGGTGAGGAAGATGAAGGACTGCAAGAAGAAGCCAGGATTTCTAGTTTAGGTGGCTAGGTGATAGTATGGTTGACAGAGCAAGGCAAGTGGAAGATGATGAATTTGATTTTGAATATGGTGAGTTTGAGGTGAATCCTAGAATCTTTCTAGATGTGAAAGCCTTAGAGCTTACCTAGTTCAACCCTCTTTACAATATCTTTGACAGAAGGTTATCAAACACATACATTGAAAGGGAACTCACTTCACAAGTGAGTTTCCCACTCTGAGACAGTTCTAATTGTTAGAAAGCTTTTTCTTTTATTGTAAGGAAATGTTGCTTCTTCCGACTGTCATCTATTCAGCTCCAACTGTTCTGCTTCAGCTCTGGAGTGACACAAAATAAGCCTGATCATTCTTCCACATGACTATCTTATCACCGCCCCCCCCCCCCCACTCTTACCCTTCTTTAGATTAGGCAATAGTAGGATATTTGAAGGAAGGTGTCCTGGGAGGCAATTTGAAATATAGGACAGTATGTCAGATAAGAAGTCAGGTTTAGCCATAGATTTTGAAGTCATTAGCAAGGTACCAAACATACACTATAGTACTTTTTGTAGTAGCAAAAACAAAGTGGGTGCCCATAAATTTGGAAATGGTTGAATAAATCTTGGTATAGGAATATGGATTATTATATTGTACCATAAAGGTCAATGTATCTGAGGAATTTAGAGAAATATGGGGAAGTTTTATGAAATGACAGAGAATGAAGAAAGCAAAACTAAAAGAATAGTCAATATACAAGATGATTATGAGAATATAAATGAGGACAATAGTAAAAGACAACAGAATACAGGTCCAAAGCAATGATCGATACTGGTTCCAGATGAGTGATGTTAGAATACATTACCTTTCTCTTAGTAGAGAAGTGGTGGATTACTGACGAGGAATGTTACATGCTCTGTCAGTCGCAGTCAATGTGCCAAATGATTTTGTTTATAACTTTTTTTCTGTTATAAAAGAGGGTATGATGGGGGGATTATTCAGAAGCAAATGTGGTGTAAAAGTAAAAATGCATTAATAAAACATTTTAAAGTCATTAGTATAGAGATAGTTGTTGAAAATGTGACAGATAAGTTCTCTTAGAGAGAGGGCAAAATGCCTACAACTGAGCATTCAGGAGATGCCTAGAGGTAGCAAGTAGAGAAGGCTGAAAAACCAGCAAAGGACAAAGAGGGATAATGAGGTAGGTTGGAGAAGGATACTATGTTATGGAAGCCTGAAAAAGAGATTTTAAGAAGAAAGGAGTGATCAATAGTGTCAAATGCCACCAAAAGACTAAGGAAAATAAAAAATAGAAAAAATCCCTTGGATTTTTTTCAAGAAGGAAGTTATTGGTTACCTATGAAAGAGAAATTTCAGTAGAAAAGACATCCCCATCCTTCAAGTTCTACTTCAGATACCAGACTCTAGCAGGCTGACATGACTCCAGATGGCAACCAGATGCTTGAAATCTCTTGGCCTACAGTAATTGTTATCAGGAGACAAAAAACCTCATCTTTAGTCAGAGTGGGAACTGGGATATTTAGGATGAATTCCACTCAATCCTACCAAAGGGAATAATAAGCTAACAGTCACTGACCAAGTGTCATACAATGTAGGCCTTTTAACACCCAGCTGTGGAAGGTTATGCTGCCTCAGACAGTATTTGTAAAGTACTTATCAGTGTCTAGTACATAGTAGGAACTTAATAATTTCTTGTTCACTTTCCTTCCATCCCTCCTTAGTCTGCATGTCACTTGGGCAGTCCCTAGGCTATTACTACAGATGTAGGCACCCCTAACTCCAAAGTGTGAGAAGACAAGGTTGAAAATCCAGAATTGGCTTCTTAATTTCATGGACCCATTAGATCTTCAATCTCATCAAATTTTTGTGGAAAATGGAATTTTCTTGGGCCTCATATATCCATGGCAAAAGGAAGGCCCTTAGTGAATCCTGAGCCTTTATATGAGGAGGCAGGATCCCAAGATACCCATCATTACCTGGTTTCCATGCCTCTGAGGGGTTCCATGAACCTGATTGGCTATTTTTTTATATAGAAAAATAACTATTTCAATATAACTGGTTTCCTTTGTAATTCTATTTATTTTATATTATGCCTTTTAAAACACACTGAGGAGGTTCCTTGGCTTCACTAGACTGTTAAGGGGGTTCATGATATAAAAAACATGTTAAGAACTCCTCTTTTAGAGACAGAAAATAGAGGTGGGAAGGAAAATCTATCCCACTAACATTAACTCAAAGAAAAAATATTAGGTGGATGACCCTTCCCCACTCCCCCCCAAAATATATTTCATCCTTGCAAAGAGGCTATGAGGAGAAAGTCGCACTTAACTGAGTCTCATCAGAGCAAGGGGAGCTGACATTGCTACAGATGTGGGAGGCAGAGCCCAACAATGGCCCACATTCCTATTATTCATGAAGCACCACCAACAAGCTCTAATTCTCTAAGAAATGGAAAGCAGCAGTACAGGATGTAGGGTCTCCATGGCATAAAGATCTGCTGTGACTTACCACAATGCCTGGAACATAGTAAGTGCTTAAAAAAAAAAAAGCATTTTGACTGATGACTGTGATAGTTTGAAACCCTGTCAATGTTGATGAGCAACAGGGAATGATGACGTTATTTCTTCAAAGCTTCTTTTATTCTTTGCCTTTTTAATCCCAGAGAAGTCCAGAAGAGACCAAAGGAAAGTACCCCACTCCCCAGAATGCTCCTTAAACTCCTACCAGCATGTCATCATCTAAAAGGATGCCAAAAGGACCTATGCCAACAACCCAAGCTATAAGGAACTGTTCAATGGAGCTCATCTTTATGTACTGAATGTTGTGGGAACTCAAGGCCATGCAGCCTTTGTTGTTTTTTTGTTTTGTTTTGGTTTTTGTTTTTTTGGTGGGGGGAGGACAGGAGGGAGTAAGGGAGATGAAGAAATGTATTCAAGGCTAAAAGCCTGAATTCACAATACTTCCCACGGCAGTAGAGCTTTCTTCCCTCCTCCCACTACAAAGACATTCAGACCCCCCCCCCCCTTTTTGGGTTTCCCCCAAAGGAGCCCCTTGGTTCCTTCTCCAAACCCCTTTGCTTCCCACCCCCATCTCCTACCTGTCTGGATCAGGAGGAGGCAGACGAAAGGAGTGAGGCGTGGGGCGCTGGAGCCTCTGAACAGGGCTCCCCTTTCTCTCTTCATTTTGGGTTGAGTTCTTGGGCTCTGGTGCAGACAATTAGCATGATTTCTCCACTCTGGGCACGTCTCTTTGTACCACTTGGAGTTTCTCTGTTCCAGCACAACCCTGCCAACTTGCCTCTGAATACACAGAGCTCTGTGTGTTGCTCAGCTTGTTCTTTTCTCTCACTCAGACCTGACATTTTCTGGTTTCCTGAGCCCTACATCCTCAGTTTCCAAAAGGTGGAATTAGTAGCTGCTGAAAAGCCACTTGACAGGTCCAAGCAGGATGCAAAACACAAATGCTAGGCACTTCCAGATTCACCTGTGCTGAATAGGAAGACGGTGTGCCAAGGGCTAAATTTCCAGGTGGGGATTTGAAGCTGGGACTAACAACGCAGAGAACTGGGTAGGAGTACACAAAGAAACTGGACTCTGTGTCCCAGTCTTAGGCAGTCACCACTCCACTTTCCTTGTTTTTAAGAGGGTGGAGGCTGACCATGCCAGAGAAGTGCCTCCAATGGGCTCTGAACAGCAAAGGGGGTGGAGTTCCTGGGCAGCCTGTATTTAGGAAAGCGAGTAACTAATGAAGAAATGAAATCTCCCCTTCAACTCCAAAGGAAAGGAGTTGAAAAATGTTCAATCCTGTGATTCTTACATCTTTCCTCTTCCTCTTCTATATGATTATCTCTGCTATTATAGAATCACAGGGCTGCTGGGGACCTCCACTCAAAAGTCATTTTGTATATCGTCTTGCCTTCAGACAGAATACTTTTAATTGTCAGAGCAAGAATAAGGATAGTGTCCTGGTGGTGGGACCAGAAGCAGTAGATTACAACAATTACTATAATTCACAGCATTGACAATAGACTCAATAATCTGGATGCCCTCAGGAGAAAACAGCTTTTCCTGGTCATGACTGTCCTGTCCTATGTCGGGAACTCAAGTCTCCTCTGACTAAAGCTAGCTCATTGCTGGTGAATCAGGATGGGCAGACCCAGCAACTGGCCCCAGCAAGGAGAAGCTGGCATCTGTCTCTCCAACACTAAGTTCCATACCTTTCTGCCACAGGGCATCACATCATTACTGTGACCAATTCCTCTCTTGCTCCCCAGGCTTAAACCCTCTGCTACTCAAGACAATTGTAGATTGAGGGAGTTACGTTCCTATTTTAATTGCATGTTGTTGTTTTTTTTTTCTTTTAATATAATGGCAATGTGCCTGTTAGATAACCAGAGCAGCTAATTGATAACTTCCTACATTCTAACTGCCTGGGGGTGAGGGTGGGGAATATCCTACACAGAATAGAAATTTCAAGAAAGTATTTTTTTGAATGTTATGATTGTATTAGAGACACAGTTTTCTGCAAACCATATGGCAGCATATCTCTAGTCTCTGCTAACTTGAAGGCAAGAGGGGGCTGGTAGTACACTGATGGACATGCTAGAGATTACAGTCCTATCTCTCAGACTCCAGAGCTTCTGGATAGTAGCAAATGGTCATAAACAAGGGAAGGGGTTGTGATCTCTGATTCAGAACCTCACATTCGATGCAAAAAAACAAAACAAAACGTGATCTTTGCTGTACACAGAATGTAAAGACAGATCTATCTCCCCTTTTTACTGTAGGCAAGATGTGTTTTGCAACTGAGAGAACGCTGATTTGTGTTGGGCTGCCTCAGCTTTGTGGCTTGGAGTTTTTAAACTTCAGGGAACAGTATCCAAAGGAATTTATTTTGAACCATGCAATTAGTTTTCATTTCTTTTGAATATTTGAAACATGAATTGGTTTTCAGGAGTTTTGCATTTGTGCTAAAATGTCTTTAGTATAGATTAATTCTCCATCAAGTCCTGCTTTGATGCCTATTTTGGTGTGAAGGTGGCCCTGGATCCTCAAAAGCTCTATCAGTGGAGCACAAGACTAAAGCTGGAACAGTTTCTGTCATGCTGGAGAGATTCCGAATACAGTACTGACAGCAGACTTTCTGAGGTCTAACCTAGCTACGTACACAGAAGTTCATCACAAGTAAGCTTGCCTTGGTGACTAATTCTTGGGCCATAGCAACCCATGAAACAAAGAAAAATACAAAATGTCCCTCAGACTTACACAAGCTGCCTATATATAATCAGTCCACTGACCTATTAAGAGTAAATATCAAAATTAGTACAGAAATAGAATGAAAATGAGAGAAAGACATAGTGTACAATTAAAATAACTTCATCTTGACCTACTGAAATGAGTTATTGGTGATGAAAATGGGATATGCAAAAAAAAGACATATACACAACTGTAAAAATTTCATACTGAGATTTTAAATATGTAAGCAATTTCCATAACAAAGGGACTAAAAAATCCTAAAAAGGACCTTTAACAGCAAATATTTATCTTACTTGTTACATGCAGAGATATGGGAACCAATCAGTTTAGAATATAACATCCATTTCTACAATTTTATGGTCCATAGAGAGAACATGGAAGATATGCAAACAGTAGAACTTCATATAAAACTGGGTAAAGTCGTGGAGGTAAAATCAACTTAAAGAAAGCTTTACATGGGGGCAGTTAGGTGGCACAGTGAATAGAGCAATGGCCCTGGAGTCAGGAGGACCTGAGTTCAAATCCAGCCTCAGACACTAAACACTTACTAGCCATGTGATCTTGGGCAAGTCACTTAACCCCAATTGCCCTGCCTTCCCCCCTTCAAAAAAGAAAAAAAAAAGCTTTACAGACCCAACAAAACAAAGTCCCAAGGAAATTTAAAGATGAAAATGAAAGAACAATAAACAGAAGAAAAATGATAAAGATTTTTTAAAGTAACAAACTCCTTTTGCCATTTTAGTGAAGCTACCACACTTGGATTCTAACATCACAGTCCCAGATTTAGAGAAGAGGTAGGAATGACTCTAAGATAAAAAATTAGTAAAGTCACTGGATTGGACCAAGCGTGCATAAAGAAGAGCTCTGTGCTGGAGATGACACAATTGTGAGGGCTTGGAGGGATTAATCCACAAGACATCTGAAGGAGGGGAAGCTACTAAAGGCTTAGAAAATATCTCAGACTTTAATGATCTGTACCAGTGATTTCACAGGTATGGGAAAAGCATAGTAAGGAAATGCTTTCCATATTAATACAAGAAAGGCATTTGAGGGGCAGCTAGGTGGTGCAGTGAGTAGAGCGCTGGCCCTGGAGTCAGAAGGACCTGAGTTCAGATCTGGCCTCAGACACTTAATGCACACACAAACAAAAACCTAGCCATGTGACCTTGGGCAAGTTACTTAACCCCAACTGCCCTCCAAAAAGCAAAAAAAAAACCCCAAAACAAAAAAAAACAAAAAACAAGAAAGGCATTTGAGAGAATATCAGGAACTACCTACCTATATGCCTACTTTCCAAACTACGTGAAAATTTTATAATAATGTACACATGCATCAAGGGCATTCTCAATGAGGATATTACTAGGAAAGAGGCAGACTCCCACAAGATATATTCTATACGTGGAGAATACAAGATGCTTCTATGATTATTTTTTGTTGGTTATTTTTGTTTAAATACATATACATTTGATTTGGTAGAGCAAAGTGCTGCCTTAAAGGTTCTTCTCCAACAAGGTCCCTCCAGTGCACATATCAAAATTATTCAAGATTCTCCAAAAAATACAATAGAAATAACATTGTTCTGACCCTTTATCATTAATATCAAGCAAGACAAGAAACAAGGATTTGTGTTCATTAAAGGTTTCCTAGTGTCACAGAAAATATTTAGCACAGAACAAGAGTTTGAGAGGGTACATAGTGATGTCCTCCAGATGTTCCTGTTTGTGATACTTGTGCTTGTTGTTATCAAACCCCAAGAACACTGTAGAGTCTCTTGGATGAGATCCATAATTACTCAAAAGAGCTTAAAAACTCAAGTAGACAAAGTCCAGAGTACAAATTATGATATGCAATTATATGGACAACCTACAGGGCTCATAAGTAAGTATATATACCTTGGGCAGACACTGCAAATGGACAGTGAATTGGGTTCAGAATTAAATGAGGTGAGTAGGATGGATTGCTTATAGTAAATTCCAGAACTCCTTTAATGGTCTAAGACTGCTACCTAAAATGAAGGTGCATCTTTTTAATACCAATATTTTTTTTTAAAGCCTTTGGGTTAAGTAACTTGCTCAAGGTTACACGGCTAGTTATTTTTGTGTGGGTGCTAAGTACCTGAGGCCGGATCCAATCCTAGGTCCTCCCAACTCCTAGGTTGGCACTCTTACTCACAGCGCCACCTAGCCGCCCCAATACCAACATTAAAAAAAAAAAATTATAAAGGGAACAGAGCCAAAATGGTGGAGTAGTAGGAAACATTACAGTTAGTTCCCTTTCTACTCCCTCTCAACTCCCCAAACCAAACTCCTCCAAACAGATTTACGAAATGTACCAAACTGAATCCTGATGGAGATTTTTTAAAAAGTCTCAGTGAGTCATTTTCCCAGCTCAGGTCAATATAAGGAGACAGACAAAGAGGTCTGGAAGACTCTGCAGATGGAGTCCAGCCAGGAATATTTTGCCTGCTGAGCACTCTAGCACAAGGGAAAGTCATGAAAACAAATGACCTGGAAAACAAGTTGAGGAGAAAAAAATTTAAGAACCATTGGACCACCTGAATAACATGATGAGAAAAAGAGGCTTTTACTATTTTGGGAAACTGTAAGAGAATACTACCTAGAGTTCTTAGTGAGGGCAAAGTGGAAACAGAATCTAATAGTTGCCTCCTAAAACAAACCCTAAAATAAAAATTCCCAGGAGAGTTGTAACCAAAACCCAAAGCTTCTAGATTAAAGAAAAAATACTGAAAGCATCCAGAAATAAAGAATTCAAATGCCAAGGAGTCACAGTCAAGATCACACATGATAACAGCACCCATCATGGTAAAGGACAGGATAGCTTGGAATATGATATTCCAGAAGGCAAAGATATAGCCTCATAGCAAAAAATAATGTACCCATCAAAACTGACTATAATCCCACAGGGGGAAAAATGGATCTTTAATGAAATAGAGGACTTATAAGCATTCCTGATAAAAAGACCAGAGCTGTGTAGAAGTTTTCAAGTTCAAACACAGGAGTTGAGAAACATAAAAGTGCAAAACACTAACAAACAATGAATAAGGACTAAAAAAGGATACATAAGGAGATGATACATATATCCCCTCTGAATTCTACCATCATCAGAGGTCATAGAGTGAGTCTAATTAGACAAGTCCTGTGAGTGGTTTGGCTATGTCTTGATATTAAGAGAATCATAGAAAACGGTGAAGACAAATATACTGGGGAGAGAGAAAAGGAAAGTTGGGGAAAATTATCTCATAATGAAGGTGCACATGTAGACATCTCTACAAACAAGGAGGGGAGTGGTTGACACTTGAACCTCATTCTCATTTAAACTGGTCAAAGGAGAGAAGAATATGTATACACACATGCAGCTAGGTACAGAAATGCATTTCATTCACAGGGAAATAAAAGAGAAAGACAAGAAAAGGGATTTGGAGAGAAAGTAGGTTAAGGGAGGGATTAATCCTAAGCAAAACAAACTCTAAGTACGAATGTATACATATATTTATAGCTCTTTTTGAGGTGGAAAAGAATAGAAATTACAGGGTGCTTATCAACTGGTAAGTGGCTGAACAAGTTATGGTATATAAATGTGATCAAATATTATTGTGTCATAAGAAATGATGAAAGAGATGGCTTCAGAAAAACCTGGAAAAACTTACATTCGCCAATGCAGGGTGAAATGAACAAAACCAGAAGAATAATTTATATAAAGTTAACAATATGGTAAACCCAAGAAACTTTGAAAGAATTAGGAATTCTGATCAAAGTAATTCCAGAGGACTATTGATAAAATTGGCTACTTATCTTCTAATACAGAAGTAAAGGACTCATAGTCCAGAATGAGACATATCTATATCTATCTATCTATCTATTTACTTTGGGCATGGTCAATGGGGAAATTCATTTTGCTTGACTATACATCTTTATAATAGGGGTTTTGTCTTTTCTTTTGCTCTTACTTGGGGAAGAGGCAAGAGGGAGAGAAGGAAAATTTTTGCTGATTGAAAAAATCTTAAAATAAATTTTAGTGATGTGGTCTGCTTTTCAAATATTCAGAATTTCTCCTAGTTTTCCTCCCATTCTCTCCTCCCAGAGGTCCATCCCATATAAGATATAATATTTTTAAAGAAAAAAGAGATGGGGCGGCTAGGTGGCACAGTGAGTAAGAGCACCGGCCTCGGAGTTGGGATGACCTGAGATCGAATCCGGCCTCAGAAAATGAGCACCCACACATAAATAATGACTAGCTGTGTAACCTTGAGCAAGTTACTTAACCCCAATTGCTTTAAAAAAAAAGAGAGATAAAGATAGGAAAAAACCCAATAAAACAAATTAGTACATTGAAAAAGCCTGAAGTTATATGCAATGTATCCCATCTATGCCCTTCTCACTTCTGTAAAGGAGTTGGCTGAATGTATTTTCTAAAAACTTTTCTTTTGGGTCATGCTTGTTCTTGAAATTTTGTAACATTCTCTTTTAATTAATAACAAAATTCTACTAGTATACAGCTTCAAGTCATAATAAAATTGTTTATTACTCAAAGGGCAATGGAAAGGCATATGATAGATAAGAGCATTTTGTAATACAAAACAAATGAGGAACTGCAAAGAATTAGAGTAAAGGAAATCACCAAAGAAATGTATAATCATAAAAAGGGGAGTGGTATTGGGTTGAGAATGTGGGCTGGACAGTGTGTGCTCCACTGTAATCCTTGCTATATCATGAAAAAGGAAGAACTCTCCCATCCCCACCCCCATACACACATACCTCATTGAGTGGATCCCTGTGGTGAATTTATGGGAGAACATAAAAAATATTTATACAAGATGGGCAAGCATGAATAAGTCTATTTTGCATAATAGAAATAACATAGAACATAGAAATAAATAAGAAATAAATAACATAGAACATAGAAATAAGTAAGCTCAAAGATTCATTTTTGCATTTGAGTATAGGGGAAATGTTGGCAAATTAGCAAAGGTAAGACGAGTTCTTGTGGAGCATATTGTAGAAGGGATTCTTGTTCTGATATGGGTTAGATTATATGGCCTCTGAGGTCCTTTTCAACACTGAGATTCTAAAATATTCTTCTATTCTCCTGGAACTTTTGGTTGCCTTCTTTGGTCACTTTGGAGGTCACTAACTATCATTTGGCAATTCCTTTGTTTTTCTGGGATTGTCCATTTTTCTGAACACAAGGAATTTGGGGATGCTAGGAGCCTGGAGAAATATAAGGCACTAGAAGAGACTGCCCTTCTAAAGCACTTGCATTGTATGCCTGGATACCTTCCATCCTTCTAAGCCTTTTGGAATTCTGTTTAGGGAAGTTCCAGGCTGCAGGAATGGAGACACTATACATAAGCTCCAATGCTTCAATATTTACTCTCAAAAAACAAACCAGAAATTCAATAGTATTATTTGAGTGCTCATTTTCAGGTCTTTGTAGAAAAGAAAGAAAGAAAAGAAGAAGCTAATTGTATAAAAGAAAGTCAGGATAGTAATGGGATAATTGGCTCATAAAATTTTAGAGCTGGAAAGGTCTTTAGAAATTGACCACTTTAACTCCCCATTTTTAGATAAAGAAATTGGGTGTCAGGGGGGTTGTGATTTGTTCAAGATCACAAGCTATCCAGAACACACCACATTGGAAAATCTCCAAAAAAATAAGAAAGCTTATATAAAACAAATATAAGTTAATACAGAAAACTGACTATTATTCTGCTAGGATGGGGTATGAGGCACCTTGATTAATCAAAAATTCTAGTTGATAGAGAAGCATATCACATATCTTATAGATAGATTATCAAGCAGAATATAATAAAAGTGATATATTACAACAGCATCAAACATAATTTAGTATTTCTTCAATGATTCATGAGGTCCTTATGGATCTTGCAGTGATTATCATTATTATGAACATTAGTAGTCAACTGTACAATATATGAACATATTAGCTGATGATTTTGTTTAACAAAAATCCAGATTACTCATAGAATTATATTATACTATAACCATGTTGAGGGGAACATAAGAAATAAGTGAAAATAAGTGATCTCCAAGTTTTCTTCTTGCTCTAAAATTCTATGGTACCTATAATTTGTGAATTATAGTATCATAGAATTTTAGAGTTGGAAGGGACTTCAGTGGTATTTCATCTAATTCATACTCCCAAAAGAATCCCCATTGTATTATATTTAAATGGTCATTCAGATTCTGCTTGAAGAACTCCAATGAGGGGAAACCCATTATCTCCAAAAGAAATCCATTTCATCTTTGGACAGATATTAGGTAGTTTTTCCTGATATCAAGCCTAAATTAGACTCTGTAACTTACTGCTCTTTGCTCTTAGTTTTGCCTTCTGGGGCTAAACAGAAAAACACCTTCTTCCACATAATAGCCCTTTAACTACTATAAGAGAGTGATCACATTCCCCTCAATCTTTTTTTCTTCATACTAATCATATCCAGTTCCTTCAACCAATCTTCATATGATCGGGGCTACAGGCCCTTCACCATCCTGGTTCCCCTATTCTGGACAATCTCCAATTTATCAGTCTTTCTTAAACTTTGGTGCCTACAACCACACACAATACCCCAAATGTAGTACGACCAGAGCAGAAAACAGAGGAACTTTCATGTCCTTATACCTAGAGGCTATGACTCTCATAATATAGCTCAAGATTTTATTGGCTTCTCCTGCTGAGCATAAAGTCCACTTAAAGCACCTAAATCTTTTTCAAATTGTTGTCTAACCATGTCTCCCCCATCCTATAACTGTGAAGCTGACTTTTAATTTTTTTTTTTTTTTTTGCTTTTTGGAGGGCAACTGGGGTTAAGTAACTTGCCCAAGGTCACATGGCTAGGTTTTTGTTTGTGTGTGTTGAGTGTCTGAAGCCGGATCTGAACTCAGGTCCTTCTGACTCCAGGGCCGACACTCTACTCATTGCGCCACCTAGCCGCCCCCAGAAGCTGACTTTTTAAACCAAGTATAAGACTATATTTATTTCCATTGCATTTTACTTTACAAGATTCTGCCCCAGTGCTCTTCCTTGTTAAGATTATTTTGAATCCTGACTCTCATTACCTGTTTGGTTCCTTTAAGATCCACCTAAAATCCCACCTTCTAAAGGAAGCCTTCCCTAACTAATTCCAGTGCTTTCCTTCTTTTAAATTATTTCCTTTCTATCCAGCATAGCTTGCTTTGTGTATATTTGCTTTCATGTTGTCTACTTCATTGTAAGCTTGAAAGTTTACAAGAAGATTGTAAGTTCCTTGAGGTCAGGGACTAAATTTCCCTCCTTTTGTATCCCCAGTATTTAGCACAGTGCCTGGCACACAGCAGACACTTAAATAAATGTTGATTGATTGATTGAAACACGAAGTTTCACAGAGAGAAGAGAGAATGTTGTTAGAAATGAGTTGTGCTTCAAAAAACTCCACACTAACAGAAGTCATGACAAGATGGTTCTGGCTCTGTGAACCCCCAACTTGGAGCCACAGGAAAGATGTAACCAAAGCTGGGGCAGGCACATTAAAGTGCAGATGACCTGTGGTAAGGAAAAGAAGTACTAAATGTAAGTGGAAGGTGAGGTTAAGGACATGAAGGAGCCAAATGACTTCCAGGACAAGGGGATATGACTGGGGAAGATCAGAGACAAAACAAAACTGTCATCTGTCACCTTAATCTCCCCCAAACTCTTCAATCTTGTAATTCCTGATGCTTAAATGGAGAGTCTTACCCCTGGTTACAGAAATCTAAGTACTGCCTTTATCACCCCACCCCCAGTCCCCTTCCAGAGATCTACGAGCACATGGTGCACCTAACCATTCTCTGACTTCAAGGGTTACTCCCTTTCCCAATTCCCCCACCTCCCACAAAGGTACCTCAGGGCATTTTTCCTTCACACAGTCTCATAAACCACTGCTCTAGTGAACTGGTAGTAATAGGACCCTACTGTGGGTTTGATTTACCAGAACAGAAAGAAATAAATTGAGAGGCAAATACCAGAGCTTTTGCAGAGCTACAGAGCCCTGTCTAGGAAACAAGGAATTTCTGTGCAGCTTTGTATGGAGAGTGGGCAGGGCTATGCTGCTCCAGCAACCACCAAACAAGGAACAGATTAGCTGGCTCCTTTTTGAAACAAAACAAGAGTGGATATTTTCTGTTTGTATGTTTTTTAGTAAGCATGGACAGGAAAGAATGGCCTCCTTCAAAGAGTTTTTTAAACTTTAGGTTACCAAAGGGTCATCCCCACTACCCTTGCTATTCTTCCTAAAAGATACCAAGTCAAAGAAAGTGGAAATGAGATGAAAACTAAAACAAACCTCAAAAACCTTCATTTTGCCTCTTATTTTTCAGTGACACCCTTCTCAGGCTTTGCTGCCTACAGAGCTCTGGAGAGGTATGGGGTCCTGAGGATGTGAAAGCTTTGGGTGTGAAGCTCACAGGTGTGAGACTCAGAGGGAGGAAGTATAAAATCCCTAAAAGGAGAGGGGTCACAGGAGAAGAATGGGGGTCTCAGAGAAGGCATGAAGGTATGAATTTCCATAAGTGAAATAAGGGCAGTTATGGAGTCTTGATAAATGTAGGGAAAGGTGGGGAACATGTACTTCAACACTAGAAAACAGAGTAAATATTTGATTTCTAAAAAGAGTTATCTCCCGTTCAGATGCTGAGTGTGACTCCAGCTTGTGTCCATGGTTGCTAAAAGTGCTGGATTCAGCAACTCTTCAGAAGAACAAAAAGAGGGAAATTAGTTACTGTTTAAGCATTGCAATGGCACAACTGACCTATTTAAGATGCAGTGAGGACATTCTGAAGAATATCTCTAGAATTCTTGTTAAGCTTCAGTGCCCAAGGACAAACAAGTTGAAAAATCATAGAGAAAATTACCAAATTACCCCAACCCTTGCCTCATTATTAATTTTCTTCTAGACCCTAAAAGAGTATCCATCCCGTTCCACTAACCATGCCATGTAGAAGGACATAATCCCAACCCATTACACTGGCCTTCCTTCTAAGTACTGTGGTACAGGAAATGGAAGTGAGGAAATAAGCCTGATGTATTCAGAACACCTTATGTACTAAGTTCTGGTGGAAAAAAGGTGAGGAGAACTTACACACAGGATGGAGCACATTCTTCTTGGGGACTATATTCCTTCCAAGCCTATGCAGAGCTCAATATGGAACCTGGTTGGAGGGAGATAGAAGACATAGGCTGTTTGGGAACTACATCCTCCATAAGTCTGTGTGGAGTGTACTGGTGATGATACTACCCCCAATATACCTTCGAGTTGGAGAGAAGCACTGACAGGTTACATGGTAAGAGACCTCTTGTGAGAGAGACAGAACATAAGAAGAATCCAGCAGGCAACTGGAAAAGAGGTTTGAAAATGGATGCAAAGGTAGGAGATTCTCCCATAAGTATGTTGCTACTAAAAGGAGATTTTCTTCTGTGTTGAAACTAAATGAATGGAAAAAATATTTATTAAGTACTTACTATCTATCTATATAGCACTGGGGTTTAAAAAAACAAACAAACTTGAAAGCAAGATGACCGTGCCCTTAAGGAGCTTATGTTCCAATTGGAGAAGATGGCATATAAAGGGAACCAGAACATCTTCACTTGCTCTCCCAGCTGTGGCTCCTATTCTGAAAAACCATGACCTCAAGACTTAAATGTTTTGCAGATCTGGTGCTGAAAAAACGAATTCAGACACCGAACCATTTGAGTTTAATTGCTGTACAAATTGCTAACACCCAAGTTCAAATTCTGGCTCCACCATTTACTACCCATGTGGCCTAGAGAAAGCCAATTATCATTTTGAGGGAGTAATTAGAGTGATAGTGAAGAGGTTTGGGGTGCTGGGACCCCAAGAATGCCAAGGCAGGGTCACGTGGAACGAATTCACATACTTCAAGCTATCTTTCAGTCAAGAGACAGTTTATTTTAATGCCAACAGGAACTAGTGAAGGTTTTTTTGGGGGGGGGGAACTTGCACCCTAGTGGGGGTAAATCTAAAACTTATATCAATAAGGGGTATGGGAAAGCAATTACAGGGATGCTAATTAGGTAATCTAAGGGTCTCAATTTGTTTCTTGTATGAGATAGAGGTCAAACTAGATGATCCTATGGGTTTTTTTTTTTTTAATTTCTTTTTGGAGGGGGGAAGGCAGGACAATTGGGGTAAGTGACTTGCCCAAGGTCCCTATGTTCTCTTATAACTTAAATCCATGGTATTACAGCCTTTCCCAAGTATATCCCATATACAAGTATTATGGGATACTTGTATAAAAACTTAAGGAGTTCTAAGAGAATAGACTATTCTCTTAATGTCCAAAAATAAACCTGTGTTTCTCATTTCCCAGTTTATGGTATTGGGCTGGTA
Source organism: Gymnobelideus leadbeateri (assembly GCA_011680675.1). Classification (NCBI taxonomy): domain Eukaryota; kingdom Metazoa; phylum Chordata; class Mammalia; order Diprotodontia; family Petauridae; genus Gymnobelideus; species Gymnobelideus leadbeateri. Next base: position 186,402 of record WOXC01001384.1, on the reverse strand, counting down.
AGTTGACTTGGGAGCAGAGATGAAAGGACTCCACACTCTGGGAGTTTGCTGTTTGTAAAATGGATGGCAGGAGTATTTAATACTTATTTCTTATCTCTTATATGCCTTGCATTATATTTTAAGTAAATGTCATTTGCATTACTACTAATTCAAGTGATCAGTTTATCAATTCTAGCTGGTAGGAGCAAAGCTCAGAGAAAAAACTGGGGGCTTGAGAGGAAAGATTAAATAGATGATGAATCCCAAGAACCTGAGTTGATGGTAAGGTACTACAAAAGTAATGGAAAGAGCTTTATGTAATTGAAACCATGCATAAACACATGAATAACTTAGAAGCAATTATAAATCAAAGCATTAGTACATCTTCTGCAATTTTACTAGTTACTGATAAAAAACATTGAGTAGCAACAGAGTACTAATGCACTCTACTAGAGATGATTGTCCAAGTTGATGTTAATGAGTTATTAATGACTACTCTCTGGGTCTGGTTATTTAAATCAGTTTTGAATCCACCTACCTGTACTATAACTAGCCCACATCCCTTCATCTCATCTACCAGGAGAGCATCAGAAAATTTGTCAAATGATATGCTAAAGTCCAAATATATTGTCTACAGCATTCCTCTAATCTACTGATATGGTGCTCAGGCCCCAGCCCTAAGCTCATATCTCTGGAAGCTTCCCAATTTCCCTGTCCTATGAGAAAATTTCCTCTTGTTGCAGAACATATTCTCATATCAGAACAGACAGAGGGGTGCCTGGTCCAAGGATTTTTGTCCCAAGCTGACCCAAGGACTCTTCCTCCTTCCAGATCCTGCCAGGTCCATGCTTCTTACAACTCCCTCAATGTCTGGTATATTCCCTACACTTTACCATCCATAGTTCCCAAATACCCTTAGATTACCTAATTAGCATCCCTGTAATTGCTTTCCCATGCCCCTTTTAGATATAAGTTCTAGATTTACCCCCATTACGGTACAAGTTCCCCCCCAAAAAACTTCACCAGTTCCTACTGGCGTTAAAATAAACTGTTTCTTGAATGAAAGACAGCTTGAGTGTGAATTCATTCCAGATGACCCTGCCTTGGCATTCTTGGGGTGCCAGCACCCCAAACCTCTTCACTGTCACTCCAATTACTCCCTCAAAGTGAATTTTAAAACTATTTATTCAGCATTCATTCTGTGCCAGTCACTAAGTACTGGCTAAGTACTTAAGATATAAATTCAAAAAAGTAAGCCAGCCCCGTCCCTCAAGGAGCTTAGGCTATAACAGGGGAAGATAACACATACAGGGTCATGGTTACCAGGAATTGAGGTCTGGGTCTAGGTGACAAGTGGAGCTATAGGGAAACTGCTTTCTTAGAATGATAATGTTGATTTGTTTTGATTGCTGATCCCAGATTTTAGGAAAGGGGAAGAAAGGTATGCAGCCAGTGGCATGGCAAAAAAAAAAAAAAAAAAAAAAAGGAATGAGTAATCTAGTTTTGTATGACCTGTTGTTTTTTTCCCCACATTTCTGAAAATCAGTTTTATTTAAATAAGAGTTTAAACACCTTACCTAACATTTAAACTAAAAAAACAAACAAACCAAAACCAAACCAGTCTGTTATTTCACATGGCATTGGGCAGCTGTTACTAGTAAACTGCAAGCTCCACAGTTACTACATTGACTGTTTTAATACATTAGTTCAAAATTTGTTCCCTTATCAAAAGTTTAATTCAGGTAAAGTTGGCCTCACAGTATGGTGTTTTCTCCACTTGTGTATCCCCCAGAAGTAGGGCACTATTTCTACTAAAAAAAAGTCTGGTCAGACAACATTGGACCTTGGTGTGATGTAAGAAAGAAAATATCCTGTCATTGCTCCAAAATGAAACCCCTCCCTGGTCAGATGGTGCAAAATCATCAGCGGAATCCCTGTTCTGCTACCAAAGGCTAACACTTCATCTTGGTGGTATAACTGGACTGGGTGGTGATGCCCTTAACTTATTCTTCTGTGTATCACCAAGGGCAGTTCAGAGAGTGGTACTGTTCTCTTAAATGGACAGGGAGCTCTGAAGAGGGAGCTCCAAGGACCCTCTGAACAGACGGGTTCTCAGAGATGCTAGTAGGGCTTTGAACTTAACTGAAACATTAGATTATTTGCCTTTCAGGCTGGGCACTGCCAAGCTTTTACCTCTGTTTAAATGAGGGACTGCAAGGACTAGACAGCATGGCTTTTTTCAGTTTGTTACATGAATGAGTTACACGAGTCCAAGTTAGACATCAGACCCCAAATGGTTACAGTATACAAGCTGTGAGGTTTTTAAACTTGTGATAAGGGACAGAAGGGAATTTTTCTACTCATTGCAAGGAGATCCTCACTTAAGTTTCAGTGAGCCACAAGCACTTAAAACCCATGGACCTTCAGCTGGTCCAGTCTCCAGGAGGAACTGGCGTATGTTCTTGCACTGGTCACGCTGTAGCTGAATTACTTCTCCATATTCTGGATGCTCAATTACAGTACCATTGCCGCTAAATTTCTTCTTGAATGTCTTCACTAGCTTCTTTTTACCGTAATCATCAGCTATCCCCTGGACAGTAGTGATTCTTCCTGCCATTTCTCAGTTGAATTCTTATATGGATATAATTCTCAGTCCCAACAGGAAGTAGGCCATCACCCTTACTTGCATCAGCAAAGGGATCTTAAGAGCAGAGGTTCTGGATGGTGGAAACAGCTTGTGGATGGCGGTGTAGGAGAAGGCGGGCGGAGGACTGAGTGTCGGAAACGACTGCGGCTCCGTGACTGGGGCCTGCATGGGGACTATATGACCTGTTCTTGATGAAGCTGTACTTCCTTTTCTAAATGCTCACAAATATGTTAATAATGTGTTCTGGTATTTTGCCAGAGATAAAAGCTCACTGGCCTCTAGTTTGCAGGCTCCATCCTCTTCCCTTTTTTGAAAACTAGAGTAACACTTGCACTTCTTCAGCCTTACTGATCCTCCCTCCGCACTCCCATCCCTAGTTTAAATATTTTCTACAGTTATAAGGCAATCACATTGGCGGGTTATTGTTTTTCTCTCAGTATTCCAGGTTGTGTACGTGCAGTATTGGTGACCTGAACTCACTGGGTACAGGTGGCGATCACATCTCATCTGCTCATTTTTCCAATATTTGAATGCCCTATTAACCATTTTTATTCCCTCCCTCCCAATCCAAATATTGCTATCTTTGGCCAAGAGAATGGAAATAAAATAACCATTGTGTAGTTCTGACTTTTCACCAAGTAGTGGCCCTTTTACTTCTTGGCTCCTCCTCCTTCCCGCAATGGTTTAAAAAAAAAAATCTATTATTTCCTTAGCATTCATAGCCAACTTTGGCTCATTCTGAGCTTTCGGGTTGTACACATCTGTCGTTATTTTTATAGGACCATTCTTTTGCATTCAATTTGTTACCTGCTCTGGCTTCCATTTACCATAGAATCGGGAGTGTGCTGGGGTCAGCTCAAACCCTCTTTGCAGAGCCAATTGTTAAATTTTCAGGATGAACAATCACACTTGGAAATCCAAAGCTACACATCATCGCTAGATTTATTGTTTTGTTGACTATCTAGACTTAAAAAAGGGATGGAGAAAATGTTGATAATGCAGATTAAATTTTAAAATTTCTGGGGACTTCTTTTTCTAATGAAGAATGCGTGTGCTCCCTCTTAGAAGAGAAGAGAGCATCTCAGTGAAACGGACTCTAGAGCCCAGGCTTGCCCCAACCATTTCGAGAGCTCAGACTACAGCGCCCCCCAGAGCACGCAACCTCAGACAAAGAACTAGGGACCGCCCCACCCCCACGGGAAGCTAGGTTCCAGGCCTGCAGGAAGCGGAAACAGCGCCACTGGAGGCCGAATCCGAGCCCCTTCTACATTCCGCCTCGGATGCCCTGAGGGAGGGCGGGGCCCGGAAGGAGTGGGAGTAAAGATGCGGGTTGGGCGGGGCGCCGAAAAAGAAAGTGGCGGTTGAGAGCTTGTGGTTACTTACCTGCATTTTCGCTTTGGGGTCCGGCATCCCGATGGCCCGCCCGGGCCTGCAGCAGCTTTCCCTGACTAAGGGTGGGATTCGGGTGCCACCGCCAGGCCGGGCTGTCTTAGGTTCCAGACCTCCCGGACGCCGCCATCCTCCTGTCTTAACGCAACACTCGGCTGTCTTTGCCCGCGTCCAGGTTTTTTTTCCTTTCAGGCCCCAGCGGCTCCAGCTACTCACCCGCCCCCTTCCCTAACCCGGGCCCCCGGGCCGCCCCTCCCCAGTCCCTCCCCCTCCCCTCCCTAACTCCGACCCCGGGGTCTCATCCCTCCCCCAGGGGCCCAGCCCTCGAGTGGTTTTGGGGCTGAAGGTTCAAAGCCGCTTCTTGAAGATGCTGATGTTTTCCTTCTGAGCAGGAACCAGGGATGTCTCAAAAGCCGGCACCGACCCGAAAGTCTCGATGTGCCCCCTGGGTGGAACAAACCTTTGAGAAGAACCGGGCCCTGCTGGCAGTGCTGGCCGAGAGGAATGAGGCGGTGGCGCCTGTTGGGGCTTGGGTGGAGTGTGCCTCACCCTGTGATGAGGAAGCCCCAGCATCTGTGAGTGCCACTTCTGTCCAAAGTGGGCGTGGGGGCGGGGACCCACCGTCGAACTGCCGGGGGCTTCTCTCAGGTTTATGTAAATAAGGATGTTTTTGTAGAAGGGGTTCCGAAATTATGGGTCAAAACTCGTGGCTTTTATCTTTTGCACCCCCAGAGTGCAAGGCGATGGACCAGTTTCTAGAATGAGCCTAACCTTGCTTAAGACAATACCATCCCTTCCGCTCACTTAATAAACTTGAGGAAACAAAGACAATCGAATAAAATGCATACAGTTTACGCATAAAACCAAAGGGTCTTAGGACACAGAACAACTTCTGAAGCCATTCCTGTTCAGCCCCCTGCCTGAAGCCTGAGTCCCCATGTAGATACTGGGAAACTCTGCTAGAGACTCCTTTCCAAGTTCATGCTCACTATAATTGCACTGCTCAGTTTCCATTTTTGTTCTTCCCATCTTCATTGTAATTGTATAAATTATTTTTCCTGACCCAGCTTCACTTTGCCTACTTTCACATATATTTTCCCATGACTCTGTAGATTTTTTTTTAACAGCACATTAATATCCCAACGCATTTCATGTACTATAATTTTTTGTTTAGCTTCTTCCTCAATCAATGGACATCTACTTTGTGTAGCCTAAAAAAAACTTAAGTGCAAATCCTGGGCCAGCTAATTACTACTTTTGTGACCTTGGAAAAATCACCCAACTTCTCTGAGTCTTAGTTTCATCATTCAACTGTACAATGAGAGTGCTGGCATCGTAAAGATCTCTATTATTTCTAAATCTTAAGCCTGTGGGGATAGAATCAGTAAGTACTAACGTACAGTGGGGGAAAAAAGCCTTTGCCCCTGAAAGGGCAGAATTAGCAGCAATGGTTGAAAGTTGGAGAGAAGGAAAGAAAAAAATGTAACAATTCGAGTTATCCAAAAGTGGAATTGCCTACATTAGGATATAGTACAGTAGTAGATGTCTCCTCCTGATAGGTCTTGAAAAGCACTTGTCTAGAATTAAGGGGATTCTTTTTTTTCCTTTTTGGAGGGCAATTGGGATTAAGTAACTTGCCCAGTCACACGGCTAGGTTTTTGTTTGTGTGTGTTAAATGTCTGAGGTCGGATCAGAACTCAGGTCCTTCTGACTCCAGGGCCAACTCTCTACTCACTGTGCCACCTAGCCGCCCCAGGGGATTCTTATTTAGGTTTGGATTGGATTAGGTGATATCTAAATTCTCTATAAATCAGAGATTCTATATTATGTACATAAGCTTTATTAGGTCATTTAACTCTCTAGGTCCTAGTTTTCTCATCTGCAAAATGAGTAGATTGAATTATGTCTTTCAAAACCTTTGCCAGTTCTTGATTCTGTAATGTAAATTTGAAGAACTTAGGAAGAATTAATAGGATTTGTTTACCTATTGTGTGTGGTGGAAGTGTGAGGAGCTAAAGATGATGGAGGATTCTAGACTGGGTGACAGCTCTTTTGGAGTTGTCACTCTGTCATTTATTTTTTGAGACATAACTCCTTGTGACAAATCCCTTCCCAACTTCCTGTTTGTCCCTATTTGCACACATATATTATTTAATGGCATGTATTTTAAATGAGTCAAAAGTAATTTGATTTTGAGAGTTTGGAAAGAGGAATAATATATGAGTAATATACATTGGGGCCAAGTTGTTTGTCACACCTGGTACTCCCATCTCCTGTCACTATGCCTTCCTTTGTTCTGCCTATCCTCATATATTACATTTCCTTCTCACTTTTATTTCATAGACTCTACTTCTTCCTCAAGACATCTCAAACACCACCTCTGTAAAAAGCCTTTGCTATTCCTCTGTTTGCTGCCCTGTATTTTTCTTGTATATATTCTGTGTATATACATATATATATAGTATTTATTCTCTGTGCATATAGGTATATATATATACATAGATATATAATCTGTATATGCTTATGTGTGTACATGTTGTCTCTCCTAATAGGATATAAATTCCTTGAGGGTAGGTGCCTTTTGTATTTGTATCCACAGTGATTGATGCACAGTATAAACATGTGTAATAAATGCTTATTGATTAATTGGTAAAACATATAGGGAAAGTTTGTATCCGTTTGAGGAAAATAATAATGATAATTATGATGATGAGGAATGCTAATCAGAGACACAATCCTAATGAAATATGGTTTAGATCATATTCTTGAGAGTACTTTAATCTATTCTGTAGTTTTAATGTATGGGCTGCATTCTGGTTAGAATTGATTTATTCTGTGTTTTTAAAAAATGGCTTTTCAGTTCAGTTTAAAAAATAATTTGCTTTTAGTTCAGTTTGGTTCAGGTACCTGAGGTGATAAAGCTGTGCTAAATTCTATATTTCTGAGCTCCATCCATATCCTTATTCTCAAAGGAATTTTGATCTGTGAAACTTGAAAATATTAATCTGTGAAACTGGACTTTTTTCTTTTTTCAATATTTTAGCCTAATTTTTTTTTTCCAGTTTATGGAAGAGTCCAGATAGGCAAAATGGCCTGGTGAATGCAGTTCATTTTCCTTCTTTTGTCTCATAAGGTTTCAGCCTCTCACTTAGAAGAAGAATTAAAGGAACAACAACGGTTGAAAGAAGAAGCTCTGAAACGCTTTCAGGACCAGGTGAAAAACAGAGTAAATCAGCAAGTGAGGCTAAGAAAAAAGCAGCAGCTTCAGAAATCCTATGAAGCAGTAAGTTCAGGAGTGGCTCTCAATATGGATTTGCTAAGAAATCGAACAAGTACTAAAGTTTATCTACTATATGCTTTGCTTTGGAGTCCTATTTGGTATAACTTTGAACTTAGTACATACAGCAGAAAACCACTAATTAGGGAACCTGGCTTCTATTATTAGCACATCATGGACTCACTGTGTGGCCCTAATTGTATTAAAATTTCTGATTTTTCAAAATCAATCTGTAAACATTTATTGAGCACCTACTACACTGTGCTAAGCACTGGAGATACAAAAAGAGCCAAAAGATAAATCCCTGGCCTCAAGGAGCTCACATTTTAATGGAGGAGACAGCAAACAAACAACTATCTACGAATAAGCTATATACAGGATAAATAGGACATAATTTAAAAAGGGAAGGCACTAGAATTAGAGGGGTAGGGAAAGGCTCCCTGTAGAAGATGAGATTTTAGTTGAGACTTAAAGAAAGCCAAAGAAGTGATTAGATAGAGTTAAGGGAGGAGAACATTCCAGTCATGGTGGACAGCCTGAACCAAGAGATCATCTTGTTCGTGGAACTGCTAGGAGGTCATTGTCATGGATGGAAGCGTACATAGTGGGGAGTGAGGTTTACGAAAGTAGAAAGGTAGGAGGGGAATAAGTTGTGAAGCCCTGTGAATGCCAAGCAGAGGATTTTGTATTTGATCTTGAAAGGATTAGGGAGTCACTGGAGTTTATTTAGTAGGAGGGTGACATGATCAGGTCTATGTTTTGGGAAAATCACTTTGATGGCTTAATGGAAGATGGAGTGGGGAGATATAAGGCAGGCAAACCTACCAGCAGGCTGTTTCCGTAATTCATGAGTGAGGTGATGAGGGCCTGCCCTAGAGTGGTGACAGTGTTAGAAAAGAGAGAGAGATTTCAAAGGTGAAATTAGCAGGCATGATATAGGAGATGAAGAGATAAATAAAGAGTCCATAGTGACACTTAAGTTGTGAGCCTGTGGGACTGGGAGGATTATAGGAGCCTCTGTAGTAATGGGGAGAGTAGGATTTGGGGCAAAGATAATAAGTTTAATTTTGGACTTGTAGAGTTTAAGGTGTTTATTGGACATCTTGTTCAAAGTGACTGAAAGACTGTAGATCAACAGAGAGGCTGGGGGCAAGATAGGTAGTTTTGAGAATTATCAGCAGAGAAAGTGAAGTAGTAGAGGGAGATGAGAATAGGGTGTAGGACAGTCCTGAGGGACATCTGTGATTGTCATGACATCATAAAGCTGCTAAATACTTGTCTTAAAATTTCCCAGGATAGAAATAAACATCTCTGAAGTACTTTTGGACTTCGAGGAAATTCAATGAACAAAGGTGATGTTTGTGGCACTTAAGTTGGAGACTCACTGTATCCTTTCTTCCATGTATAGGCAGAAAAAGAAAGCACTGTAGCCATGCAGTCTTCTGATTCAGCCCCACACTTGACCCCTAAAAGTAGCAAAAGCATTTGTCAGAGCAGTTTGAAAAGTGCTATCCGAAGTACTGGTCCCAGCTTGGTACCTACTCAAACGCTTGGTGATACTGAAGAGGAAGAAAAATATGAAAATGGAACATTCCAACAGCAGGCCCTGGCTGTAAGTACATTCACAATACTTAATATGTCCAGTGCCTCTCAAACCTAAACTATTAAAACCCCTCTATTTAGACATTGCTTTGTAAATACCTTAAAGCATTGTACAGGTATGAGTTTTCATGATTAGGGTAATGGTTTTAGGGTGTTTTACATATATTATTTTATTTGTTTATAAATAGTTGTATGAAGTAAGATAAAACTATCACATTTGTATTTTTAAGTGTTTGTATTAAAACAATATTCCTGGGGCGGCTAGGTGGCTCAGTGAGTAAGAGTGCCGGCCCCGGAGTTGGGATGACCCAGGATCAGATCCGGCCTCAGAAAATGAGCACCCACACATAAATAATGACTGGCCCTGTAACCTTGAGCAAGTTACTTAACCCCAATTGCTTTAAAAAAAAAAACAACCAATAAACAATATTCCTTTAGTAGTTTGCATATTTGGTATTTTAGAATTCTATACCATGACAAGTTAGTTAACATGACACAGTACATTTAGGCTACATGTTTTTATATATGCAGTTCCTTTTTCTGTATAGTTATACATTGTGTGCTTAGGCTGTTTGTTGTATCACCCTTTAAAAATTTTTGAGAGTTTGGAAAGGGGAGTAATGTAAAAACAATTAATATTTATTTTTTTAAAAGTTTGAGTTCCAAATTCTCTACTTCCTTCCCCATCCTTGAGAAGGCAAGTAACTTGATATAGTGCAGTCATGCAAAGCATTATTTCCATATTGCTCATGTTATAAAAGAAAACACAGACCAAAAAATAAAATAAGAAGAAAATAGGTTTAAAAAAAGTGAAGTTTTAATCTGCATTCAGACTCCATCAATTCTTTCTCTGGAATTGGATAGCATTTTTCATCAAAAGTCCTTCAGACTTATCTTGGATCATTGAATTGTTGAGAATAATTGTCATTCACAGTTGATCATAATACAATATTGCTTTTACTGTGTACACTGTTCTCCTTGCTCTTCTCACTTCACTTTGTATCATGTAAGTCATTCTAGGTTTTTCTGAAAGCATCGTGCTTGTCATTTCTTATAGCACAATTATTCCATCATAATCGTATACCACAGCTTGTTCAACCATGTCCCAATTGATGGGCATCCCCTCAATTTCCAATTTTTTGTCACAAAAAGAGTTGTTATAAATATTTTTGTATGTGTGAGTCCTTTTCCTTTTTTTTTTAATCTTGTTGGGATACGGACCTAGTAGTGGTATTACTGGGTCACAGTTTTATAGTCCTTTGCTATAGTTCAAATTACTCTCCAGAATGGTTGAATCAGTTCACAACTCCCACCAACTGTGCTTTAATGTTCTAGTTTTCCCAAATCCCCTCCAGCATTTATCATTTTCCTTTTTTTGTCGTATTAACCAATCTGGTAGGTATAAGATAGTACCTCAGAGTTGTTTTAATTTACATTTCTCTAATAAGTAGTGATTTAGAGCATTTTTTTGTATAATTATAGATAGTTTTGATTTCTTCATCTGGAAACTTCTATTAATGTCCTTTGGCTATTTATTAATTGAAGAACGACTTGTATTCTTATAAATTTGACTCAGTTTTCTATATATTTGAGAAAGAGGCCTTTTTTAGAGACACTGACCGTAAAACTTTTAACACTGACAACACAAACTTTTTGAACATTGCCATTTACCATATCACCTAGGAAGAATACAAAGTGATTTATATAGCTAAGAAAGCAAAGTTACTGAATCTTAGTACTTAAATCAGCTTGCTGGCTATTGGCATTTTTTCAGCAAATGAAGTATCTACTTTGTGTGAGGCATCATGTTTATCTTAGAGAATACAAAGAAGAATAAGACACTTTTTCTACCTTCATATTGTATATGTGTATACAGGGTAATAAGGAAAGTAAGACATATACATAAATACCCTAAATACATGATATAAAACAAAACTAAAACATGAGGCATGAATGATGTGACTAAATTCTCTATATTATTAAGAAAAATGCATAAAACTTATTAGGGATCAGAAATACATACTTTTTTTTCCATCATCATTTCTTTTTTTTTTTTTTGTATTTTTTTTTAAACAAATGCTTTATTAACTTCTGTTTTACATCATTCATTTCCGCCAGATTTTGAGTTACAATCATTTCCCCCCATTGTTCCCCTACCCAACCTCCCAGAATAGCAGTCCCACAAGATATCGCTTCCTCCAATCTGCTCTCTCCCATACCTTCTCCCATACCCCCATCGGCTTTTCCATTAGAGGAAGATGAATCTTTGTGTCCCAATGCCTGCACATCTTATCTCCCAATTATAGGCAAAAGAGTATTAATAATAGTATTTATATATATATTTGAAACATTTAATGTTACGACCTTGAATTTCAGATCCATTTCCTTCCTCCCTTGTCACCCATTCCTTCTTGGGATATAAGTAATTCAGTATATGTTGTACATGTCTAGCTATACAAAACATTATCATAGTAGATATATTGTACAAGGCTGCTTATAATTTCCTCCCACTCATCCCACCCCCCACCTGGTCCATTCCCTACATGATCCTGTCCCTCTTTTATAGTGGGTACTTCCAACCTCCCCTCACCCCAAGGATGCCCTCCCATCCATCATCCCTCCTCCCATCCCCCTTCCCCTATCCTGCTGCAGGTTGAGATATCCCATTTAGTATGTATGTCATTTTCTCCCTGAACCAAATTCAATGTGAATGTGGTTTTGCCTTTTTAGCTTTCCTTATTCTCCCCCTCTTTTGCAACCACTTCCCCTTGTTTCTTCTGCATGGGATAGTTTACCCTACCCTGTCTCTCCCCATCTCCTCTTGCCACTTTCCTCTCTCACCTCATAATTTCATCCCTTGAGTATTCTCCCTTCCCAACAAATTCAACTTATACCCTCTATCCATATATAACTGTAACCATATACACACACATTCACATATGTATTCATATGACCACACACCCTTCTTCCATTATTTTCATAGTGAGAAAGATATCATCAGTCACAGTTGCTTTTCCATATAGGAATGTAAATAGTTCAACTTTGATAAGTTCCTTTTGATTTCTTTTCCCTGATTACCTTCTCAGGCATCTCTTCCTTCTTGTGTCTGGGTGTGAAATTTTCTATTCAATTCTGGTTTTTTCCTCAAGAATGCTTGAAAGTCCTCTATTCCACTGAATGACCATATTTTCCCCTGAAACAAAATACTCAGTTTTGCTGGGTAGGTGACCCGCGGGTTCATTCCCAGTTCTTTTGCCCTCTGGAATATCATATTCCATGCCCTTCGATCCCTCAGTGTAGAAGCTGCCAGGTCCTGGGCTATTCTGATTGTGTTTCCACAATATTGAAATTGTTTCTTCCTGGCTGCTTGTGGTATTTTCTCCCTGATCTGGGGATTCTGGAACCTGGCTATAATATTCCTGGGAGTTTTCTTTTTGGGATCTTTTTCAGGAGGTGATCGGTGGATTCTTTCAGCCTCTATTTTGCCCTCTGGATCTAAAACATCAGGGCAATTTTCCTTGAGAATTTCTTGAAGGGTGATTTCTAGGTTCTTTCCTTGATCATGGCTTTCAGGTAGTCCAATAATTTTTAAATTGTCTCTCCTGGATCTATTCTCAGGTCAGTGGTTTTTCCCATGAGATATTTCACATTGCCTTCTAATCTTTCATTTGTTTGGATCTGCTTAACAGCACCTTGATTTCTCATAAAGTCATTAGCTTCCATTTGCTCCAGTCTAACTCTGAAGGAATGAATCTCCTCAGTGAACTTTTGAGATTCTTTTTCCATCTGGCAAATTTGACTTTTTAAGGCATTCTTCTCATTGCCTTTTTGGGCCTCCTTTGCCATTTGAGTTAGTCTATTTTTTAAGGTGCTGTTTTCCTCAGTCAGGCTGTTGACCCTCATTTCATACTTTTCCTGCATCCTTCTCATTTCTCTTTCCAATTTTTCCTCCACTTCTCTTATTTGATTTTAAAGTCCTTCTTAAGGTCCTCTATAGCCTGCAACCCACTCATGTTTTCCCCTGGGGCTTTTGGAGCAGGACTTCTGACCTCACAGTCCTTTTCCGCTCTATGCCCCCAAAATAGGAGTCTAGGGTTGCATTTTTCTGTTTCCTTTGCCTTGGCATGTTGCCACTTAATTGCTTGACTTTTGGGCTTGTTGCCACACTATGGCTTTAAGGCCAGATAGAGGAATTTTCGTCCCGAAAGTGTGGGGGGCAACTTCCGTTTCTGGCAAGCTGTAAACCCACCCACAACTTCCACCCTAGATCACAATCCAGATCCAGGAGGTTAAAGCAAGAGCGATTACCCCCCAAGACTGATCGCTGGATCTCCCCACGATTTGTAGGCTGGGAGCCGGAAATGCCTATGAAAACTACAAAATGGCGTGTCTCCTCAGCGGCTTCTAGCCCCAGGGGAGGGAGCTGACGCATTCCCCAAATACAGGTCCCAAAGTCCATAGGACACTAACCTCTTACTTTGTCCTAGGCATGTCTATGTTGATAATTCTGGAGTCGCCACAGCTCCTGGTGTTCTGGGGTTCCTCCAGCTGGCTTCTTGCCCTGCCGCCCTGGGGCTAAAACCTCGGCTCACAGGGACCTGGGCTCGGCTCGGCTCCTGCGCTCTGCGCGCTGCCGGCTCCCAGACCTCTGCGCTGGTCCTTCCTGCAGGGCTGCTGGGCTGTCCTCAGCAGGAGGTTAGCTTCTCTGTGTCTTTCTGTGAGTGCTGGGGCTCCGGAAGTTGTTCAGAGTCCTTTTTTACATAGTTTGTGGGGAATCTGGGGGCAGAGAGGCTTGGACGAGCTGTTTCTACTCCGCCATCTTGGCTCCGCCCCCTCCATCATCATTTCTTTCTTGAGAACATAACTTTCTTTTCCACATTGAATTTTCAAGTTATGGTAAACTTTTAAAAAAAATCAATAAAGTATGGATTTTACTTTATAACATTACTAGATAATTAGAATGAATAAGCATTTATTAAAGGACTATTATATAGTGAGCACTTTAGGTATAATAATGCTAAATGATAATTGCTAACATTTACATAGTGTTTTAAAGTCTGCAAATTGCTTTATGTATATTATCTCATTGTTTCATTTATCATTATAAAAATCCTGTGAATTAAGTGATATTATTCCCATTTTACAGAAGAGGATACTGAGGCTAACAGTGCTTAGGTGACTTGCCCTGGGTCAGAAAAGTAATAAATGTTTGAGGTAGAGTCAAGTCTTCTTGACTCTTAAGTCCAACACTATTCATTTCACCAAGTAGCTGACTCTATTTAACAAAAGAAGGGACCGATGTGAGATTATAGTTTAGCCCAAGAAGACAAGATTAACTCAGATGAAACAGCAAGATGTGGGCTTGAGTAATTGAGAAAGGACTCATGGAAGAGTTGGGGACTGAATTTTACTTTGATGGATGGGTAGTTTTTAAATTATATTGTTTAACTGATTATTCATTCCTGACCTTGGCAGAGATACTGAAGTGGTTTGCCATTTCCTTCTCCAGCTCATTTTACAGATGTGGAAACTGAGGCAAACAGGGTTTAAATAATTTGCTCAGAGTCACACAGCTAATAAGTGTCAGAGGCCTCATTTGAACTCAGATCCTCCAAGGCTGGCATCCACTGTGCCATCTAGTTGCCTTATTATTTGAACAATCAAAGCCAATTCAGGTTGTAGGCTGGGATTAGGGAATAGCATGAGTAAAGACACAGAATCAAGAATGAACATGGCATATATACATGCATACATACATATGTGTGCATACACACATACAACATACACACATATTTATGGTGCCAATTTAAAATATTTTATTCTCCAAGACAAGAACTGCATTTCCACTTGTTTACAGTGCTGATAAAGTACAGTGTTCATTTTCTCTCCCTCTGTACACATTCAAGTATTCAGGATGCCCATATTTACACAGTAGCTTAAATGCTACTTTTCCATTGGCTACAAATTTGAATCTGTCAATTTTTGGAAAGCTCTGTGGAATGCTTAGTTGACCTCTTCAATGGTAGGTTCAGAAGAAGCACCTCCAGATGGGGCTGCTCAATTCTCTATGAACCCACCAGGCATGCCTCCTGGTATGCCCCCTGCACTGTGGTACAGCTTAGTAATGATGAGGTTGTGTACCTCCAGTTCTTTCTCCTGATACTCACATTCTTCCTTCTCAGCAGTCTGGTTCTTATCCAGCTGATTGATTATTTCATTACATTTGTCAAGAATCTTCTTGTTTTGTCTTGATCACCAATTTTACCTTATGGTTTCATCCTCTACAGTAACCTTTATGTTGAACATAAAAGTAGAAGGAAATAAGATTGGATAGCAAGACTGGGGCTAAATGATGAGGAATTTTGAAAGCAACCTATTAAATATGTTCCATTTAATTTCTCTGAAGCAATTTGGCCGTTTGTAAAATCTTCAGTAAAATAGCCTCAACTATGATGCGTGTGTAAAGCAAATTCAGTTGTATAAAGAAAATGTGTGTTAAAAAAGTAAATATATGCCTCCTGATCTTATCTTTCTTGTAATTTTTAATCCACTAGATGTCACTGGCTATTATCTTTATTGTAGAAACATTCAAGAACTGACTTTTTCATTTCACCAAGACCTGATTAAAGAGCCTGAAATTTAGTTACATATTGAGGACAATAATGAAAGTTATCCTTCTGTCAGATTTCTTGAAATTATCAGCTCTGTTGTGATTTAAGATCACAGAATCATAGAATTTTGAAGTTGGATAAGACTTTTGAGGTCAAATGATCCAAAAACCTCCTATGCAAAGTGGGAATCCTTTTTACAGTATCCTTAACTTATGATTTATGCAGCCTCAGCTTGAACACTACTGGTCACAAGGAAGTCATTACTTTGTGTGGCAATTTGTTCTTTTATTGGACAGCTCTAATTATCTGGAAATAATTCCTTAAATAGCCCCTGTTTAAGTCTTTCCTCATATGACATTGTTTCCAGAATCCTTGCCATCTGCTTTTTTGCTTTTTTTTGAATGTTCCGTAGTTTGTCATTTTTCCCCTTAAAATGTAGTCCCCAGAACTGCAGTATGCCACATGTGGTCCAACACATTATAATGAACTATTTCTTCCCTTAATAAGAATTTTTCTTAGCTTATGGTACTTAGTATGCCACCAAGAACTAATCTGCTTTCAGCTCTAGATCTCTGGTCCCATGAGGAATCAAGCCTGGCTTTTCCTAGTTTCCTAGATCAAATGAGATTTAATAGAGAATCATAACATCAGAAGAGACATCAAGAAGTCACCTGATCTAGACCCTTGCCTTGTTTTTTCCCCTCACTTAGTTTTTTCCAATTACATGCAAAAATAGTTTTCAACATTTCACTTTTTTTTTTTTTTTTTTGCCTTTTGGAGGGCAACTGGGGTTAAGCAACTTGCCCAAGGTCACACGGCTAGGTTTTTATTTGTGTGTGCGTTAAGTGTCTGAGGCCGGATCCGAACTCAGGTCCTTCTGACTCCAGGGCCGGCACTCTACTCACTGCGCCACCTAGCCGCCCCCTCAACATTCACTTTTATAAGATTCTGAGTTCCAAATTATTTTCTCCCTTCCCCTCCTCAAGACAGCATCCAGTCTTGATACAGTAGATCCTTACCTTGTTGTAGTCAGCTATAGTCAAGTAATAATGATCACTGTGGGTGGAATTTCCATAGTGCCCATTGGTCAACTTTATTTTTTTGTGGATATTTGAAGCATATGATCAGTGTTTGCTCTTACCTACGTAGCCAGTTTTGTATTTGTAGAGTTGTTATGCCCTACTTCAGCCATTTCTTTTTCAGGAGAAACTTCATAAACTTCTCTGATCTTTTCTCCTAGAACCTTTTCATTACATAGGTTGTTTTTCTCTATGCATTGTAGATTTATTACACCCTGTGGCAAATAAAATTATTAAAGGTAAACTGAGATACATGGCTTTGAGCAAAATCAGTTTTTTAACAGTTACACATATAACTATTAACAAAGTGGGTCAGACTGGTAACCTCAGTAAAACTATCAACCTCAGGGAGAAGAGGGGAGGCTTTTTGTTGACACACAGCGAAGAAGGGATCTTGGTAGGCATGGAGAAAAAGTATTAAGTTGTAAGGTTGGGACAGGAACATTATGACTGGAAAACATAATGACCACTAAAAAAGGTGGACTGGCATTCACATGAGCTAATCACTGTCCCTCTCTGATAGTTAAAAAAGTTAATTGTTTTATAGGACCCATCTGTATCTTGTAATCTTCGTGAGGGGATCAAAACTACCAGACTTTCTGTCTTCTTTGGAAGAGATAAAAACTCCCCTGATTATACAAGGACAAATACACCTTTTGAGGATGGTACCTTGTTAACTTGGGGGCTTAAAGATAAGTAAATCCCTTATATATAATATATTTCCCATGTCATACATCTTAATAGTGGAAAAGTCTTGACCAGCTCAATCATTTGCTGGAATTTTGACATAAAATTTTTTTCCTAAAATCAAGAAAACAGAGTGTAAATTTCTGGCCAAGGAATATGCAAAGATGAAAAAATATTAGATGATTACTATCATTCTGGTCTCCCTGCAGTATACAACCCCTTACTAAATTCTAATTGTTTTCAGAGAGATCTCCTTGCAAAGAGATCAACTTTAAAAATTGTCATTTGTCTTTGAAAAGACTTAGATTTCAATGAGCTAGTTTCAGAGTGACTTAGCAAGCCAAGATGAAGCTATTCACAATACATAATGAGGCATATGTGTAGCTAAGGTTATAAAAAGCACAGTATCATGAATTATTCTTGCTCTTATTATTTGCCAGGTGGTAGGTAGCCCTGCCCTATGCCATGTGGTCAGGGAATCAAAGTCTCCTTTGTAAAAGACCTGCAGTAAAATAAACTTTAAACCTTTATCACAATCACTGCATTGCCTGAAGGAGGATTCTCCAAATCGATCAGGCAAAAAATTCTGGGTGATATTAATATTAGTAGTCTTTCCTTTCTCCACCAACACACCTTCTCTGACTACAAACCTCTAATATTGGTAACATAGGTAAGATGACAGATAGAAGGTGAATAAAACAGAATGTATGTACTTTTTAAAAATGGCAGCTTTACTTAGAAAATCATTGAAGATATATTGTATGTAAGGGATTTACTTAATTGAAGATGACAGTTGAAGATCACTATTTGTGTTTATGCATGACTAAAAAAGCTAATATATGACCCAATGTCCTTTTCACATTATGAATATGTAAACATTATACTTTTATATGAAACTGTGGTTGTGATTTATAAAGCCTACCACTTTTATTTGCTGCTGTCTTTAGCTGTTTATAAAGAGGAATAGTTTATGTACACTTTCTTCCTGTAGGAAGATTCCAGTTCTAAAACAATTATACTGTAGTCTTATTTTAGACATGCTGTACTTTAATGAAAAGTAATAAATAAGTAAATTATCAGTATAATGACGGGTGGAAACAGAATAAATATGTAGCAACATAAATATTAATAAAGAACCACATAACAGCACTTTTGCTGAATATAGTATTAAAAATAATAAGCTTATCATCTGCATTAATTGGGGAAGGGAAGTTAGAACAAAGCTTGTTTAAAAATGCTAAAGGGATAATGCAAAATGGGAGAGAAGGAAGTACATAGAAGCTAGCAAAACTTTTTTTGGGGGGAAGGGTGTCTAGAAATGAAGGGTATGAATAAGGAGTAACAAAAGCAGTTAGGTTGGCAAGGAGTAGCAGATAGAGGGATTCTTGCTTAGGTTTGCCATTTGGAGGAATGGCTATAGTAATAATACTAACTACATTTATACAGAGCTTTAAAGTTTGCAACCCATTTTTTTCATTGCAACCCTGTGACAGATGAGGGACTGAGTGTCTGAGTAGTTGTAAGTTGCCCCATCATCACCTTAGGTGGCTAAGGTAAGATTCAGACACAGATCTGACTTCTAAGCAGAATACTTTTTATGCTATACCTTGCTGCTTTTCAACGTGGGAATTATCTATTCAGTAGCCACTCTGTATGTTAATCTAGACTTTGAGCTTCTGGTATTTTTGTGCTCACATTTAAAGTAAAAATATATAATGTCAAAAACTTATTTGACTAATAACTCTAAGGTAAAATGATAAAATAGAAATTGCTGAATTGAAATAATGAAAATAAAGTTGTTATACAAAAATATTATCATGAGATGAAAATCTCTTGTGAAAATAATCCTCTTGTCAGAAGTTTGGCATGAATTTAATAGCAGGAGCCTATTTTCCTGTTAGAACACTTGTTGTTATTGGTATTAACACTTGTTTTTCTTTTTTTCTTTTTTCCTTGCTTTCTCTGGCAGCTTAGCCAAACTGTGAAACAAGCCCGTCAACAACTGGCTTCCAGAAAAACTGCAGATGGAGAGAAGCCATTAGGATTTTCAGAAGAAAGCACAGAAAGTAACCCTACCCAAGAGGTAAATTAGTTTGCTAAAAAACTCCACTGAGCCAAAATAGCAGTTCAGAGTGAACTCTAAGAGTATATGAATGTAAAAGATATAAGTTTAAAGAGTATTCTAAAACTGACAAGTCTACAGATTAAAATTCCATTCTATAGTGTCTTTTATATTTTCTTCAAAGTGCCTGAGATTAGATGCTGAACTCATATAACCTTGTGTTGTCTTAGTTTATAGAATTCCTTTTGAATTCTTGATTAGAGGTTTTTACAAAATTTCTCCATTACATCCTTTGAACCATATCTGCACTTCCTGCATTTCCAGTTGGTTGCTTGCTGAATATAATTTCTTAGATGTCCTACCAGATGTCAAATTCCACACATCTAAAACCCAATTTATTATCTTTCCTTTCTCCCTCTAAAGCCCAGCCACTTCTTTATTTTAAAAATTTATTTATTTTTAGTTTACAACATTCAGTTCCACAAGCCTTTGAGTTTTAAATTTTCTCCCCCCCTTTCACTTCCTCCTCCCCAAGAAGGCATGCAATCTGATACAGACTCTATATATACATTCATATTAAACATTTTCGAATTAGTCATGTTGTAAAGAAGAATTATAACCAATGGAGAGAAACATAAGAAAGAAGAAACAAAACAAAAAAGAGAGAAAGCAAATAGTATGTTTCAATCTGCATTCAGACTCCATATTTCTTTCTCTGGATGTGGACAGCATTTTCCATCATGAACCTTTTGGAGTTGTCTTAGAACCTTGCATTGCTGATAAGAGCCAAGTGTGTCAGAGTTAGTCATTGCAGTGTTACTGTTACTGTGTACAATGGTCTTCTGGTTCTGCTCACTTCACTCAGCATCAGTTCATATAAGTCTATCCAGGTTTTTCAGCTCATCATTTCTTATAGCACAGTAGTATTCCATTACATTCATATACTACATTTTGTTCAGCCATTCCCCAATTGATGGGCATCCCCTCAATTTCCAACTTTTTGTCACCACAAAAAGAGCTGCTATAAATATTTTCATACATGTGGGTCCTTGTCCCATTTGTATGATCTCTTTGAAAACTCACCCATTTCTTCAGATTTCTTGATGACATCATTATCCTTTTAGTCACTCAGGTTATAGCCTTAGAACCATCCTAAACTTTTCCCTTTATTTCACTCCCACATTCAATAAGTTTCCAAATTTTGTTGGTTCTGTCTTTATAATACATTTCTTCATTTCCCTTCTCTCTACTCACATTGCTGCTATTGTAGTAAAAGCCCTTATGTCCTATTATCTGTGTTTTTGCAATAGTCTCCTAATTGTCCCTGATTCTGGTCTCTTTTCTCTCTAATACATTCTCCTTATAATTGTCAAAATAATCTTCCTAAGGCATAGGTCTAACTGTGGTATTCTTCAGGTCAAAAGTCTTCAGTAGTGTGCTTTTACCTTGAGGACGAAATACAAATTCGTTTAAGACTGCTGTTTGAGGCCTTCCACAGTCTGACTCCGAGTCTTTCCGTACTTATTTCATAGAATTCATATATAACATACATACATTCTGAGGTACATTCAGATGTGCTACTAGTTGCTTTTTCCTCCCACCATGAAATTAACATACTATCTAACTTCACATACACTGGCATAACTGAAATATATTCTCTCTTAACATCTACTTTTTAGAATCCTTAGTTTCTTTCTAGGCTTAGCTGAAGCAGAAACCTACTCTCTTGTCCCTGTGCCCCTTAGTTTTAGCATCTTCTCCCTCCTCTGTATTCATACTATATCTCCCTCCACATAGATTTTAAAATTTTTAAGAAAAGGGACCATTATTTCATTTTTCTTTGTACTTCCAGCACCTAGCACAGTGCCTTTAATAATGAGTGAATAAAAAATGGTTGTTAAGTTCTATACTGACTCTTCCTTAGGTTAGCTTCTTATTAAGCATATACTTGAATACTTCTATGGGTCTGTGATTACTCCCTGTAATGATGCAGATTACAATTAATCCACACCTCATCCTTTGCTATTCCTGTCCATGTCCTTTCCTAAATCTTGCATAAACTATCTATCAGACCTCTGAGGGCCTTCTGCTAGTACTTTTTAACATTTTCTGGGTGCCAGTATAGCCTTCAGGCTGCCCAGCTGATATACCTCACTCTAATTATATGAATAGTCCACATTTTTTCTGATCATAAATTTTCTGGATGATTCTTTCATTCCACTTT
This sequence comes from Gymnobelideus leadbeateri, assembly GCA_011680675.1. Lineage (NCBI taxonomy): Eukaryota > Metazoa > Chordata > Mammalia > Diprotodontia > Petauridae > Gymnobelideus > Gymnobelideus leadbeateri. Next base: position 164,845 of record WOXC01001384.1, on the reverse strand, counting down.
TTGCATATAGATAATTGTTTTGTTTTGTTTTGTTTTGCTTTTTGGAGGGCAGTTGGGGTTAAGTAACTTGCCCAAAGTCACACGGCTAGGTTTTTGTTTGTGTGTGTTAAGTGTCTGAGGCCGGATCTGAACTCAGTTCCTTCTGACTCCAGGGCCAGCGCTCTACTCACTGTGCCACCTAGCCGCCCCCATATAGATAATTGTTGGTAATATAGTTCAGTCTACTTATATCCATTAATGCATCTTTTGATTCCTGCTGGTTTACTTATTGATATCCTTGAAAACTGAGATGTATCATGATTAGCAGCTCTATGGCATCACCATTTTTAAATGAGTATTTGTTTAAAAGACTAGCTTAGTTGAATCATTGACAGTGCTTCATGGTTTTCACAATCTGTTTAGTTGTGGACCCATGTCATCATCCATCTACATTGCCTGCTTTTTCAAGATATTGGACTGTGAATGGACCACCTATCCAGTTATGTGTTATAATTAGGACAATAGACATTTTTAATCCATTTAGCTTTTCTAGTGTGGCCACTTTCTTCTCTTGAGTAGTCTTGTATTTCTTAGAGGAAAACCCTTAATATTCTGTGGCTTAATGCAGTCAGCACAATAGGAGCGCTAAACAGAACCATCTGGCAGATTTTACCATCTCCAGGAAATAACTTTATTTGGATTCTCTGCAAGATATTCTTCATGATAGTGGCCAGTACTTTGACAACAGTCTCCCTATTTTATGCCTCATTTTGATAGTAAAAGATCATTGAACAAGCCTTGATCAAACACAACATTTTTTCTGGTTGCATAAATAAAAGAATCTTAACATTTACATGGGAGACACTTCTGCCATAGAAAAGCCTTAATAAAGGCTCTTTTTTTGCTACTGAGTGAAATGATATTCTATAACCAACAAAGCAAAATCTTGTATTTCCTGCACTTTTTAGTTACCAATATGACTAGGAAGATATTATCTGTTATAGAAAATTGTTTGTAGAAACCCTCCTTTCACTCATTTTCATAAAAAATTCCTTTAATATGTAGGTAGATCATTCTCATGGAGATTTTATAGAGATGTGAAAGTAGACTTACTGTATTGGTAAGTTGTTGCTTCTCTGTCATTTTGCTAGGCCTTTCTAATTTGTTCTTGATTTTTCTTTTTTGGTGATCTGTTCAAATCCATTGACTCAGAAATTATTTCTATATAAGTAACTAGTAGTTTCCTGGCTGTTGTGATATTTAGGGTACATCATGTTTACAGATTCAGAATCTCTTATTGAAAGAATGATACAGGGGTATGAGGCTTCTGTTTAGTATTTATCACCACAGTCATTCAAGCCTTGAATGTTGTTTCAGCTTTGCAGATATAAACAGAAAGACAGGATGGCTAATTGGATAGAATATTGGACTGATCAGGAAAACTTGTGTTAGTCACTTAACCTTTTCCTGCCTCAATTTTTTTCATCTATAAAATGGATATAAGTGCAGTACCTACCTCAAAGAAACTGTTTTGAAAATCAGATTTGATAATGTACTAGTGTGCTTTATAAGTCTTAAAGTGCTATATAAGAACTATTGTTACAAACTTTTGACTCATTTAACTTTTTTTTTTTTTTGCTTTTTGGAGGGCAATTGGGGTTAAGTAACTTGCCCAAGGTCACACGGCTAGGTTTTTGTTTGTGTGTGTTAAGTGTCTGAGGCCGGATCTGAACCCAGGTCCTTCTGACTCCAGGGCGGGCGCTCTACTCACTGTGCCACCTAGCCGCCCCTGACTCATTTAATTTCAAACCGTATTTTCTAACATTTTTTACCATCCTTTTTTGTGCCTACCTTTACTTTACATCGAAATCCCTGAATATTATTGAGCATGTGTTGACTTGGCTTGGAGGATCTTATCAAGTGCTTCATAGAATTTCTTTTCTTTTCCTCTGAACTAAATATTTTTATATAAGTTGTAATTATTTCCATAGGGATCTTTTTGCTTATATTCATCAAAAGCATTTCAAGGTAAGGTGATCAAGTGTCTCATGTAATGATATTGCTTGTTGCCTTTAAGTATAATGAACCAACTCTCTCAACTACTCTGTTCACCTTATCCTTCTGTTTATCTGCAATTTCCTTGTGTCTTCTTGCTTTGTGTATTGAGGATAGTCAGTATTGAAATTTCTCAGTTCCTCTTATAATATAGTAACTCATTTTTCTTTGGATGAAGATTTTTATTAGAGTACCAACAATTACATTTCATGTTTATAGAAAATCTAAAAATGATTTGATTCATAGCATCTTGTAACCTCTTTGATACCACTGACATCGTCACCACAGAAGGAGAAAGAGGCATATAAGGAGGGATGTTTTGTGTTTTCACAGGTTTTCATGTTTTCATGGGTTGCTGTGACCAAAGAATAGCTTGGTAACTGAGTTACTAGTTCTGACCTTTCCAGACTTAAATAGGTTGGCTCTTAGACCACAAACTTGATATGACCTTCATTGATATAACCTAGGTCACCTCTACATTGTGATGAGGCTTCAGAGTAGGATTTTCCTGAAACATTTGGTTATTGGAGTGGGACATTGGGGGAGAAAGAGAAAGGAATAAACATTTATATAGTATCTACTATGTGCCTAGTACTGTGAATATCTGATTTCTTACAGATAAGTCCAGAAATATATACTTTCTCCCTTTTTTTTTTTCAATTTCTCAAATGATTTACTTAGTTCTTCTTTGCTCTGTACTAAATGCATATTACCTCTGTAGCTATTAAGTGATAAGGTTTCAATTAATAAATGTTTGGATAGGGGCACTTGACCTCTTTATGAGGTTTTTTGATTGAATGCTAGACCTGGACTCAGGAAAATCCAAGTTCAAATCCTGTCTCAGACCCTTATAACCTGTGATTTTGAGCAAGTCACATAACTTATTTTCTTAATATCATACCCTGTAAAATAGGTATAATTACAGTACCTACCTTATAAGATTACCATGAGGATCAAATGAGCATATCAGTATAAAGTGTTTTTGCAAACCTTTAAAGCTCTATGCAAATGCGAGTAGTTGTTACATTGTTAATCTCTTCTCACATTTTTTTAAAACAGGATTCAAATGAAAATGGTCCAAGTCATTATTCTTTTATTCTTATATGTTTATATATTTTATATATTCTTATATGTTTAATGTTCTGCAGATAATATGGATACTATGTGAATAGTAAGGTTGTTTTTTGTAATCAAATGGGTATTGAAATATAAGCTTATATTCTGTAGACTCACTAAAGGCAACTTCAGAACAACTTCTAGCCACATTTAGAGACAGCATATGATAATGGATAGGATTCTAGATCTGGAATCAGGAATATTTAACTATGAATATATCACTTATGAACATGTAAGCACCGGAGACAGGATTTAAACCTAGGCCTCATGGAAAAAGAAGGAATTACATTAGGATTTAAGGATTTACTAGAACTTGTTTGGGGCATTTTTCTTTGTCTGTCCACCATGCCTGGAATGCTCTCCCTCTATTGCTGTGACTACTGACCTCTCTAACTTCCTTTAAGTCCCAGCTAAAATATCACCTTCTACAGGAAGCCTTCCCCAACCCCTCTTAATTCATGTACCTTTCCTCTTTTAATTATTTTCTGTTTAACCTGTATAAGATTTGCTGTGTATATATTTGTTTGCCTGTTACCTCCACCCGTTGTATTGTAAACTCCTTGACAGCCAAGACTGTCTTTTGTCTTTTTTGTGTCCTCTGCTCTTAGCACCATTCCTAGCACACACAGTAGGAGCTTAATGAAATGTTTATTGATTGATCTGTTGGGAGATGGAACAACATGAATAAATACAAATTATCAGAAAGCATTAGATATTTAGGGGGCATGATGAGTAGTTTATTTTGACTAAAAAAGAGAGTAATGAGTTCTCTTCTCACTAGAGGTTTCCAGGTAAAAGTTCTGTGACTTCTTGTCAGATATGTTGTAGAAGGGAAATCTTATGACCTCTTAAATAATATAAGGTGACCTCTTAATCCCTTTCAGCTCTGCAATTCTGTAATATGAAATAATTTGGGAAAGATAGGATGAGACATGAGGGCACAGGGTGGTGGGGGGAGGGAGGAAGAGAGAATGAATCTTGAATGCCGCACCAAGGAGTTGGAATAATCAAAGGTAGTTCCCATGAGCTCAATTATCATTTATATGCTCATGATTCCCAGATCTGTATTTCTATCCCTAGTCTCTGCTGAGCTCTAGTCATGTGTCTCTAACTGCCTCTTGGAAATTTTAAACTGGAGATCCCATAGAAATGTCAAAAACATGTCCAAAACAACATTAAATTTCCCCTAACCTGTCCACCCATAATGCTTAAGAGATGAATCCCACTGAAAGAGTTTCCATCAGCTCTACTGGTTAGGGATATCCTCGTTTCCTGACTTATTTCAGTATTTTCCCTTTAGGTGATTTCATCTTTTTTTGGATGCCAAGTTATTGAAAGCATGGTGACATACACTACTGGAGTAGTTCATAAGTGCCATCATTTGTGATGTGGCACAATGCTGAAGCCCTGAAAACAGTGATTGGATTGTTTGTTTTAAGGCCACTGGGTTGGTTTTTTTTTGTTGTTGTTCACTTTACCCTTGTCTGGGAATTAACCGTTTTCTAGCCAGCTGGAGTTTATAAAAGGAGACTTAATTTGGAGCCTCTAGAAACCCCTTCATGAAAGCATAGGAGAAGTGTCTAGAGCCATATAAAAATATCTTGATCGGGGCAGCTAGGTGGCGCAGTGAGTAGAGCACTGGCTCTGGAGTCAGAAGGACCTGAGTTTGGATCCGGCCTCAGACACTTAACACACACAAACAAAAACCTAGCCATGTGACCTTGGGCAAGTTACTTAACCCCAGTTGCCCTCCAAAAAGCAAAAAAAAAAAAAAAAAATTTGATCCCTGTCTTCCTGGTGTAGGTGTTGGTGCTGTGTGCTGGTACATAATTCCCCTAACCTCTCCACCCATAATACCACCATCCTCCTAATCCTTTGCTGATCCTCAGTGGTTAGTGCCATTATAAAACTCAACTGGGATAATGTATGTAAATACTTTATTAGTCTTAAAGCACGATATAAAGACTAACTGTTGCTGCTGCTGTTGTTTTTATTATTTTGATTATGATTATTTCCTCTACATGGTCAATTGTAAGTTAATTGTAGAACTCAGTTTTTACCTTCTCAGGAATCTGGTGAGACAGCTGCTTTTCTGCGTAAGCACTCCCCAGTGACGTACTTTCTAAGGCCTTTAGAAACACAGAATTTTTAGCAGTACTGTGTTTTAGAGGGTTAGGTTGGTTCCAGGATACTGGTAGAGGAAGGTGATTGAATCAGGTTTATTAGATCCTAGGGTCTGACGTGGGGCATTGTGTGGAGCATGCTCCAGTGATTTGACTGATGTTTTTCCAGAAAGAGTCTGTCCACAAACTTGACTTGAAATCATTATTCACAGGGAGAGAGGATTAAATCAGATATAACAATGTTGTATAAACCAGTCTTATATGTCAAAGGTGCCACTAGGTTTAAAGTATTATTTTTATATTGAAATCAGAGTGTGTGCTTCCTTCTCAAGACTATTTGTGTGTTTCCTGGGTAAAGCATTAGGGAAAAAAGTTCACTTCTTTTGAGCAGTGACTGAAAATGGAACTAAGACTTTCTTTTGTAAGTGAAATCAAGTTTATTACCCCTCCCTCAAGCCTAGACTGCTTTCTACCCCCTTAATTACCAGGGGTGGGAGCCTGCCACTCAGGAAAGGAGGAGGGTCTATAACTCCAGTTGCTCTAAACTATTTCCTTGTTGGGTTTGCCTTTAGTCACATCAGAATCACCCTGGCTGTAAATGTTATTTCAACTGTAAACATAGAAACAAAAAAATGGTCCTTGCTTATCTTCTTGCCATATTATAAAACCATGAACCTTTTGGAATTGTTTCCATTTTAGAACACAAGGGCAAGTAGCAGTCAGTGTAACTGGTGTCTTTTGCAATCAGACTTAGGAGGTATGATATTTGTTGTCATACATCACCTATCCTACTTTATTCCGTAATATATCAAACTTGGCCTTCGAAAGTTAGAGAACCTCATTGAAGACTCTCACCAAAGCCTAGAGTATGACCACTCACATATTACTCCTGTTTGAAGAAGGCAATAGCGAAAGGACTCTCCTGAAAGATCAGAAAGATATGCTCCTTCTAGCCCAGGCAGAGATGGAGCAGCAGAAAGGAAACTCCTCTGGGTTACTTGCTAGGACTATAATGCTACAGTTGCTTTGGCAGTATAAAGTTAGGTTCTGAGAAGTTGGTTAATTTATCTTTATAATCCCTTGATGTACCAGATTAACTCAGCCTATCAGGACTGATCCCAAGGCTTTTGATGAAACCTAGAGTATTATTTCTTAATTAATCAAATGCTTTATTAACTTCTGGTTTACATCATTCATTTCCACCAGATTATGAGTTACATTTTCCCCCCATTTTTCCCCTACCCACCACCCCAGAATAGCAGTCCCACCAGATATCCCCTCATCCAATCTGCTCTCTCCCCTATCTTCTCCCATACCCCCTTCGACTTTGCCATTAGGGCAAGGTGAATCTCTGAGCCCCACTGCCTGGACATCTTATGAAACATTTAATTTTAAAACTTCGATTTTCAGATCCATTCCCTTTCTCCCCTGTCACCCACTCCCTCTGAGAAGATAAGCAATTCAGTATGTGTTGTACATGTATATCTATGCAAAACATTACCATATTAGATATATTGTAAAAGACTGCTTATATTTCCCTCCCACCTGTCTCACCTCCCACCTGGTCCATTCCCTACTTTGATCCTGTCCCTCTTTGATAGTGGGTACTTCTAATCTCCCCTCTCCCCAGAATGCCCTCCCCTCCATCATCCCCCCTCTCATCCCCCTTTCCCCTACTCAGGAGAGTGAGTGAGGGTAAGATATTCCATTTAGTATGTATGTGGTTCTCTCCTTGAGCCAACTTCAGTGAGAATATGGTTTTGCCTTTTTGCCTTCCTGTTCTTCCCCTCCCCTGCAACTACTTCCCCTTGCCTCTTCTACATGAGATAGTTTGCCCTACCCTGTCTCTCTCCATCTCCTCTTGCCACTTTCCTCTCTCACTTCTTGACTTCACCCCTTAAGAATCATCCCTTCCTTGGGGTGGCTAGGTGGCACAGCGAGCAGAGAGCCAGCCCCGGAGCCAGAAGGACCCGATCTCGGATCTGGCCCCAGACACCCAACACAGAAACAAAAACCCAGCCACGTGAACCTGGGCAAGTCACCCAACCCCAATTGCCCTCAAAAAAAAAAATAATTATCCCTTCCCATCAAATTCAACCTGTGCCCTCTATCCATGTATACCTGTGAACATATGCCATGTACCCTTCTTCAATTATTTTCATAATGAGAAAGGTTTCATCAAACACAGTTATTGTTTTCCATGTAGGATTGTAAATAGTCCAACTTTGATAAGTTCTTTTTGATTTCTTTTCCTTGATTACCTTCTCAAGCACCTCTTGCTTCTTGTGTCTGAATGTCAAATTTTCTATTCAACTCTGGTTTTTTCACCAAGAATGCTTGAAAGTCCTCTATTCCACTGAATGACCATATTTTCCCCTGAAACAAGATACTCAGTTTTGCTGGGTAGGTGACCCTTGGGTTCATTCCCAGCTCTTTTGCCCTCTGGAATATCATATTCCATGCCCTTCGATCCCTCAGTGTAGAAGCTGCCAGGTCCTGGGCTATTCTGATTGTGTTTCCACAATATTGAAATTGTTTCTTCCTGGCTGCTTGTAGTATTTCTCCTTGATCTGGGGATTCTGGAACCTGGCTATAATATTCCTGGGAGTTTTCTTTTTGGGATCTTTTTCAGGAGGTGATCTGTGGATTCTTTCAACCTCTATTTTGCCTTCTGGGTCTAAAACATCAGGGCAGTTTTCCTTGAGAATTTCTTGAAGGATGATTTCTAGGTTCTTTCTTTGATCATGGCTTTCAGGTAGTCCAATAATTTTTAAATTATCTCTCCTGGATCTATTTTCCAGGTCAGTGGTTTTTCCCATGAGATATTTCACATTGCCTTCTAATCTTACATTTGTTTGGATCTGTTTAACAGCGTCTTCATTTCTCATAAAGTCATTAGCTTTCATTTGCTCCAGTCTAACTTTGAAGGAATTAATCTCCTCAGTGAGCTTTTGAGATTCTTTTTCCATCTGGCAAATTCAGCTTTTTAAGGCATTCTTCTCCTCATTGCCTTTCTGAGCCTCTTTTGCCATTTGAGTTAGTCAATTTTTTAAGGTGTTATTTTCCTCAGTCAGGCTGTTGACTGTCATTTCATACTTTTCTTGCATCTTTTTCATTTCTCTTCCCAAATTTTCCCCCACTTCTCTTACCCGCTTCTTAAGGTCCTCTATGGCCTGTAGCCAGCTTGTATTTTCATTTGGGGCTTTTGGTGCAGGAGTTCTGATCTCACAGTCCTCCTCCATGCTTTGAGCCTCTTTGCCCCTAAAATAGGAGTCCAATGTTGAACTTTTCTGTTTATTTTGTTTCATTTGCCTAGTCATGTTGCCACTTAATTACTTGATTTTTGGGCTTGTTGCCACAGTAGGACTCTGCCACCAGACAGGGGAGCTTCCGCCCAAACGTGGGGTCTTCACAACTTCCGGAGGTTGGGTGGCCTCTGTAAAGCCTCCACCCACTCTGGCAAGTTGGATACCCACCCCAAACTTTCCCCCAGACCACAATCCAGATCCAGGCAGTTTAAAGCAAAAGCGATTAACCCCCAGACTGATTGCTGGATCTTCCTACAGTTTGCAAACCAGGAGCTAGAGCCACTACTGACTCTGCAAAATGGCTTCTGTGCAGCTGTTTCTTCAGCAGCTTTTTGCCCCCAGGGGAGGAAGCCACGTGTTCCCCAAATACTGGTCCCAATGTCCATAGGGCACTAACCTCTCACTTTGTCCTAGGCATATCTGTGCTGATAATTCTGGAATCGCCACAATTGCTGGTGTTCTGGGGTTCCACCAGCTGGCTGAAGGCCCGGCCACCCTGGGGCTAAAACCGCGGACCTGGGCTCGGCTCTGAGGGCTGCGTTGTCGGTTCCCAGCGTGCTGTGCTGCCTGCTCTCAGAGCGCTGTGCTGGCCACTCCCTGCAGGGCTGCTGGTCTGTCCTCAGCAGGAGGTTAGCTTCTCTGTGCCATTCTGTGGGTTCTGTGGCTCCAGAAGTTGTTCGGAGCTCCCTTTCACATTGTTTGAAATTTGTGTGGGGCAGAGCACATTGGAAATGCTGTTTCTACTCCGCCATCTTGGCTCCGCCCCCACCTAGAGTATTATTTCTAGTGTATTGCCCTTTCCCAGTCTATTGATATTTTGTTTGTCCTTTTTCAGAAAATATATTTTGGGAAGCTATCATCTGTTACTACAGATGAAAAGGGTACAGAAAAGCCCTCTCCTAACCATCTTCCAGGCAAGGTACCAGACCAGGAGAATAAAGAGGTAAGCTAGCCATAGGAAATAGCTACTTGTAATTTGAATAGAACTTGCCAAAATTATACTGCAAGTGGTTTGGGAATATAGCATTAGGACCTTAATGGAACTTAAAATATCTATATTAAAGTCCGTCTTTTTACCAGTATTACCCTACTAAAATTATCTAGTAGCTTTAATGAAATCCTAGTATATTATCACTATCATATTATATTTTATCACATTTTATATTTTTTAAAATTAAAACACTTTTCAGACAGTCATCATGGGTTTTACTAGTAAGGGAAGGACAAAAACATTCATTCCCTGTGGAGTCTTACAGAGGGCAAGTGGTACTCTATGTTGATGACAGAAAGCAGCAAAAAAGTAATAACTCCTTGTAGGACTGTATAATAACTCGTTTGTGGACAATAGCAATAGGGTTTATGGAGTTGGGCTAAGGGTTGCGTGTCCTATATTATGTTGTAAAATATAAATTACTCTAAAGCTGTAGTCAAAGTATAAAGGAGTATCACTAGTGTATTTCCTCCATTTGTAAACAAAAATGTATGTTTTGGTTTTTTGTTTTTAGAAAACATCATCTGGTATGAAAACTGATAGCGCCAGGGAGCCTACAGAACATACTGAAGAGGAGGGGGAGCCACAGAGAGTAATCTCAGGATTAGGGCTGGGTTTACTAGTACTGTTACTGTAACTGGTTTGGCAGTGTAGAGTTAGTACTACCTGGGCATGGAACTAAGAGAATAGTGTCCTATTTTATTCCCATAATTATATGTCAGAATTCCTTAGACTATTAAAATTGCCCCATACTTCTCACTGCAGCCAAGAGTATTTTTCCTCAAAAAAGCCCCTGTGTGGACCATTTATATATGGGGTTTGTGTCTTTATAGAAAACATTTTATTGGCTACCAGTATTTCCCTCAAATGTCACCATAGCAAATGAAGGAAGGAGAGAAAAGTTGCCTCTTAAAGGCCACTGGGAACTTTTACCTGGTCTTTATGCTCAGACTTCAGCAGAGATCAGGCAGAACAGAGAAACAGACAGAAGTAACTTGGATTGGGGCTTGCTAAGATTAGACTGGAGTCAATGTTGGGAGAGCAAGTAAGAGACTGGAAAATTGGGGATATAATTTGTATTTTCACCTTTTTCCTTCAATTTTGGCTGTTGCTAAGAGGTACTAGAACTTCTAATCCTGTACTAGGAATCCTCTCTCCAGTCATTGAACTCTGTAATGTAGTTTCTTTTGGCACTAGGAATCAACTAAGCTGGTATTCTACAAACACAAATTTCATAACTCCCAGGGTAAGAGATGAATCCCACTGAAAGAGTTTCCATCAGCTCTACTGGTTAGGGATATCCTCGTTTCCTGACTTATTTCAGTATTTTCCCTTTAGGTAATTTCATCTTTTTTTGGATGCTAAGTTATTGAAAGCATGGTGACATACACTACTGGAGTAGCTCATAAGTGCCACCAATTGCAATGTGGCACAATGCCGAATCCCTGAAAACAGCGATTAGATTGTTTGTTTTAAGGCCGCTGGTTGGGTTTTTTTTTTGTTCACTTTACCCCTCTCTGGGAATTAACCATTTTCCAGTCAGTTGGAGTTTATAAAAGGAGACTTAATTTGGAGCCTCCAGAAACCCCTTCAGGAAAGCATAGGAGAAGTATCTAGAGCCACAAAAAGATCTTGATCCCTGTCTTCCTGGTTTAGGTATTGGTGCTGTGTGCTGGTACATAGTTTGCTCTTCCCCCTGCCCCCTGTGTGGGTGGGAATAGAAGATGTTAGTGTTGAGTAATGCCCATTTACACAATTAAAGAGGGAACGCTGAGCAAACAGCCTTGAAGTGGTAAAGAGGGAGATCATAGAGTATAACCTTCTTAAAAAAGAGGAGAATGTGTCTCATGCTGTTGAGGGTTAGTCTTTATTCTTTTCAGTATATATACTGTAGCTTTTCCCTCCATCCAATTCGTATTGTTTTCTTCGCCATACTAGTAATTTGTCCCCTTTATGCATTTGTTTCTGTGTTTCATTTAATCACAGTAAGTGTTGAGTGTATTGAGCAGCTAATGTGTGCAAGGTGCTGCACTCAAGTGTCCTTAGGTTACTATTCTTCTCATCTTATGATGTAAAAATGCTTATCAGAGTTATCATCCTTCTGTTGTGATTTAGGTGGGGGGAAAAGCCATCCTTTTTTTTTTTTTTAAAGGTGAACTTTTAGAAATCACAAAGAGGTAATCAGCAAATGAATTCTCAGTCTGAGAGTTTTTTGAGTGAAATGAGTTCAGAACTTTTATAATGCTGGTATTAGATGACAGTACTAGTCCACCCTTATGTCATATTGGACTTTTTCTTTATCTCTAGGGGGTATAATTTGAACCATCTTATTAAAATCTACACAATAAGTTTGTTGTAATTGAATTTTATTCTAATGGAAGAAATAAAGTTTCATGTCCCTCTTTGCTATATAATTAAGGACATATTTCAGGTTCCTGCTTCTCTTGCATTCCCATGAAGGGAAGTGAATCTGAATTCTAGATATCAGACCCTGATATTTTGGAACCCAGACCTTTATTTGTAAGGCTTAGGTTCAGCCCTGAACAAACTCAAGGCATGTACAAAACACCAAGATTAGTGTTAACTTCAAGAAGTTGTTCACCTCTCTCACCAAACTATCCATTGTTCGCTATTCTGTTCTTTGTTGACTGACTTCCTCTGAAGCTGGCTTCTTTCATTCTTTTATATTTTATTCTTTAATGTTTAGCTGTTTTGAGTTTGGGTTCTTCATAAAACTTAGATCAGTGTTGAAAAATAAAGGAATGACAAAGTATCAAAAAAAGTACTCTGTCCAAGTTTACATAGTTTGACATTTAAATGCAATTGGATTGTTTTGCAGCTTCATGGTGGTCCTCAATCAGGATTAAGAAGTGAGTTACATTTGCCATCATTTGAATATGGAATAGACCAAGAAGAAGACAAGAAGGAGGTATGTGAAATGTACTAACTTAAATGCACTACCATGGAATTTGTGCATTCTTGAAGTACCTGAAATAGCATCTGACCAAGAAGCTAGGTGGCAGAATAGATAGGTGCCAGGCCTACAGTCAGACAGACTCATCTTCCTGAGTTCAAATATAGTTTTAGACACTTACTAACTGTTTTGACCCTGGGCAAATCACTTAACTCTGCCTCAGTTTCCTAATCTGTAAAATGAGTTGGAGAAAGTAATGGCAAACCAGTTCAGTATCTTGACTAAGAAAACCCCAAATGGGGTCATGAAGAGTTGGACATTACAGAAACAACCAGACAATAACAAGAAGAAGACAAGAACTGGAACTATGAAATCCAGAAGCTTTGAAGCAATTACAATAATGACCAAAAAGTGAGTTTAGTAATTACAACAGTAATAAACTACTCTTCATTATCTGCAAATTATCCCAAGACTTCAGCAATTTAGTTACCATCATATATTTACAGCAAAATCTGGAATCTTAGACTAATCCTAAGTTATGCTTAATGATTCATATAATTTTGATTTGCTTCAGTAACTTAAATACATGCTTTTGGTAGGTTTAGGGACTTTTCCTTGTTCATTTTATTGCCTCATTAGGACCTAAACTTAGTTTAAACTAATGTTATTTGGGATGGCTAGGTTGTGCAGTGAATAGAGCACCAGCCCTGGAGTCAGGAGGATCTGAGTTCAAATGCGGCCTCAGACACTTAACACTTAATAGCCATGTGATCTTGGACAAGTCACTTAACCCCAGTTACCTTGCCTTCCCCCTCCAAAAAGCAAAAAGAAAAAAAAAAGCCCAAACTAATGTTATTTTACTCAGGGACTGGACATTATGCTAATATGACACACAAACTCTTTGCCTTCCGATAATAACAACAATAATAGTAATAGCTAACATTTATATAGCACCTTCTATGAGCTAGGCACTTTACAAATATTAATTCATTTTATCCTTACAACCACACTGAGAGATAGGTACTATTCTTATCTCTGTTTTATAGATGGGAAAACAGGCAGACAAGGGTTAAGGGACTTGCCCAGGGTCATGCAGCTAGTAAGTGTCTGAGGTCAAATTTGAGCTCAAGGCCCAATATTCTATCCATTGCACCATGTAACTGCTCTCAAGAAGGTCATATCCTAAAACTCAGTGTTTAGATAAGTCAACAATAATAGCATTTGACTTCATGTTACTTAACCGTTTGGACAAATACTTTCCCAACTTGTGCCTCAGCTGTGAGATTATCCTTACCTAATAGAGTTCTCATGATGAGAACTTAAATTGATTCTTATGTTTCCTACTTTAGTGTTACATACCTTTTTCTCTGTAGCTTTCATGTTTTTACCAAAGAACAAAAAATAGACATAACCTTATTTAGGAGAACAGATTAAATTGATAGTGCTTTGTCTTTGTCCCCAACATATCTTTGAATAGTCTCATATGTTGAGGTGTCCCAGAAGTGCAGTTTAAAGCACTACTTCTAATGAATATCTGAGGTGGAGGGAAATTAGGATCTTTTCAAGGCCCTTTGCCAGTTTCCTCATATGTGAAGTAGATATATTGTCATTTGAAAGTCCTCTGAGAGCTGGCTATTAGCAAATTTATAATACTTTTCTTTTAGCGGCAAAAGCAGTATTTAAGATACAGACGACTTTTCATGGATATTGAGAGGGAGCAAGTAAAGGAACTAGAGAAACAAAAAGAACTTAGGAAGAAGATTGAAAGGTAAGCCTTCTGGATTTCATTGGGAACGTAAAATCACCATTTCATCTTCTCTAGGAAAGCAGGGGTACTAGATTTTGTTTTAGATCAACAAAGCATTTGACAGTCTCTTGCACTATCCTTGTGAACAAGATAGATGTAGGCTAGATATTAGTATGATTATGTGGATTCATAATTTGTTGTATGATTGGTCCAGTGAAGACATATTAATGAGTCACTCTCAGCTTTGAAGAGAAGTCCATAGTGGAGTGCCCAGGGATTTGTTCTCAGCACTCTGCTTTTGATTATTTTTATTAGTGACTTGGATAAAATTGTAGAATGTAAATTTATAGATACCGTGAAACTGAGAGGGATGCTAATGTGATGGAAAACAGGACCCAAAAGATACTCCACAGGTTAGAGCAATGGCCATAAATTAACAACATGAATTCAATAAGGACAAATGTCTGCATTTTCCTTAAAAGTTAGTTTTATGGGCACGTTTTGGGAAAGTCATTGCTGAGATGCCTGTTCTGATTAAATATATCTGTGGATTTTTATACCCTTTAAGCTCAATATAAGTCAACATAATTAATGCTATCTTAGACTACATTCAAAGGGGCCTAGTATCCAAAATTCTGCTGTGGTCAAATCACATCTGTAGTACTGTATTAATTTTTTTTAAGCAATTGTGGTTAAGTAACTTGCTCAAGGTTACATGGCCAGTCATTATTTATGTGTGGGTGCTCATTTTCTGAGGCCGGGAATGATCCCGGGTAAGCCTGACACCAGGGCCGGCGCTCTTACTCACTGCGCCACCTAGCCACCCCTACTGTATTAAATTTTGAGAGATACATTTGAGGAAGATTGTAATGATGATAGCTCCCATTTGGGGTCTTAAAGTTTGAAAGATGCTTTACCTGTATTGTTTTATTTATACCTAGTAACATAGGCAAACTAAAACATATGCCAAAGATAGTGAGCAACATGGTTAGGGAAATGGAAAAATTAAGGGGCTAGGAGAATGTGTCATATGAGCATCATTTGAAAAAATGGTTGAGAAGACAAGGCTTTGGAGCAGGGAGAGGACATAGTAGCTGTCTTCAAGTATTTGAAGGTATTAGATTTGTTTTGCATATTCTTAGACAGCAGAACCTAGGCCCTCTAGTTGGCAGAGGTTGCAGAGGGACATCTGGATTTCATGAAAGGAAAAACAATTAAAGTTGTCCAAAATGTCAGTGACTGTCTAAGAAAGTAGTCTTCAGAGACTCAGTGTTATAGAAGGGTTCTTCTTGGTTATGTATATGTTGAATTAGATGACCCTTCCAACTTTTAGGTTCTGTGATTTTATATCTTTCACTGACTCATTGTGAACTAGCAATTTATTTAATCTGAATAGATAATCCTTGTATTCTCTAGCCTCGTTAATAGGACCAGGAGGCATTGCTCAGGAAGATATTGATAAAGGCATGCTCCTATTAATTTCTAAAACAAGACTTAATAGTTGATTTTTTTAAATTTAATAAAAAGATTCTTACTTTTTAGGAGCCTTTTAAAAGAAGATCCTCTGGTGTATTAAGTAGTTTAGAGGGGTAGAAGAACTTTCTAAAGTAATAAGAGCCACCACTAATTGTTCAGTAATTATGTGTGGATGGATACAAGACCATGCTTAGACTCTGATTAATAAGAAATAAAGGTAAAGCATACCTGAAATTATTATGTAAATGAATGGGAAACTATCACATTGTATTGGATAGTTTACACATACACACACACTGGATTGGATAGTTTTATTATCTCTGAATTATTATTATCTCTGAATCAACAAATATGTATTGAATACTAGCCTAGTGCAAGATATAGAATACCTTGTGAGAGATGTAAAACTGAATAAGGTGGGCCCCTCTCTGTCTTTGAAGAACTTACTACATGCTAAAGTTCCCTTGTATTTTGTTTTCTTGTCTAGCTCAAGGATACAATATTGTACAACACCCTTAATTTATAACAAATCTGTTATATACTTTGCAGTGGTTTCTATTACTAATATCAAGTAAGTCTCCTGTTCTTAATGAACAATAATGTTGGGCATTTTTATAGCTATTTAAATGGAAAGCACTTTACATATACTGTATCATTTAATGCGTCTTTGGTCACCTGGCTAGTAAATGTCTGAGGCAAGATTTGAAATTAGACCTTCTTGATTCCAAGTCCAGTACTCTGTCCATTATGATAAGCTATCTTCCATTAAAAAAAAAATTTGCCTTTTTTCACATGAGTTCTGGATAAATAGATTGAATATGGATAGATCAAAAAGTTAAAAGATGTTGTACTACATACTCCCTCCAGTCCCCAAAATTAGGTTTTAAGATTGGATACCAGAAGAACTAGGACACTAAAAAGAATTAGTGAGTAGCAAGAACTTTTCCCCTTATTTATACTGATAACCATTTCCTTGACCTTTTCCCATTATTTTTGTGTTGGAAGAGTTGAGGAAGAATGTTAGTTGTAAATGCTGCATGAGCAGCCTTGATTATATCGTACCTTATAAAAAAGGGGTTTGGGGGTTAAAGGAATGTCTTTTTCTGTTGAATCTTTTTTTCAGTTAACAAAAGGTAAGAGGACCTCTGAAATTTTTACATGAGGGTCCCACTAGAAAGAATTGTATTTAATGGATTTTACCAGTCACTTTAGATATTAGTCTTTTAACATCTAAGGGTAATTTTACTGTTGTGCCTAATGAGCCACTTGTCTAGATTTGCTGTGGTATAAAAACATTTTCGTAATGTTTTCCTAGAACTAGAAATGTCTTCAAAATGTTGTCTAGTTTGTCCTTCAGGAAGGACCATACTTAAGTATAGTCTCAGATTCCTTTCTTCTTCATAATGATCTTTAGGGATTGTAAATCTACAACATCTTTTAATAATCTGGGACTAATCACCTCGATTTCCAGGAAATGCTTCCCTTTTTCTGTTCCAGATCTTTCTTAGAGCCTGACTCTCTTGCCATTGCTATGATATGGTCAGCATCAAAAAACTTTTCGCTTCTCTATGTCCAGCGTATAAATATTTTTTCATGATGCAGCAGAGAAGAAAAAAGTAGACAGAAATTAATTTAGTCCATTTGGCTGAAATGGAGGCAGGCTTGTTGGGTGTTTTATGTCTAATCTAAATCTACTAATGACATAGTGGGTAATAATTCTTTGGACTGAATTTTCTGCTGACCTGAAATAGATGAACAATAACTTTCAGATTCTTTGAGAGAATTTCTTTTTTTTTTTTTAATATATATTTTTTTTAATTAAACAAATGCTTTATTAACTTCTGGTTTACATCATTCATTTCCACCAGATTGTGAGTTACATTTTCCCCCCATTTTTTCCCTACCCACCACCCCAGAATAGCAGTCCCACCAGATATCCCCTCATCCAATCTGCCCTCTCCCATATCTTCTCCCATACCCCCCTCAACTTTGCCATTAGGGCAAGGTGAATCTCTGAGCCCCACTGCCTGGACATCTTATGAAACATTTAATTTTAAAACTTCAATTTTCAGATCCATTCCCTTTCTCCCCTGTCACCCACTCCCTCTGAGAAGATAAGCAATTCAGTATGTGTTGTACATGTATAACTATGCAAAACATTACCATAGTAGATATATTGTTAAAGACTGCTTATATTTCCCTCCCACCTGGTCCATTCCCTACTTTGATCCTGTCCCTCTTTGATAGTGGGTACTTCTAACTTCCCCTCTCCCCAGAATGCCCTCCCCTCCATCATCCCCTCTCATCCCCCTTTTCCCTACTCAGGAGAGTGAGTGAGGGTAAGATATTCCATTTAGTATGTATGTGATTCTCTCCTTGAGCCAACTTCAATGAGAATATGCTTTTGCCTTTTTGCCTTCCTGTTCTTCCCCTCCCCTGCAACTACTTCCCCTTGCCTCTTCTACATGAGATAGTTTGCCCTACCCTGTCTCTCTCCATCTCCTCTTGCCACTTTCCTCTCTCACTTCTTGACTTCACCCCTTAAGAATCATCCCTTCCTTGGGGTGGCTAGGTGGCACAGCGAGCAGAGAGCCAGCCCCGGAGCCAGAAGGACCCGATCTCGGATCTGGCCCCAGACACCCAACACAGAAACAAAAACCCAGCCACGTGAACCTGGGCAAGTCACCCAACTACAATTGCCCTCCAAAAAAAAAATAGTCATCCCTTCCCATCAAATTCAACCTGTGCCCTCTATCCATGTATACCTATGAACATATGCCATGTACCCTTCTTCAATTATTTTCATAATGAGAAAGGTTTCATCAAACACAGTTATTGTTTTTCCATGTAGGACTATAAATAGTCCAACTTTGATAAGTTCCTTCTGACTTCTTTTCCTTGATTACCTTCTCAAGCATCTCTTGCTTCTTGTGTCTGAATGTCAAATTTTCTATTCAACTCTGGTTTTTTCATCAAGAATGCTTGAAAGTCCTCTATTCCACTGAATGACCATATTTTCCCCTGAAACAAGATACTCAGTTTTGCTGGGTAGGTGACCCTTGGGTTCATTCCCAGCTCTTTTGCCCTCTGGAATATTATATTCCATGCCCTTCAATCCCTCAGTGTAGAAGCTGCCAGGTCCTGTGCTATTCTGATTGTGTTTCCACAATATTGAAATTGTTTCTTCCTGGCTGCTTGTAGTATTTTCTCCTTGATCTGGGGATTCTGGAACCTGGCTATAATATTCCTGGGAGTTTTCTTTTTGGGATCTTTTTCAGGAGGTGATCAGTGGATTCTTTCAACCTTTATTTTGCCCTCTGGGTCTAAAACATCAGGGCAATTTTCCTTGAGAATTTCTTGAAGGGTGATTTCTAGGTTCTTTCTTTGATCATGGCTTTCAGGTAGTCCAATAATTTTTAAATTATCTCTCCTGGATCTATTTTCCAGGTCAGTGGTTTTTCCCATGAGATATTTCACATTGCCTTCTATTCTTTCATTTGTTTGGATCTGTTTAATAGTATCTTGATTTCTCATAAAGTCACTAGCTTCCATTTGCTCCAGTCTAACTCTGAAGGAATTAATCTCCTCAGTGAGCTTTTGAGATTCTTTTTCCATCTGGCAAATTCGACTTTTTAAGGCATTCTTCTCCTCATTGCCTTTCTGAGCCTCTTTTGCCATTTGAGTTAGTCTATTTTTTAAGGTGTTATTTTCCTCAGTCAGGCTGTTGACTGTCATTTCATACTTTTCTTGCATCTTTTTCATTTCTTTTCCCAAATTTTCCCCCACTTCTCTTATCTGCTTCTTAAGGTCCTCTATGGCCTGTAGCCAGCTTGTATTTTCATTTGGGGCTTTTGGTGCAGGAGTTCTGATCTCACAGTCCTCCTCCATGCTTTGAGCCTCTTTGCCCCTAAAATAGGAGTCCAATGTTGAACTTTTCTGTTTATTTTGTTTCGTTTGCCTAGGCATATTGCCACTTAATTACTTGATTTTTGGGCTTGTTGCCACAGTAGGACTCTGCCACCAGACAGGGGAGCTTCCGCCCAAACGTGGGGTCTTCACAACTTCTGCCAGTTGGGTGGCCTCTGTAAAGCCTCCACCCACTCTGGCAAGTTGGATACCCACCCCAAACTTCCCCCCCAGACCACAATCCAGATCCAGGCAGTTTAAAGCAAAAGCGATTAACCCCCAGACTGATTGCTGGATCTTCCTACAGTTTGCAAACCAGGAGCTAGAGCCACTACTGACTCTGCAAAATGGCTTCTGTGCAGCTGTTTCTTCAGCAGCTTTTTGCCCCCAGGGGAGGAAGCCACGTGTTCCCCAAATACTGGTCCCAATGTCCATAGGGCACTAACCTCTCACTTTGTCCTAGGCATATCTGTGCTGATAATTCTGGAATCGCCACAATTGCTGGTGTTCTGGGGTTCCACCAGCTGGCTGAAGGCCCAGCTGCCCTGGGGCTAAAACCGCGGACCTGGGCTTGGCTCTGCAGGCTGCGCTGTCTGTTCCCAGCATGCTGTGCTGCCTGCTCTCAGAGTGCTGCGCTGGCCGCTCCCTGCAGGGCTTCTGGTCTGTCCTCAGCAGGAGGTTAGCTTCTCTGTGCCATTCTGTGGGTTCTGTGGCTCCAGAAGTTGTTCGGAGGTCCCTTTCACATTGTTTGAAATTTGTGTGGGGCAGAGCACTTTGGAAATGCTGTTTCTACTCCGCCATCTTGGCTCCGCCCCGAGAGAATTTCTGCTTAAAGCTTTTGTTTTGTTATTCAGTGATATTTTTCTCTTTTTGGTGGTCTTTCCTGTTCACAAGTAAATTAGGAAGTCCTTTTACTGTCTTGGAGGTAACATTAGAAGACCTCCTTTGTTTGTAAAAATATATAAGTGTGTATATGTATAGATATATAAATATAGCTTCAGCTAACTGAAGATATTTTTTAAAATAATTTCTTGTCTTTCTATGCCAAAATCCTTTTTGGGTTCTCGGTGCAGATAATATATAATTTAATGACTTTATGATATAAGAACTTTGGCAGCATCCTGAAGTGATTATATCTAATCTAGATGCTTTAGTACTAAAGCTGGAACCCCAGTTACTATTCTAAGGTCCTGATAATTTGGGAAAGGTGGTGTGGAGGGCTCCTCTACTTTCAACCTGAATGCTGCTCAGGGTCCTGTTGTTGTAACATAGAGCCTTAGCAGGTTCCACAGAAATTAAAGGGTCTGAATGTATTCTTCATAATTCTATGAAAGTTTTGGCATGTCTTCTAATTTGAAATTCAGAAACATTTCACTCACAGTTAATCCCAAGCCACTGGGGAGCCCCAAATGAGTATGCAATTAATTTGAGATAAGGCCAGCTAAATCCACAGGATTTAGATCATATATATCATACTAATACAGCTATCATATATGTATGTATGTATATGTATATAGCTAAATCATCTCACTAAATCCACCTTAGTTTTAGGAAGCATAACACTTCTTAAGCTGCTTTTCATCTTATTTTAAGCCTTCAGAGTATACTGGGCCCAAAATTGCTGCTTCCCTTGAAATTGTCATATAGTTTTCAGGGATCTAAGAAGGGGTCCACTTCTCAGGAAGGATGCTATTAGAATTCATAGATTAGTGGAAAAGAGACAGATGTACAGAGAATGGAATTTACAATATCAGCAATATTAGGGGCTGCATGGTATTGTAGAAAGAACACATGGATTTATCATTAAGTTTGGCTCTGTTTTGTTCCTTACTGCCTTTGTGACCTTAGGCAACTCACTTAACTTCTGGACCTCAGCCTTCTCATTTATAAAATGGAGTTGGGACTTCTTGGACTATAGATAGTCTTTTTTAGAAATTTTTTTTGTTCATGTGTAAGTTCTAAACTGTTTCCCTCCCTCCCTCCCCACCCCATACTAGAGAGAGCCACCATTTCACACACACACACACACACACACACACACACACACACACACACACACTATGCATACTTGTATTTATCAGTTCTTTCTCTGGAGGTAGATAGCATCTTTTTTCATAGGTCCTTTGTAGTTGATTTGAATATTTATAATACTTAGAATAACTTAGTTGTTCAGAGTTACTATTTGAACGTTATTGCTGTTACTGTATACAGTGTTCTCTTGGTTTCAGTCTTCAATATTTCATGCAAGTCTTTCCATATTTTTCTAAAATCAACCTGCTCATCATTTCTTATGGTGCAGTAGTATTCTATCATGGTCGTATATCACAACTTGTTTAGCTATTCCCCAATTGATGGGCATCTCCTCAATTTCCAGTTCTTTGCTACCACAGTGGTATTGCTGGGTCAAAGAGTATGCGCAGTTTTATAACTCTTTGGGTATAATTCCAGATTGCTCAGTTCACAGTTCTACCAACAGTGTATTAGTGTTTCAATTTTTCCACAGACTGTATGTGTTTTCTAAAATCTCTACAGGTCTGAATCCTATAACATTTTAGCTCAGTTATAGTTCTGACCTTAGCTTTAACCTGTAAACCACCTGATTTTTTTTATAGCTCCACACAGTTATAATAGCACTTAAAGTTTATGATCCTAAAGAATCTTAAAGACAGAAGTGAAATTACCCCCTTTTTTTAAGACTCAGAAACCTTTTCTATCATATCATCTTGGAGAGCTTCTGTTCTAGCATTAATATATTTTGAAAAGAAATAGAAACAATACTAATCTTTGTAGTAGTACAACAGGAAGAAATCCTTGGAGTTAAAGGGCAGACCGGAATTGAAGCCAAAAGGAAGGATTTTCGGGTTTCAACTTTGCAATATGCATTTACTAAATTTACTAAATCTTTGGCATAGACATATGGAAGAAGACCAAGAGCAATGACAAGAGCTTATGATTTGGTGCTGGAATCATTATGAGAATACATTGGGGATATAGAATTTACCAACAGTAGTACTTCATTTTAAAGACGGAAAATTTAAATTAATTAGAACCTGTTTTTTGTATGTTTGTGCAAATAGTCTGTGTACCAGATTTTAAGATATTTTTGGAGGCATTTTAATTTTAACCTATTTGCTGACAACTCTTGACTTTGATTTCAAAATTATTTGGGGGGGAGAGGGACCATTTTATTTACTATCTGTAATCACATTCAACAGTATTTTTAAAAAGTCAAATATTTTAAAGTATAGCCATATGCCTTAGATAAATTCCTATTATGATGAATTTAGAATATATTTTAATAGATTAAAAGTGTATTTGCCTAAAAATGCTAGACTTGAATCTCTTTTATTTTCTTATATTTTCAGTATATACGATAAACTCAAGAGCAAAATCTATTTTATGAGCTGATAGTCTTATTATTAAAGTAGAAAGTGTTCAATTTAAAGTCAGAGGACCTGATTTCAAATTCTGGTTCTCCCATTTATTATGCATGTGACCTTGGACAAGTTATTATATCTAACCCTCAATTTGCTCTTCCATAAAATGAGAAGGGTTATAAAATGACTGCTACAATCCATTTTAGCTCTAAAACTATTATCCTAAGAATCTGAAGATTTTTCAGATAGAAAAGGATTTAGATTTGTTCTCTAGAGGGCAGAATAGTGGATTGAACTTGCAAAGAGGCATGTTTGACTTGATATAAAGAAATACTTCATATTAATTAAGATTGTCCAAAAGTAGAATGTTTTACTTTTTAAAGTATCAGGCTCTTCAGTGGAGATCTTCAGGTGAATTTTCTATTCAGATATAGTTTATACTAAATGACATCTGAAGTAGCTTTTGACAGAAATTCTGTGAAGAATGAGAAAAGATTTATCTATAGAAAAATTATTAATATTAGTGACTACCAATTTTTGGATGTTGGTACTCCAATTGTTTTGATTTTGTGATATGTTCTCATTGCCAGAAATATTGTATACCATATATATTTTCAAATAAAAATAGATTAATTAACTTAATTTTATTTGGATTTAACTACAGTCCTTGAGGTAATTGAAAATAACTTTGTACATTTCAAAATGAGGTTTGGGAATCACTGATTTAGACCTTAGCAGCAAAAACTTTTAACCAAGATAAAGAATATATTTAGCTACTGATGAATCTGTGATCATACCAGTGTAATTATTACTTTTAACAGTGATCATAACCAATCTTTACCTGCCCATATTGTACAGCTCTTGTCTATTAGAGGCAGCTGGTAGTGCAATGGATAGAATACTGGACCTGGAGTCAGAAAGACCTGAATTCAGATCTACCTCAGATGCTTACTAGCGTTGTGATCCTGGGCAAGTCATTTAACCTCTTTTTGCCTCAGTTTCCTTAACTGCAAAATAGACATAGTTAAAAAGCACCTATCACAGTTGTTGCGAGAATTAAATGAGATAATAGTTATAAAAGCATTGAGCACAGTACCTAGCATATAGTAGGTTCTGTATAAATGCTTATTCCCTTCCCCTATGTTCCATAATTCTTTCATAGGAGATCCACCCAGTCTCTTGACATTGCATTGGCAGCAGTAAAGTATACATTCTTGCCACATGACTCCTCCAATTCCTTTTCTGTCATCTCTTTGATGACAACTTTTACACAACTTAAGAGAATTCTTCATTGATAATGTGTTACAGGCTGTCCACCCCTAACATGTATCCCCGACGTTGTTCTTTGGATAACTCAACTTTAATGTTTTTCATATATATATTTTTTGCTTTTTGGAGGGGGGAAGGCAGGGCAATTGGGGTTAAGTGACTTGCCCAAGGTTGCACACCTAGTAAGTGTTAAGTGTCTGAGGTTGGATTTGAACTCAGGACCTCCTGACTCCAGGGCCAGTGCTCTATTCACTACACCCCCTAGCCACCCCTGTGTTTTCCTTTTAAAAACATTTTTATTAATGTATTTTACAGCATTATTATTTCCCTATATACTCTTCTTCAGTCTTTTTTCTCTCCTCAATTTTCTTTGAAACAAATTAAAAGAGTTAAGCAAAAATAATCAATACAGTAATTCTTTCTGCCACAGTCAGCATCCATAGTCCTCTAACCTCTCATTTATTTCAAGTTTAGTTGCCTTTCTGCTGTGTTTTTATTTACATTATTGTCATCTCCCTCCACTTTGGTCCATAACATAGCTGACCAAGTGATTTTCTTTAAGCATTGCTCTGACTGTGCCATTCTTCAACTTGATAGACACCTTATCAAGATTCACCTCCAAGATAATCTTGTTTCTGATGCTGCAGCTCTCAATTTTCCTTATAGTCCAACTCTGACAGCCATACATTGCTACTATAAAAACTATAACTTTGACTATACAGACCTATGTTGGCAAGTTGATGTCTCTGCTTTTTAGGATGCTATCCAGATTTACCATAGCTTTCCTCCCAAGGAGCAAGCCTCTTTTCATTTCGTGGTTGTGATTGCCATCTGCAGTGGTTTTGGAGCCCAAGAATATAAAGTCTGACACTGCTTCCTTTTTTTCTCCCTCTGTTTGCCAGAAAGTGATGGGACCAGTTGCCAAGGTCTTGGTTTTTGATGTTCAGCTTTAAGCCAGCTTTTACATTCTCCTCTTCCACTTCCATCAAGAGGCTTCTTAATTCTTCACTTTCTGCCATCAGAGTGATCACCTGAAAATCTGAGTTTGTTGATATTTCTCCCAGCAGCCTTAATTCTGGCTTATGATTCATCTAGCTTGGCATTTCACATGATGTACTCTGTGTATAAGTTAAATAAATAAGCTGACAATATAGAGCCTTGTCATACTCCTTTTCCAATCTTAAACCAATCAGTTGTTCTGCGTTCAGTTCTAACTGTTGCTTCTTGGATCACATACAGGTTCCTCAGGGGACCAGTAAAATGATCTGGGACTTCCATCTCTTTGAGGACTTGCCACATTTTGTTGTGATCCACACAGTCAAAAGCTTTAGTGTAGTCAGTGAAGCAGAAATAGATGTTTTTCTGGAATGCCCTTGTTTTCTCCATAATCCAGATAATGTTGACATTTTGGTCTTTAGTTCCTTTGCCTCTTTGAAAACCATCCTTCTTTTCTGGTATTTGACATATTGCTAAAGCCTAACTTGCACAACCTTAAGCATTACCTTGATGGTGTGTGAAATTAACATAATTATTTAATAATTTGGACATTCTTTGGCAATGCCCTTCTTTAGGATTGGGACATAAGCTGAATTTTTCCAATATTGTAACTGCTGTTGAGTTTTCCAAATATGCTAGCATATTGAGTACAACACTTTAACAGCATCATCTTTTAGGATTTTAAATAGCTTAGGTGGAATTCCATCACCTGCACTAGCATTATTGTTAGGCCCATTTGACTTCAGTCTCCAAAATATCTGGCTCTAGATCAGTAAATACACGATCACTGATAAGTGATGTTAAATTCTTTCTTTTATAAAGTTTTTTTTGTGTGTATTTATCTCCCCTTCTTAATCTCTTATGTTAAGGGCCTGCCATTTTTGTCTTTTTATCAGGTCTATTTTTGCACAAAATGTTCCCTTGATACCTAATTTTCTTAAAGAGATCCCTTGTCTTTCTCATTCTATTGGGTTTTTTTTCTATTTCTTTGCATTACTCATTTAAGAAAGCCTTCTTAAACTCTCCTTGCTATTCTCTGGAATCCTGAATTCATTTGGCTATATCTCCCTTTCTCTTTTCCCTTTCATTTTCCTTCTTTCCTTGGCTATTTTGAAAACCTCATCAGATAGCCATTTTGCTTTCTTGCTCTTTTTTTTCCTTAGGAATGTCTTTTGTTGCTGCCACCTGTAGTTTTGTGCATATTTCTTCAGGCACTCTACCAGATCTAATGCCTTTAATCTATTAATCACCTCCACTTCATATTCATAAGGAATATTATTTAGGTCATATACATGTATTCTGATGGTTTTCCCTACTTTGTCCAGTTTGACTGAATTTTGCAGTAAGAAGCTCATGATCTGAGCCACAGTTAACTCTAAGTCTTGTTTTAACTGTATAGAGAGCTTCTCCAACTTTGGCTGCAGAGCACATCATCAATATGATTTCTATATTGATTATCTGGTGATATCCTTGTGTAGAGTCATCTTTTGGGTTGTTGAAAAAGAATGTTTGCTATCAGTGAGTTATCTTGACAAAACTCTATTAGTGTCTTCTCTGCTTCATTTTGTATTCTAAGGCCAAACTTTCCTGTTACTCCAATTACCTTTTGATTTTCTACTTTATCTCTTATGCTGAATCTTTTTTGTGTGTTATTTCTAGAAGATTGTCATAGGTTTTCATAGTCCTGATCAAGTTTAGTCTCTTTAGCATCAGTGGTTGGAGCATAGACTTCTATTACTGGGATGTTGGGCGGTTTGCCTCAGATTGGAACAGATATCATCCTGTCACTTTTGAGATGATATCCCAGTGCAGATTTTCTCACCTTTTTATTCACTATGAGGGCTACTCCATTTCTTCTAAGAGATTCTAACCCATATTAGTATACATAGCGATCACCTGAATTAAATTCTCCTATTCTTGCCTTTTTGAGTTCACTGACACCCAAGATGTTGATGTTAATTTTTCCATCTCCTGTCTGACCACATCCAGCTTACCTTGGTTCATAGATCTACAGCCCAGATTCCTGTGTAACATTGATCTTTGCAGCATTGGACTTTCCTTTCATCACCAGCTGCTTCTGGAGCTGTACTGGAGCCACTTGTAGTTGTCCTCCATACTTCCTTAATAGCGTGTTGGATACCTCCTAAGCTTAGGGGTTAATCTTCTGATGTCATCTTTTTTATCGTTTTACTACTGTCCAAGGGTTTTCTCGACAAAGATACTAGAGTGGTCTCCATTTCCTTCTGCAGTGCATCTCATCTTGAAGGAGCTCTTACTGTGACCTGTCTGTTGTGGTAACCCTGAATGGCATAGTTCATAGTCTCTTTGAGCTATGCAGTCCCTGTGCCACTACAAGGCAGTGATCTGGGGGAGATCTCCCTGCTTCAAATGCAGCCCTTTTACACATTCCTAATCAATTGACTATCTTCTCCCTTTTACAGACCTTTTCATCCCTCCTCAAAACTCCCATACTCCCTCTCTTCTAACCCTCTTACCTGAGAACCTTGCCCCATATTTCTTTTTTTGTTTTCCAAATACTTTATTAACTTCTGGTTTACATCATTCATTTCCACCAGATTTTGAGTTACAATTTTTCCCCATTTTTCCCCTACCCACCACCCCAGAATAGCAGTCCCACAAGATATCCCCTCCTCCAATCTGCTCTCTCCCATATCTTCTCCCATACCTCCTTCGACTTTTCCATTAGGAAAAGGTGAATCTCTGTGCTCCAATGCCTGCACATCTTATCTTCCAATTACATGCAAAATAGTATTAATAATAGTATTTTTATATATTTGAAACATTTAATTGTAAAACTTCAGATTCCAGATCTATTCTGTTTGTCCCTTGTCACGCACTCCCACTGGGAAGATAAACAATTCAGTATATGTTGTACATGTATAGCTATGCAAAACATACCATAGTAGATATATTGTAAAAGACTGGCTATATTTCCCTCTCACCCATCCCACCCCCCACACGGTCCATTCCCTACTTTGATCCTGCCCCTCTTCAAAAGTGGGTGCCAACCTCCCCCCCCAGCATGCCCTCCCCTCCATCATCCCCCTCTCTCGTCCCCCTCCCCCATACTCTCCTGCAGGGGGAGATATCCCATTTAGTATGTATGTCATTCTCTCCCTGAGCCAAATTCAATGAGAATATGGTTTTGCCTTTTTGCCTTCCTGTTCTTCCCCTCCCCTGCAGCTACTTCCCCTTGCCTCTTCTACATGAAATAGTTTACCCCACCCTGTCTCTCCCCATCTCCTCTTGCCACATTCCTCTCTCACCTCTTAGCTTTACCCCTTAAGTATCATCCCTTCCCAGCAAATTCGACCTGTGCCCTCTATCCATGTATACCTGTAAATATATACACAAATTCCCATATGTATTCATATGCCCATATACACTTCTTCAATTATTTTCATACTGAGAAAGGTTTCATCAGTCACTGTTATTGTTTTTCCATGTAGGAATGTAAATAGTTCAACTTTGATAAGTTCCTTTTGATTTCTTTTCCCTGTTTACCTTCTCAAGCATCTCTTGCTTCTTGTGTCTGAATGTCAAATTTTTCTATTCAACTCTTTTTTTTTCCTCAAGAATGCTTGAAAGTCCTCTATTCCACTGAATGACCATATTTTCCCCTGAAACATGATACTCAGTTTTTCTGGGTAGGTGATTCTTGGTTTTAATCCCAGTTCCTTTGCCCTGCAGAATATCATATTCCATGCCCTTTGATGCCTCAGTGTAGAAGCTGCCAGGTCCTGGGCTATTCTGATTGTGTTTCCACAGTATTGAAATTGTTTCTTCCTGGCTGCTTGTAGTATTTTCTCCTTGATCTGGGAATTCTGGAACCTGGCAATAATATTCCTAGTAGTTTTCTTTTTGGGATCTTTTTCAGGAGGTGATCGGTGGATTCTTTCAACCTCTCTTTCGCCCTTTGGGTCTAAAACATCAGGGCAATTTTCTTTAAGAATTTCTTGAAGGATGATTTCCGGGTTCTTTCTTTGATCATGGCTTTCAGGTAGTCCAATAATTTTTAAATTATCTCTCCTGGATCTATTTTCCAGGTCAGTGGTTTTTCCCATGAGATATTTCACATTGCCTTCTATTCTTTCGATTGCTTGGATCTGTTTAACAGCATTCTGATTTCTCATAAAGTCACTAGCTTCCATTTGCTCCAATCTAATTCTGAAGGAATGAATCTCCTCAGTGAGCTTTTGAGGTTCTTTTTCCATCTGGCAAAGTCGGATTTTTAAGGCATTCTTCTCCTCATTGCCTTTTTGAGCCTCTTTTGCCATTTGAGTTAGTCTATTATTTTTTTTTTTTTTTGCTTTTTTGGAGGGCAATTGGGGTTAAGTAACTTGCCCAAGGTCACATGGCTAGGTTTTTGTTTGTGTGTGCATTAAGTGTCTGAGGCCGGAGCCGAACTCAGGTCCTTCTGACTCCAGGGCCGACGCTCTACTCACTGCGCCACTTAGCCGCCCCCTAGTCTGTTTTTTAAGGTGTTATTTTCCTCATTCAGGCTGTTGACTCTCATTTCATACTTTTTCTGCATCCTTCTCATTTCTCTTCCCAATTTTTCCTCAAACTTCTCTTATTTGGTTTTTAAAATCCTTCTTAAGGTCCTCTATGGCCTGTAACCCACTGGTATGTTCATTTGGGGCTTTTGGTGTAGGAGTTCTGACCTCACAGACCTCCTCCTGTTCCATGCTTCAATCCTCTTTGTCCCCAAAATAGGAGTCTAATGTTGCATTTTTCTGTTTATTTTGTTTCCTTTGCCTAGGCATGTTGCCATTTAATTACTTGACTTTTGGGTTTGTTGCCACAGTAGGACTCTGCCACCAGACAGGGGAGCTTCCATCCCAAACATTGGGGTCTTCTCAACTTCCGGAGGTATTAGTTGGGTGCCCTCCCTGAAGCCCCCACACATTCTGGCAAGCTGGACACACAGCCCAAGACCTCCACCCCAGACCGCAATCCAGATCCAAGAAGGTTAAAGCAAGAGCGATTACCCCCAAGACTGATCACCGGATCCACCTACAGTTCTCAGGCCAGGAGCTGAAGCTGCAACTGAAGCTGCAAAATGGCGGCAGTGCCAGCTTCTCGCCCCCAGGCGAAGAAGCTGACGCGCTCCCAAATACTGGTCCCAAAGTCCATAGGGCACTAACCTCTCACTTTGTCCTAGGCATCTATGTGTTGGAAATTTTGGAAAAGCCACAGCTGCTGGTGTTCTGGGGTCCCTCCAGCCAGCTGCTGGACTGGCCGCCCTGGGGCTAAAACCTCTGACTCATAGGAACCTGCACTCGGCTCCCAGAGCGCTCTTCTGGCCGCTCCCTGCCGGGCTTCTGGGTTGTCCTCAGCAGGAGGTTAGCTTCTCTGTGTTGTTCTGTGGGTGCTGGAGCTCCAGAGGTTGTTCAGAGTCCCCTTTTACATGATTTGAAGTGGTGTGGGTGAGAGCGCCATGGAAGTGCTGTTTCTACTCCGCCATCTTGGCTCCCTTGCCCCATATTTCTTAACCCTGTTCTTCATCTTACATCACTCAGATGCCTTCTCACACTATCTCCTCCTTCTCTTCTGTTTCATACGAATACATAACGTTGCCAAAGCTATCTTCTTTGAATGGGGACCATTTCCAGTCATCCTGATCTATATCTTGCCAACTGGACCCACATGACTCTGGAGGAGAAAGTAAGACTGGTGACTTTGCACAGCCCTCCCTCATTTAAATCCAATTCACTTGCAAGTCATGGCATCATCTTCCTGATGTCATTGTCCTCTTTGAGAACAAAGGAGAGATAGCAACAACAACTGTTCTGTATGCACAAATGATCCTATTCCATTCCTCCTCCAATAGATTGCCTTGACTATTATCTCTACTGCCTACAAACATATCCGTTATCTCTCCCATCTTCAAAAAACCTTCACTTGATCCTTCCATCTCCACTGGCTATTGTCCTGTATTTCTCCTCTCTTTTATAGCAGAATTCCTTGAGAAAGCTGTCTGGAATAGGTGCCTCTACTTCTCTTTTTCTTCTCTCCTTAACTCTTCTTCAGTCTGGCTTCTCACCTCATCATTCCACCAAAACTGCTCTTTCCAAAGTGCCCAACTTCCCTATCACTACTACCCTCCTAGTCATCTAGGCTTAAAACATAAGTGTTATCCTCAACTCAGTCTTCCTCCTTTCCCTATATCCAATCTCTTTTAAAGTTCTGTCATTTCTACCTTTGTAACATTCTTTCTCCCGTGACAGTGCCACCACACTGGTATAGACCCTTATCATCTCATGCCTGGACTGTTGCAATGGTTTACTTGTTTATCCTGCCACAGATCTCTTCCCAGTGCAGTCCATCCTCCATTTAGCTGTCAAATTGATCATCCTGAAGCACGTCTGACCCTATCATACTTTCCCCCATTTAATAATTTCTCGTGACTCCCCATTACCTCCAGAATTAAATATAAAATCCTCTGGCTTTCAAAGCCCTTCGAAACTTTTCCCCTTCTTGCCTTTCAGATTTTCTCATACCTTACTCTCCTCCACTTAGAATCTAGTGATATTGGCCTTCTTTTTCTTGCAGTCTGTTGCACACTGCACTTCATAGAATCCCTCACATCTTCCAAGACCCTTTCTATTATCCAATTTTTTTCTTAGTGCTATGACCTCTTACATTAATAAAAATTGTTACACTCTCTCAGTATTATTTCTTGGTGGTCTCATTAGCTTCCTAAGATTCCCATCTTTATATCCTGCCCATAAGCTATCTCCTGAACTTCAGTTTTGCATCTCCATCTCCCTGCCAGACAGCTCCACCTAGAAGTTCCCATAACCATTTTTAATTGAACATACCCAAATCAGAGCTCATTATCTTTACCTCTACACTTACCTTTCCTCCCAACTTCTTTGTTTCTTTGGAGGGTACCACTACTTTACCAGTCACCCAAGTTAGAGTCTTGGAATCATCCTTAACTCTTTGCTCTCCCTCAACCCTCATATCATTATAGTTGCCAAGCCCTCTCTATTGCACTTTCTGAACAGCTCTCATCCTTTTCTTTTGCTTTATTCACTATAATTATATTACTCTGGGCCTCGTCTCTTCTTACCTAGACTGTTGCAGTAGCCTCCTAATTAGTCTTTGGTTTCTTCCCTCTATAATCCATCCTATATGCATAACTGTGAGATTAATATTCCTAAAGTATAGGCCTAATCAAACTACTACCCAAAAAGCTCCAGTGTCTCCCCACTGCTCCTAGGATTAAAAACTGCTATTTGTCATATAAAACCCTTTATAGGGGCGGCTAGGTGGCGCAGTGAGTAGAGAGCTGGCCCTGGAGTCAGAAGGACCTGAGTTCGGATCCAGCCTCAGACACTTAACGCACATACAAACAAAAACCTAGCCGTGTGACCTTGGGCAAGTTACTTAACCCCAACTGCCCTCCAAAAAGCAAAAAAAAAAAAATAAAAAAAAAAAAATAAAACCCTTTATAGTCTGGCTCTATCTTGTCTTTCCAACAAAGTGGCACAGTGGATAGTGTTAGGCCTAAAGTCAGAAAGGCCTGAGTCCAAATCCAGCTTCAGACACTTAGTAGTTGTGTGACCTTAGGCAAATCACTTAACCTCTGTTTGCCTCATTTTCCTCAACATCAATAGACAATATCGCCTACTGGGCAGGGTTTTTGTGAGGATCACATAGTTGTAAAGCTCTTATTACAATGCCTGGTATGTAGCAGATAATATATAAATGCTTATTTCCTTTCCCATTTCATTCCCCCTGGCTGATTACATATTACTTACTCCTTCATACATTCTACATAGTCATAATAACCTACTTGCTGCTTCCAATATGTAACCGTCTATCCCTTGCCTCTGTGCCTTTCTTTGTACAGACTTATCTTCCATGCTGGGAATTTTCTCTTTCCTCACCTTTGCTTCTTACAACCCCTAGATCCCTTCAGGACATAACAGAAATGTCAAGTCCTTCATAATTCTACCCATTGCATAAATACAATACTGCAGGCTAAGTGCATCAAACGTGTTACTGAACAAAGTGCTTTATGATGTCTGAGGAAAAAGGATCATAGAATGCTTCGTGGAGGAGACAGCAATTTGAAGTAGAATTTGGAAGTATGTTTTCAAATCTTTTTTGAGTATGAGAGCACTTACTATTTGTTTTTTAATTAAATCTTGTTTTGTTATTCAGTAAGAATCTGTCTGCTTTTCTTCCCAATCCTCCTCCCTGTTAAGAACTGAAAGAAAAACAAAACAAAAACATGTATAGTCGAGTGAAGGAAATTTTCCCCGCTGGTCATATTGAAAAAGAAATATGTCTTGTTCCGCATTCTGAAGTGCATAGTGTGTTTCATCATTAGTCCTCTGGAATAGTGGTTGGTTATACACTGATCAGAATTCCTAATTTTTTCAAAGTTGTTTGTCTTTACCCTATTGTTATCACTGTATACATTTTTCTCCTAATTCTGTTTACTTCATTCTGTATCAGTTCATAAAAATCTTCCCTGGTTTCTCTGAAATGACCTTTTTCAAAATTTCTTTTAATATTTCATCATATTTAAATGCCACATTTTATTCAGCCAGTCCCATTGATGGACATCCCTTCATATTCCCATTCTTTGTTATTTCTAAAAGAACTCTAAATATTTTGTTATGCCCTTAGAATTTGTTTTGCATGTACAATGATCTAAGGCAGTCCCAAAAAACTCATAATGGGAAATGCTGTCCACATCCAGAGAAAGAACTATGGAATCTGAATACAGATCAAAGCATACTATTTTCTGATTTTTTTTTCTTGCGGTTTTTCCCTTTTGTTTTGATTCTTTTTTCACAACATGACTAATGTGGAAATATAGTTTAATATGATTGTACATGTATGGCCTATATGAAATTGCTTGCCATCTTGGGTAGGAGGGAGGGAGAAAAAAACTTGGAAGTCAAACTTTATAAAAGTGAATGTTGAAAACTATCTTTATGTGTAATTAGAAAAAATAAAATACTACAAAGTAGGGGGAGAGTAAAAAATAAAGAAAAAAGTAAGAAACGTAGAAAATATAGGGCACTTCTAATACATGGGATTATGGTGTTTAGATTTCGGTGTTCCTTAAGAAAATTAGTGGAGGTAATAAATAAAAAAATTAAATAAATTAATTACAATAATATTTTTTTTCTTGAGACTAATTCCTTCTTCAGTCTTGTTGTTAAGTCATTTTTCCAATTGTGTCCAACCCCTCGTGACTCCATTTTGAGGGTTTTCTTGGCAAAGATCCTAGAGGGCTTTGCTATTTTCTTCTCTAGCTCATTTTACAGATGAAGAAACTGAGGCCAACAGGGTTAAGTGACTTGCCCAGACACAGCTTGTAAGTGTCTAAAGCTGGATTTGAATTAACAAATATGAGTCTTTCTGACTCCAGGTCTGGCACTCTATTCACTGTGCCACTTGGCTGCCCTTTCTTTAATTTACCCTCCCACTAATTCTTCTCTCTCCCTTCTTACCTTTGTTACCTGTTTCCTTGATTGAGATATATTTTTGTACCCATGTGGGTATATTATGTGTATTTGTTTTCTTCCCTCCTTTGACCAGTTCAGATGAGTTTCAGTTGTCAGCCAATCTCTCCCCATGGGCCTTCTCTTTCTTGTTTGTATAGATATCTACTTGAGCACCCTATGTGAGGTATTTTCTCTAACTTAACTTTCCATTCCCTCCACCCCACCCCTGTGCCTAATGTATTCTTCCCTTTTCTTTCCATTCTTCTCTTAAGACCATAAAGACATAAAAGAACCACTTCTAGGCCTTCTGTCTAATTATATTCCCTTAAACCTCTGATGATGTAGAGACACATGTATAATCTCCCATATTAGAATATAAGCTAATTATCCTTATTTTTAATTTGTATTTACTTTTTTTATATTTCTCTTAACTCCTGTGTTTCAACTTCAGAGTTTCTTTGCAGCTCTGGGCTTTTTATTATGAATGCTTGGATGGAGACATTAGAAATCTTATATTTCATTAAAGGTTCATTTTTCACCTGTAGCATTATACTTTTTCTTTTGCCTTCTATATATTATATATGTGTATATATTTATTTATATATATAACATACATTTATTTTATATTTATCATATATTTATGTATGATGTATACAATGATAAATATTATATATAAATATAATATATTTTAATATAATGTACATAATATGTATTTACATATGTAAATATATTATATATTTCAATCTCTCTACCCTTTTATGGTGGTGGCTGCTAAATGATATATGATTCTCATTTCTTCCTTGCTACTTTCTCCTGGATGCTTGCCCTATTTTTTCTTTGATCTGGAATCTCTTGATTTTGTATATAATGTTCCTGGAAATTTTCATTTGGAAGTTCCTCTTAGAAGGTAACTGATGAATTCTATTTCTCTTTGCCTCCTGTTCCTAAGAGATCTGGGCAATTTTCTTTTAACATTTTTTGAAATAAGATGTCTAAAGATCTTGTTTTGGTCATGTAGTACAGATAGTCTAAAGATTCTTAAATTTTTTTTTCTTCTTGATCTGTTTTATAGGTTCATTGTTTTTACTGTGAGATACCTTATGTTTTCTTCTATTTTTTCCCCAGTCTTTTGACTATTTTAATATTTCTTGTATCATAGAGTAGTTGGCTTCTTTTGGGTTCATTCTGATTTTCACAAAAGTTGGCTGCTTGAGCAAGATTTTATACTTCTTGTGCCACTGATTTCCTTTAATTCCCTTTCCAATTCTTTCTTTTGTAATTCTCATTTATTTTCCATATTTTTCCTCTTGCTCTCTCATTTCAGAAATTTTTCTTCTTAACTCTTACTTTCCTCCTGAGATTTCTAGTTGAATTTGTGTCTACACTTCCATTTTCTTTGACGCTTTGCTCATAGATGTTTTGGGGACATTCTATTCTGTGTTTGTATCTTGAGTATTCTTGTTACCATAAAAGCTTTTTATGATAGGATTCTTTTTTTTTTTTTTTGCTTTTTCATTCAGCCTACTTCCTGATTTCAGATTTGATGTTAGGACCAGGCTTTGCAAACATCTTGAAGGGAAGATCTAGGTTTGTCTTCTTGCTGCTTTCTTGTAAGATTGACTGTTGTCAATGGGGACTAGAATATGATATTCCGGAGGTCAAAGGAGTTGGGGTTAAAACCAAGAATCACCTACCCAGCAAAACTGAGTATCATGTTTCAGGGGAAAATATAATATGGTCATTCAATGAAATAAAGAACTTTCAAGCACTCTTTTTTTAAAATTAATTAATTTATTTGCTTTTTGGAGGGCAGTTGGGATTAAGTGACTTGCCTAAGGTCACATGGCTAGTTTTTTGTGTTATGTGTCAGAAGCCAGATTTGAACTCAGGTCCTCCTGATTCCAGGATCAGTGCTTTATTCACTAGCCACCCCCCTTTCAAGCATTCTTGGTGAAAAAACCAGAGTTGAATAGAAAATTTGACATTCAGATACAAGGAGCACGAGACGGTAAACAGGGAAAAGAAATCATAAGGAACTTATCAAAGTTGAACTATTTACATTCCTACACGGAAAAACAATAATTGTAACTGCTGAAACTTTTCTCAGTATGAAAATAGTTGAAGGGAACATATGTGTGTGTGTGTATATATATATATATATGGAGAGAGAGAGTGTGTGAGTCTATATCGGAGGGTATATGGCCATATGAATACATATGTGAATGTGTGTATATATGTGTACAGGTACACATAGATAGAGGGAACAGGACCAATTTAATAGGAAGGGATAATACTTAAAAGGTGAAATTAAGAGGTGAGAGAGGAATATAATGAGAGGAGATGGGGAGAGACAAAATGGGGCAAACTATCTCATATAGAAGAGGCAAGGGAAATGGTTACAATGGAGGGGAAGAACAGGAAGGCAAAAGGGAATGGGTCAACCTAATTCTCATTGAATTTGGCTCAGGGAGGGAGTGACATAGACATTAAATAGGGTATCTCACCCTACAGGAGAGTAGGGGGAAGGGGATGAGAGGGGGGATGATAGAAGGGAGGGCAGGGGATAATGGAAGGGGTGAGGGAAGTTGAAAGCACCCACTTTTGAAAAGGGACAGGATCAAAGTAGAGAATAGAACAAGTGGGAGGTGGGATAGGAGGGAGGGAAATATAATCAGTCTTTTACAATATATCTACTATGGTAATGTTTTGCATTAGCTACACATATACAACCTATATTGAATTGCTTATCTTCCCAGTAAGGGTGGTGACAAGGGAGGAAGGGAATGAATCTGGAATTCAAAGTTTTAAAACCAAATGTTTATATATATATATATATATATATATATATATATATATATATACACACACACACACACGCACACACACATACACACACTATTATTACTGTTTTACATGTAATTGGGAAATAAGATATACAGACACTGGGGCATGGATATTCACCATGCCCTACTGGAAAAGTCAAAAGGGGTGTGGGGGAATATAGGGGAGAGAGCAGATTGGAGGAGGGAATATACTGTGGGACCGCTATTTTGGGGCAGTGGGTAGGGGAAAATGGGGAGAAAATTTGTAATTCAAAATCTGGCAGAAATGAATGATGTAAACCAGAAGTTAACAAAACATTTTTAAAAAGAAGAAGAAATTGCAAAAATAAAAATAAAAAAAAATAGAATAGAGCTAAGGCATGTTCTTGGAAGAACACTCAAGATTTAGGAAGAGAGAAAGAAGAGCCAGCAAAGGAGGTAGGAGAAGTACCAGGAAAGTATGGTGTCTGCAAAGCTTTAGCCAGAGAGAATAACCAGCAGGAAGGGATGGTGAGACATCATTGAAGATGAAGACTATTAAAAGGCCATTAGGTTTGGAGCTCAGGAGTTCATTGGTTAACTTTGAGAGGACAGTTTCCAACAAAGTGGACAGGGAAACCCCAGTGCAAAGGATTGGAGATACAGCAAAACAACCAAATTTAGACATATTTTTAAAGATGTTTATAGAAAGAGGTGGAATGGTGAATAGATAGACTAAGAAGAGTTGGTTTTTTTTTTTTAAATAGGGTTTGAGAAACCTTAAGACTTTTTAAAGATAAATGGAAAGGCCAGTGCTGAGGGGAACATTGAAAATCCATGAGAGCTAAGGACCTAGAGGATGTGGGAAGGAATGAGACTGGGGGGCCCAGTTAAGTCATAGTAGTCCAGATTTCTTATACCACTATAAAGAAGGAAAGATAGGGTGATAATATTGAAGAATGGGAGAAGAGAACTGAGGCAGCTTGTGTCAGATTGCTTCAGTTTCCTTAGTGAAATCAAAACTTGGGTCATTTGTTCCAAGTGAGAGGAGGGAAAAGGGATTGGTGGTAAAAGATAAGAGGCATAACTGAGTCTTGCTTAGATGAGATCCATATTTTTCATTGAAACTGATTTTCCATTTTTAATTCCCTGGATTACAAGGTTTCTAGGAGTATCTCTAGTAGTTTCTTGAAGGGGACAAAGGTATGGTCATGGCAGACATCGCAGTTCTATACAGTATTCTGTCTCTCTTCAAGATATTTGCATAAATATCACACCAGGGTTTGGAGTTTTGAGGTATGAAAAACAGTGAAGCTAGAAAAACATTGAACTAGAAAATCACTTATTAAATGTTAAATTTTCCTCAGTCTAATCTTTTACATTAATTTTTTACTTTAACACTGTCACTACAGGTTTTCTCTGGTAGCTAACAGTGGCCAATCAGTGAATGTTATGCCCTTCCAATGTTAAGTATTCCCCATGCTTTTTCTTTTTCTTTTTCTTTTTTTTTTTAAGCAATTGGGGTTAAGTAACTTGCTCAAGGTTACATGGCTAGTCATTATTTGTGTGTGGGTGCTCATTTTCTGAGGCCAGATTCGATCTCGAGTCATCCCAACTCCGAGGCCGGTGCTCTTACTCACTGTGCCACCTAGCCGCCCCCCCCTTTTTCCATAAGGAAAAGAAGTGTATTCAGCTAAATTCTCTCTCTTTGTCCTCCCCACATATACCATAGGCACACACGTTCTCTTTAACTACTTTTTCATATTCCTTCAGGGTATAAGATGCTTATGCATTATGTTTAGATTATGCCCTAGGTATATGTAGATCTATCAGATTCTCAACATCTGCTGTATTCCTTAAAGATACTAGCCTCCACCTAGTATCTTGGGTGGATCTTTTAAATTCTGTGTTCTTTCAGTCTCACCCTTCTCTTTTCTTGCTATTCTTGTAAGTATTGAACTCTGAGAGGAAAGGTGCTGTATAATTTAAAATAATTCAGCATTTGTATTTCTTCCTTCTCTGTGTCCTTTTTGGCACCTCTCATGTTTCCTCCTTGCACATTTTCCCTCACCGCTTTTATATCTTCTATTTTCCTGACATACAAATATTGACCTTAACTTGTATAAAACAGTCCTTTTGCCTAAGTTGCAACAATGAGCTTCTTTTCTCCCTTGACCTTTTGTTCTGATTATCAGGCTTAGAATTTGTTGGATGAAATTATGGTTGTTACTGGAGTCTTTTTTGGACCACTTTATTAAAAAAGACTCTTATTTTTTTTTTTTTGGAGGGCAGTTGGGATAAAGTAACTTGCCCAAGGTTACTCGGCTAGATTTTTTTGTTTGTTTGTTTGTGTGCATTAAGTGTCTGAGGCCGGATCCGAACTCAGGTCCTTCTGACTCCAGGGCCGGCGCTCTACTCACTGCGCCACCTAGCCGCCCCTAAAAAAGACTCTTATTAAGCTGAAGATCTGTATGCTAAATTATTTGTTTTCCATTTTTTTGAAGACTGCCTAAATCTGGTTTATAATTGTTGCTTAGTAAAGGTTACTGAAGCAAGAAAGGATGAAAGAGAGCATGCAGAAAATAATTCTAAACTTAAAATGTCCTTGTCACTCTAATAAACAGATGGTTATGAATAGTGATCTGTAACAGTGGCCTAGATGGCTTAAGCCCACATCCAGAACAGTTTACAAATTCATCTATTCTTTCTAGGTCCTGGTTGTTACAACCCAAATAGGGCAGACTCCCTACTTGTGGATGTGTTAATCTTAGAAAACAAAATATGTTTTTCCTCTTGAACTTAAACTAAAGCAACCTGGATCAATTTGTGAACATGGGCAGTCTGGATAATTGCAATTCAGAAAATAGCAACTGATTTGTTTCAGAATAACTGGTATTACCTGGTTTCATCAGTTTGAGGGATTGTGTTTTATTACCCAAGTTTTTTGGTGAAGAATCTGTCTTCAAGTTGTTATGTCATTTTCTCAGAATACCAATTTGAACTTCATAAAAACCATTCTTATATTTATCTGGAAAGGAATTAGATGGATATGAAGCAATCACTGAACATTGCTATAATTGGAAAAAAGTATTAAGTAAGGTCATCCCTTCTGTGTGTTCATCTAACCCCAGCTAAGGAGAGGAAACATTGATTAGGTGCCAGCGCACTGTGCTGAGTGGTAGGAATAGGAAGATGAAAAGCTACATAATTCCTCTCCTCAAAGAGCTTATATATTGTGCCCCTTTTAGACATATACACAGATAATTATATTAAAAGTTTAAAACAACTGAAGGAATAAGTAAAGTTAAACACAGTGGCCATAAGAGATTCAAGGAACAGAGGAATTATTTATAGTTGAAAAGATGAATGAAGGCTTTGGGGTGGAGAGGTAAGTCTTGATATAGAGGAACAATACCTGAGGGCTGAAATGGAATAATAGGGAGTCATTGCAGGTATGAGAAGTGCTTTGCATAAAGGCGGAGGTTGAAAAGAATACAGTGAGATCAGAGGAGAGTGAGTAGTCCAGTTCTAGGAGGATATGGAATGTATAAAGGGATGCATTTTGAAGTAAGGTTAGAAATATGATGTGGAGTCAGACTTAAGGGTGGTGGGTAATCTTGCATGTCAAACTAAGAAGTTTGTATTTTGTTTTATTCAGTAGACCAATTTAGAGGACCTACTTAAGATTTTTTTTTACTTTGAATGTGAAATAAGTTGGACAATGAAGAGACCGGAAGCAGGGAAAACAGGGAGATTATTTTACCTAGTATTCTAGGTGAAAAATGATGAACATCTTAGCTCAGGCCCTCATCACTAATTACCTGGACTATTGCAGTAGCCTTCTGAGCAGTCTCATTGCTCTTGTCTCTCTCCCTTTTAATCTATACTAGAACAACTGTCAAATTGATTTTCTTAAAGTATAGATCTGATCATGCCAATGCCTAAGAAGATTCAGTAGTCCCCTGTTGTCATTAGGATAACATAAATACTGTCCTTTTGTCATTTAAAGCCCTTTATAATCTAACACCATCTTTTCTTTCCAGGCTGATCACACATTATTCTTTATACATTCTACACTTTAGCTAGGGTAGCCTACTTTCTACCCTCTTTATATAACATTCTCTCCCCTGCTTCCGTGTCTTTGTATGCCTGCCCCTCATGTTGGGAATGTTCTCCTTCCTCACCTTTGCTTTTCAGAACCCCTGGATAACTTCAAGGCTCAACAAGTGTCAACTCCTTCAAGAGACCCTTTCTAATGCCTCCAGTTGTATATATACAATACTGTATGCTACGTATATCAGAGTTACTAAACTGTGTTGTGGTAGTAGTAGAAGTGAAAAGGGGAAAAGATAAGTGGGAGATATGTCTTAGAGAGAATACTGACAGGGCTTAGAAACTAATTAGATTTGATGAAGAATAGGAAAGGAAGAATCATATTGATAATCCTTCAGGCACTCTTAACTTCCCAGTTCCTCAGTCTACTCAATTCCCATGACTGCTCCTCCACTCTTCCTCAGCTACATACAGAAATGGTCATGTCCTTGATTTTTCCATCAACCACTTCCTTGTTTATAGGATCTCCAAAATTTCTTTATCTGATCATTCAGTCTTTCCCTGTGCTTTACAGCTCTTTACATCCTTATGACCTCCATCCTCTCTACCCCTCTTTTCTTCCTGAAACTATCCCTTCTTCATTGGTTTTCCACTCCTCCCACTGTAAACCAATTCAGCTCTCTACTTTAACTCAGATTACTTGCTCCCTTGTCCTCTCCAAACACTCCTTCCAAATGCCAAACCTGAATGACTCCTACCATCAACCTCTTTTGCTCCTAGTTCACTTGCTACTCAACATAGCTAGAGAAAATCATGAAACTTTGCTGGTTAGGTCTACTACACATTCCCAGAATTCCCACATATCCCAGAATTTCAACTATATCCACCCTTCATCAAGACAATCCTTTTATACCTTCCTATTGAATCTCTATTTTACTTACTACAGCAGGTATTCCAAACTCTCTTATTCTCTAAGCCTCCCACTGGACCCCTACCCTGTCAGCTGAGGACCTCATTTTATACTTTTCTGAAAAAACTGAGACCAGTAAGTGAGAGATCTCCACTTTTTTCATCTCATTTCACTCAAACATCTTCCCCTATCATCTTCATTTTCACCCCTGATTCTTCTGAAGAAGTGGCCCTTCTCCTTGCCAAGGACAATCCCTCTATATGTACCCTTGATTCCATGTCTTCCCATCTTTTACAGCTGATTCCACCTGCCATCATCCCCACTCTTTCTCATCTTCAAGCTCTCCCCAGTATCTACTGGCTCCTTGCATGCTGCTCACAAACATACCCATGTCTCCTCCATCCTTAACCCTCACTTACCCAGAAATTCCACTTCTAAGGTTGTATCCTAAAGAAATCATAGAAGTGGGAAGAGACCCCGTATGTACAGAAATATTCATATGTACAAAAATATTCATAGCAG
This sequence comes from Gymnobelideus leadbeateri, assembly GCA_011680675.1. Classification (NCBI taxonomy): domain Eukaryota; kingdom Metazoa; phylum Chordata; class Mammalia; order Diprotodontia; family Petauridae; genus Gymnobelideus; species Gymnobelideus leadbeateri. The sequence goes on along the minus strand of WOXC01001384.1, from coordinate 121,808 downwards.
CTCTTTCTGTGGTGGCAAAGAATTGGAAATCAAGGGGAGGCCCATCAATTGGGGAATGGCTAAACAAGTTGTGGTATGTGAATGTAATGGAATACTATTGTGCCATAAGAAATGAGAAGCAGACAGACTTCATGATAACCTACAGAGACTTATACAAACTGATTTTGAGTGAGAAGAGCAGAACCAGGAGAAATTTGTACACAATTACAGACACAATGTATATGTGACGACCAGCTTTAATAGACTGGGCTCTTCTAAGCAATGCAAGGTTATAAGACAACTCCAAAAGACTCATGATGGAAAGAGATGTCCACATCCAGAGAAAGAACTAGAGTTTGAATGCAGATTGAAGCAAACTACCTGCTCTTTCTTGTTTTGCTTTGTTTCCTCTTTCCCATTGTTCATTCCATCTGATACAATCCTTCTTTATAACCTGACTAATGTTTAATGTGAAGGTATTTGCATATCCTGTATTTGATTGCATGCTGCCATGGTGGGGTGGGGGCAGGGGAGAAGGAGAAGAAAGGGGAGGAAATTTGAAACTCAAGGGATTGTAGAACTGAATCTTATAAGCTAAAAGTAAACAAATATAATTTTTAAAAAACCCTCATTTGGTTCAACATTACACATCTATATCAGATAACATATCTGTCATCCTCTCTGTTTTCTCCCATTCTTGGCTAAATTACTTGAAAAAACCATCTACAATTAGTGCCTCTGCTTCTCTCACCCAGTCTTCTAAACCCTGTGCAGTTTGGCTTCTGACCTCATCTTCAACTAAAACTCCCCTTTCCTAGTGCCCTTACCAAAGATTTCTTAATTGCCTGATCTGATGATCTTTTCACAGTCTTTATCTTTCTACATGTCTCTGCAGCATTCAGTATTGCCTTCTCCTCCTTCAGATGACTTTCCCTCTATTCCTGTATATATATTGTTTATGTACCTAGTTGTGTGAATGTTGTTTTCCCCATTAGAAAGTAAGTTTTTTTAGGACAGGGACTGTTTTTGCCTGCCTTTGTGTCCCTGGTGCTTAGAACACTGTCTAGATTATAGTAAGTGGTCAGTAAATATTTGTTGACTGACAAAGTGGTGTAATGAAGAGCATGACAGATTTTGTAGTTAGAAAAGATGTTTGAGTCCTGACCCTGACTAGTTGTGTAACTATGGGCAAATAATTTAGTCTCTCTCAGCCCCAGATTCCTTATGTGTAAAAGGGGGATAATTATACCTGTTATGTTTATCTCACATTATTATATCTGTTATGTTTATCTTATGTGGTGAGGGTCACATGAAATGAAGTTTTTAAAGTTTATGCTTAGCGAGCCTTATGTGCTTTTTTTTTTTTGGAGGGCAATTGGGGTTAAGTAACTTTCTCAAGGTCACACGTCTAGGTTATTGTTTGTGTGTGTTAGGTGTCTGACACTGGATCTGAACTCAAGTCCTTCTGACTCCAGGGCCAGTGCTCTACTCACTGTGCCACCTAGCTGCCCAAGTGAGCCTTATATGAATGTCATTTATTGTCAATCTTGGTCTGAGAAATTATACAAAAATCTTTGCAAAACACCTGCTTTCATTGTAATCACTATTCATTTCCCTCTGAAAACTTGAGTTTGTATGTAAAAGACTGTGGAAAGAGTTACTCTTGTAAAAGATTCCCAAATTACCTACTTACAATGAAGGACTAAGGATCAATCCATTGTATTCTTTGACTCTTATTTTTGGGGGAGAGTATGATTCCAGGGAATTGAATCTAAGCAATGTTTGGCCAAATTACCAAATGTGTTTGTATTTTGTCTCCAGAATTAAGAAATTGAAAGAGCAGCAGCGTTTCATTGAGGAGCAGAGGATCCTGAGAATGACCTCTCAGGAAGACCTTTATTCTGGGAAGAAGACATGTGAGATATTAGCTGATTTACAATTGGAAGATAAGAGAGGAGCAGCTGCTAAAAAGCAACAGAGGAGCAGAGAATGTATCAGGTACCTTAGGAGAAGTGTTCAAAGCTCACTACAAACTTAAAAGAAGCACAGTTCTCTCCCTTTTAAGGAAAAAGGAGGCCTTCAAGTCTTGTTCCTACCTTTAACCACATCTTTCACATGACCTTTACAACATCTCTTATATATTTCCTCTTCTCTCCACTTACATATCCACAATGCTACTTTAGGCCCTCATCACCTCTTCGTAGGACTGTTGCAGTAGGTTTCCAGTTGTCCCTGCCTCAGATCTCTCCACACTCCAGTTCTTTATCTGTTCACTTGCCAAGGTGATTTCTAATGCATGGGTATAAGTCACCCCCACCCCCTTCCTTCCATTCAGTGAGGACTAGTGGCTTCACTTTACCTTCAGGATCAAATCAGAACTCCGTCATTTGTCACTTAAAGCTCTTTATAACCTAGTGCCTTCCTGCTGTTCCATCCATCTTACATTTCACTCTTTTCTAAGCACTCTGGATCAACACTGGCTCTCTTGCAAGTTCCTGCAGTGTGAGACTCCGTTTCCCATCTCTGTGCTTTTGTACTGTCTCCCACATCTGGAATGTTCTGTCCCCTCCTCTCCACCTTAGTTTCCCCAGCTTCTTTCAGGACTCAGCTCAAATCTTACCTGCTCTAGGTGGTCTCTCCTGGTCCCCCAGCTGCTAATGCCTTCTACCTATTTTTTATATATCTTTTTTCTGCCAGGTTGTTTACTTATTGTATTGTCCACTAGAATTTAAAGTCCTTGAAAGAAGAGACTTTGTTTCTGTCTTTGTATCCCAAACACTTAGCAGAGTGCCTAACATATAGTATGTTCTTTTCATTTTCTTCTCCTTGCTTTTTTGGAGGGGGAAGGTAGGGCAGTTGGGGTTAAGTGACTTGCCCAGGGTCACATGACTAGTTTTTTGTGTTAAGTTACTGAGGCCAGATTTGAATTGAGTTCCTCTTGACTCCAGGGCTGGTGCTCTATTCACTGTGCCACCTAGCTGCCCCAGTACAGTATGTTCTTAATAAAGGCTTCTTAACTTGACTTGTCTTGACTAGGGTAGAGTACAAGTCATGGAGAAGACAGTACTTTGTAATATTTCTGAAGACCCATGGAAATGTTATTTTTCCCATATTGTAGGTGGGCAAGAGAAAGTACAAAGGCACACAACGTTTCTCTCAGGAAGTTACCTAAAGTAGATTAGAGAATCAAATCAGGCCTTCTGATTCATACACCAGCACTTTCTACCTACCTTGTCCACCTTACCCATCCTTGCTATGTGTCAGGGACTGACACATAGTAAGCATTTAATAAATGTTTCCTGGCTGACTGACTGACTGACCGATGTTGCTATGTTTTTCACAGATATATAGAAGCTTTAAGGGCCCAGATACAAGAGAAGATGAGGCTGCATAATATTGACTTACCTCCGTTGTGCTGCTGTGGTTCTGATTTCTGGGATGCTCATCCTGATACCTGTGCCAATAATTGTATCTTCTACAAAAACCATCAAGGTGTGTTTTTAGGAAAACATGAGATCTGATGGCAAAAAGCTTAGACATGCTAAGGTTGTTGAACATCATTCATGTTTCTCCCTAACCTTAGTATCTGACATTTTATTTACTCTCTCATATTAGAAAACTATTTTCAGATTCAGTCCTTATTATTTAATTTATGAACAAGATCTATTTGTTACACAGAAGGAAGGTGGAATAGATGTTTACCTAGCCACATAGAACAGAACTCTAGTCATTCCCAATCTATGGAGTATCCAAATGTTCATTAATGTCATTTATTGATCATTTATTATATTCAGAACATAATATTAACCTTTTCATGTAAATTTTTTAAATAATAAGTTTATGTTATAACTTAGGCCATAAAAAATTGCTTTTTAAAAAACACCAGTCATTTCCCAAAATCACCACCACTGCCCTTAAATTCTCCCTTGTAACAAAATATTAGTTAAAGTAAAATCTCATTTATGTGAAATATACAACATTCCCCCATAAGTCTGCACCTCCTTCCTAGGGGCAGGGAAGTTTTAAGCCATCCATTTTGTTTGGGATATTGAGATGATTTAGTAAAGTACAAAATCTGTCGGTAAGTACTCTAGCTGGCTAGAAGTGCTCCCCGCTGATCTAGAGGGACCAGATAAATACTTATACAGACAACAAAGGCACTCATCTCTGGCCTGAAATCGTGTATGTGTGAGGTACTTTTAGTGAAATACTTCCATTGGAGTATATGAGAGACTTTCGGTGTTTTTAATATTGGTGACTTAAATTATTTGAATAGCATTTCAGTTATTCCCTTTGAAAAATTAATATTAACAGATTTCCATAGTATGACCAAGAGCTAGTCACTTAACCTCTCTCAACCTGCTTCCTCATGTGTAAAACAGTAATAATACCTGAAGTACACAGATCCATGGGTTGTTGTGAGATTGTAATGAGATAATGGGAAAGTACTGCATGAGCACTAGAGGTCAGGGGCTGAGCTCTTAGAGGTGAGAGCGGAATTTTTTTTTTCATTGGCATAGGAAACTCCATGCAAGAAACCTCCCTCTACCAATGCAAATTTACATCTGTTCTGCAACTTAAAATCTTAGAGAGCTTCCTGGAGAAAGCTACTGAATGATTAAGTGATGATAATCAATTTATTTATTGACGGATTGATTGATTGTTATTAACCTTATGATGATGTATTTCTAGGTCAGGGGAGCAGAACTAGTGAGTAAGATTGGGGTATGGAATCTATTTTGAAAGTTAACTTCTTTTAATCATTGGGAAAACTCTTGTTTACAGCATACACTCAAGCACTACATTCTGTCATCTCATCTTGTGAGATTTCTGAAAGTAACTCATCAGTGCGATTCGCCATCCACAGTTTTGCATCTGCACGCAGGCGGAATTGGAAGATTCTGTAGCAGTAAAAACTGGCTTCAGTCTACACTTCAGATCAACTCTTGGATTCAGCTAATCAAGTGTGTGATTCTAGGGAGTGGGATTGCCACAGGTGTCTACCTACTCTCTTGGAAGTCAGTCCTTGACTGATGAGCTAAACTGTGCCTTATGACAGGAACACAGATTGGAGTCTAAACACCAAGTTTCTCTTAAGTGTAAATCACACAGGTGCTATTGTTTTAAAAGGTCAGCAGTCAGGCTGTTCTGACTACTCTACTGCTGCTCAAGAAGAGTTTTTGTGAAGATTTCTCTCAGAGATTCTCGTCACCATCTGTTCAGAACTGGCTTTATTTTGTTCTTCCAACCACAGACAAAGTGCCTGGATGGGGCAGGTGTTCAGGCGGACATCAGCAGCAATCCTCATTGTTTTCTTTTCTAGCTGTACGTAAGAATCTGAGGTGGGAGACTTTGGGTTTTGAAGCACGTCATCATCCCAAACTTGTGTCTTCTACATCACAAAAACCCACAACCTAGAATGTGGCTTTTCCCCAATTCCATGACTATTAACCTTGGAGATAGAGTTTTTATTTGCCTTTTTTTTTCTCTTTAGAAGGCTTAAGAAAAAGTAAATAGTTCCTCTGTCTATTGAGAATCCCTGTATGAAAGAAATAATATTTGAGAAAGCAAAACTAAACTTGAAATAAATCAGGTATTTTCTAATGTCCCCATTTTGAATCAATGAATGAAATACCAGTTTTCCTGCTGAGCAGATAAAATAAAAACCCCTTCTGTGGTATGAACTTGGTTTGTCATGGCAGCTTCTTGACCTGTTTTTATCTGGTAAGTAAGTTAACCAGCCATGTGCTAGTGAGCACCTAATGATGAAACATTTAATCTGGATCTGATAGATGCCAAAATATCTAGTAGTAGGTGGGAGAAAAAAAAATTTAAACTGTTCTTTGACTTGACCATTTTTTGACCAAATTAATTGAGCGTTTCTGTCAAAATACTTGAAACCTATATGCTCATAGCTCCAATCTTTTTTTTTTTTTTAAAGCAATTGGGGTTAAGTAACTTGCTCAAGGTTACACGGCTAGTCATTATTTATGCGTGGGTGCTCATTTTCTGAGGCTGGATCTGATCTCGGTCATCCCAACTCCGAGGCCGGTGCTCTTACTCACTGCGCCACCTAGCCGCCCCTTTAGGGCAATTGGGGTTAAGTAACTTGCCCAAGGTTACACGGCTAGGTTTTTTTGTTTGTGTGGATTAAGTGTCGGAGGCTGGCTCTGAACTCGGGTCCTTCTGACTCCAGGGCCGGCGCTCTATTCACTGCGCCACCTAGCCGCCCCTCATAGCTCCAATCTTAAAGAATTCTTCTCTTGCCCTTTGTTTCAGTTTGATTCAGCAAATGTTTATTAAGCACCTTATCTGTGCAAAGCACTGATTTTGAGATGCTCTACAATATCCTTTCTTCCTAACTCAAATATATGCACTGCATGCTCTATAAAATCTCTTGCTGCTCTAAAAGTCAGTATTTGTGTCTTATGATTTGCCTGTGGTCACTTGCTGAGTTGGTAGTGGGACCAGGGTAGGGTTAATCTTTACCTAGGCCTAGTAATTCTGTTTTCCCAACTAGGGCTTCTTGCCATTCTAGGCTCAGCACAAATTCATTCTTAGCTGAAGTGTCAGTACCATGGTTGTGGTTTACCATCATCAGTTTTGCTTTTATGGTGTTGGAGAATTATTGAGAACCTAACTGCCCTCCAGGAAGAAACCTAGGTCCCATGTTCCCCGACTCTAATGCAGCAGAACTTGTTCAGATTAAATTGTGAGTCTAAAATACAAACTTAAGAAAATGAAAACTTTGGAGATCAATTCTCCCAGTTCCCCAGATTAACATAGATTATCATTTCCTGGATTTCATCATAAGAAAACTTCAGAAAACTGGGTTGGTGAATTTCAGAGAAATTTTTTTTCTTCTCTTGAGAAAAAAACTAATTTTGGGTCTGTTATGTGAAAATTGGAGGGTATGCTGTCATTTTAGTTGGACATTTGAATAAGAATGATTTTTTCTACTAAAATTGCAAAATTCTTTATATTGTCTTTGATATATTTGGTCACCAACAACTTTGTGCCTACTTATTAAGTTCATTGCACTTAACTCTGAATGTCTCTTAAGATGATGTTGTTGGGTTTTCCATTGGATTCTTTTTAAACAGAATATGATATCCTAGAATAAGTACTCACCCTTGGAAGTAAGAAAATCATAGTTCAAATTCTAGCTCTACTATTAACTGAACAAGTGACCTTGGCTTAAGCTTTCTGAACCTGTTTCTTTATTTTTAAAATGAGGGAGCTAGACTAGATGACCTCTAGCATTGTTTACTGGGATAGAAAAAAGGCTCCCACATTCAGTTCCTGGCTGCTTTTCTGATTCTTTCTAAGAACAGGATCTTGCTTTTCAGTTTTCCTGATGTGTTAGATGGATAACTTATTTTTTTGTACCATGCCCTCCTGGGCAATAATTCTAAAATTCTATGATTTTATAAATAAAAATGGTTTTATACTTTTTAATATTAATTTTTATCTCTGTCTCTTCACTTCATTCACCACATGATATGTTTATCTATAGTGGACCAGTGGTGGAATTGAACCAGTGGTAGAATTGGATTGTAGATAATGAGATAAGGAAACATCTGCACTTCCTTCTAAGTTCTCTTATGACACCCCCCACTCTGATCTTACCATCAAAGCCAATTCTGAAGTACTGATAGAATTAAGGTGGGGAGAAGAAGTATAGAAGGGCTTTAGGGGAAGGTATTGTTAGAAACTTAACAAGGAAATCTTAACCACCTTTGCTCTCTATCCAGAAGAGATCTTTAAAGAATTTGTATCCATATCAGGAGGTTGGACTCTAGAGTACTTTGAATGTATGTTAAAGACATTCAGAATTTCAGGATGACAATGAAGCATGAGTTTTCCTTTAAGAATAAAGTTAGAAGACCTAAAATATGGAATGTTTCCCTGAATAATTCCACTTTATGACTTCTAGCCCTAACAACTTTGATGATACTCATAATAGCCACATTTAAATAGTACTTTTCAGTTTAGAAAGTGATTTACTATCCATTCTTGATGCATAGTGTTTGTTACAGTCAATGATTAATAAATGCTTGTTGAATGAATTGAGAGATGAATGGATGAATGTATGGATGAAAAAATATTTTTCATATATTGACTCTGATGTTGAGAACTTAAGTAATTTGTTCATAGTCATGTTTTAGCTAGTTAATGGCAGAGCCAGCTCTTGAACACACATCTAATTGCTATAGAATATCAGAGTAGAAAGAGACCCCAAGGTCATCCTGACAAATGATTATCCAGCCTTTGCTTGAAGACATCCAGTGAGGAGCATCCAGCTTCCTCCAAAGGTATCACATTACATTTTAAAATTCTAATTGTGAGGAAGTTTTTCCTTATACTGGTGCTAAATTTACCTCCTTGTGACTTCTCTCTACTTCTCCCAGTGCTACCTTTAGGGACCAAGCAGAACAAGTTTATTATGTCTTTCCTGTGATCATCTTAATGAAAACAATGATCACATCCACAACCCCCCACCTCCTAGTCATCTCTTCCAGGCTAAACACTCCCAGTTCCTTCAGTCAGTCCTCATGGCATTATCCAGCACTGAACACAGTATTCTGATCAGAGGAGAGTACAGTGGGACGATGACCATCCTTGTCATGGATACACCACTTCAGTGATATCTAAAACCCCAAGAAGTGTATAGTAAGAACAGTAGTTTATAAAAACATTCCTGCTGAACTTGGGGAACACTCTCCCATTGCAAATAAGGTCCCTGGAAAGAGTGAGTTCAAACCTTAAAGCCCAATAATAGTAAGGCATATGGGTACAGAATGTGTTGTCTCTATTCTATACTACCTCTCTATTCCTAGTTTGGAAAATCCAATTGAAGGTACAGATACAAATAGCAAAGGCCAAGCACAGATCCCTGGGGTAAGATGAAAGCATGAAAGAGAAACCTCTATCTTTCACATTCCAGTAAAGCTCTAAAAAATGCACCAGAAGAAATAGTGATAAAGGTAAGGTGAAATGTCTATATGTTTCTTCATCTAGTCCAAAGTTGCACAAGAAGATTCCTATAAATCTGCAGAGACTGAGTAGAGGCATGCTAGGAAAGGTTAAAGGCATAGCAGCAAGCCATTGGAGCTAGGAGAAAAGTACAGATCAAGGTTCAAGCAGCTCATCAGAATCATAGCAGGAGACAGAGCTAGTCCTGTTCAGTACAAAGTCCAGGCAAGCCACAGCCTGGCCCTTAGGCACCTGGCACCCAAGCTACAGCATGAGACAGGGCCAGACCGATGACCCAGCAGCCCACTGCCCAGGGAACACATGCTGAAGCCACAGCAAGAAAATGGGTCGAGGCAGCACTAAAGAACAGCATCTTGGCTTTCTGTTTTTGTTTTGTTAAGAGGTATGGTATAAATGCAATTGACAGCTTAGATTTGGAGCCTGTTAGAGTGGTGTCAAAGAATGAAATGAACTCCTGAGTTTCAGGACAGTATAAGGAGATAGAGAAAGGGCCAAAGCTAAAACTAAACTTGAACCACTGAGGAACTAAGCCAAAACCTTACACAGGCTGAGAGCTGGGCTTAACCAGGAATCCAGGCCCACCCATCCCATTCTAGAGTAGAGGAGGAAGCAGATTATTCCAAACACAATTCAGAACTGAACATAATGAAGCAATAATATGGATTGAGAGAAGCCCAAAAGATAAACACATAGGAGAGGAGGTTAATGTAATAGTGCAAGTGAGAAGCATCCTAAACAGCTAGGGTGGTAGCCATGTCAGTAGAGAAAAGGAGTCGGGGCAGCTAGGTGGCACAGTGAACAGAGCACCGGCCCTGAAGTCAGCAAGACCTGAGTTCAAATATGGTCTCAGACACAACACAAAAACTAACCCTGTGTGACTTTGGGCAAGTCACTTAACCCCAATTGCCCTCCAAAAAGCAAAAAAAAAAAAAAGGAGTAAGGTGCATGTAGAAACAAGACTAGGCAATTGAATGAATGAACAGGGTGAATAGGAGAGGAAGATTTGATAATACCATGGTTGTGAACCTAGGAGGCTAAAAGGTTGGCGATGTCCTTAAACAGAAAGATCAAAGTTCAGAAGCGGGGCAGGTTTGAGGGGAAAGTTCTATTTTGGATATGTTGGACTTGAGAGGTCCATGAGGCAGTTTGAAATATCTAATAGGCAGCCAGTAATAGAGGACCAGTTCAAGAGAAAGACAAGCACTAGATATATGAATGAATGAGCAAACAAATGAATGAAGCACTCATTAAGCACTTTGTGCTAAGATCTAGGGATAGAAATAGAAAAGAGTTCCTGGTCTCGGGGAGCTCACAATATTACAGAGACTGAAAATTAGATGGAAAGGTCCCATGGTCCTTAAGCTACAGCAGCAAAACAGACGGTAATGCCTCTTTAATGTCATTTCCACTGATAAATCATTACATTTCTAATGATGATTTGACAGTGCTAAGGACTTGGGTGACAAAAATTTTCTTTCCCTGGGTCTTCAATAACTAACTGTGTAGTGTGTGTTCACTTACAGGAGCAAGTGCCAGGCTACATTTTGATGGGTGTTGCTTCCCAGAATGATAGATTATAGGCACTGGCCTGGAAGCATTACTATTTCAAATGTTCTTGAGTGTAGGGCCCTAGACTATCTCCATCAGAGTCTAAGGGAAGATAGTAGTCATTCTGGTTGTAGTTTGATTTGCCTGGCAAATGCTGCCTCCTTTTTCTCCTTCAGGGTATCTTGCTACTTCAGCTAGGCTGACTTGCCTGCTTTGTAAGTGACAGTTGGTATTTGGTGGGAATGCATACCCTATCTACGTTATAGCTATTTCCCCAGATCATGGCTATGAGCGCTGGACTGGAAGCAACCTGGAGGGCTGCTGTTACTCTCAGAGCTCTTATACTTACCTGATTGTTGGTGGCAGTTGTTGCTGGTGGTTATTAGAAGGTGCACTCCTCCGCAATGATTTCCTCTCTCACTGACTGGAGGTGCTGGTCTGTTAAGCCAATCTGGTGCTTTGGGTGACACTGCTATTCCTGAAGTTTTTGGGCTCAGGAACATGGCCTGTCTCCACCAGTGACACAGAAGTAATAATGGTCAAGATACTGGTGGTGGTTTAACTTTCCTGGTACGTGCTGCTCCTTGTCTCTCCCTTGGGGGGAAAAATTAAGAGAGAAAGGAAGAAAAAGGAAAAGAAAGGAAGGAAGGAACAAAAAACTGGGAGTCATCTGCATAACAATGATAATTAAACTCATGGAAGTTGATAAGGTCACTAAGTGAGAGCATAGAAAAAGAAGAGGTTACAGAACAGAGTTTTATAGTATGAATTATGAATGAGCAAAGGAAATTGATAAGGTGGTGTTAGGGAAGTAGGACCAAGAGAGAAGTCTAGACATGTCAGAGAAGAAAGATAACCAGAAGAGAGTGCTTAAAAGTGTCAAATGTGGCAGAGAGGTTAAGAAGAATGAGGGTTTTTAAAAAGGAAAATTTTTACTTTTAAAAAGAATAATGAGAATTTAGGAAATTTAGAAATCATTTAGGGGTGGAGCCAAGATGGCCGAGTAGAAACAGCATTTCCAATGTGCTCTGCCCCACACAAATTTCAAACAATGTGAAAGGGGACTCCAGACAACTTCTGGAGCCACAGCACCCACAGAATGGCACAGAGAAGCTAACCTCCTGCTGAGGACAGCCCAGCAGCCCTGCAGGGAGCCACCAGCACAGCGCTCTGAGAGCAGGCAGCACAGTGTGCTGAGAAGTGACAGCGCAGCACTCAGAGCCGGGCCCAGGTCCTCGGTTTTAGCCCCAGGGTGGCCGGGCCTTCAGCCCGCTGGAGGGACCCCAGAACACCAGCAGCTGTGGCAATTCCAGAATTATCAGCACAGATATGCCTAGGACAAAGTGAGAGGTTAGTGCCCTCTGGACTTTGGGACCAGTATTTGGGGAACGCATCGACTTCCTCCCCTGGGGGCGAAAAGCTGCTGAGGAAACACGGGACAGAAGCCATTTTGCAGCATCAGTAGTGGCTCTAGCTCCTGGTCTGCAAACTGTAGGGAGATCCAGCAATCAGTCTGGGGGTTAATCGCTCTTGCTTTAAACTGCCTGGATCTGGATTGTGGTCTGGGGGGGAAGTTTGGGGTGGGTATCCAACTTGCCAGAGTGGGTGGAGGCTTTACAGAGGCCACCCAACTGGCGGAAGTTGTGAAGACCCCACGTTTGGGCGGAAGCTCCCCTGTCTGGTGGCAGAGTCCTACTGTGGCAACAAGCCCAAAAATCAAGTAATTAAGTGGCAACATGACTAGGCAAATGAAACAAAATAAACAGAAAAGTTCAACATTGGACTCCTATTTTAGGGGCAAAGAGGCTCAAAGCATGGAGGAGGACTGTGAGGTCAGAACTCCTGCACTAAAAGCCCCAAATGAAAATACAAGCTGGCTACAGGCCATAGAGGACCTTAAGAAGCGGATAAGAGAAGTGGGGGAAAATTTGGGAAGAGAAATGAAAAAGATGCAAGAAAAGTATGAAATGACAGTCAACAGTCTGACTGAGGAACATAACACCTTAAAAAATAGACTAACTCAAATGGCAAAAGAGGCTCAGAAAGGCAATGAGGAGAAGAATGCCTTAAAAAGCCAAATTTGCCAGATGGAAAAAGAATCTCAAAAGCTCACTGAGGAGATTCATTCCTTCAAAGTTAGACTGGGGCAAATGGAAGCTAATGACTTTATGAGAAATGAAGACGCTGTTAAACAGATCCAAACAAATGAAAGAATAGAAGGCAATGTGAAATATCTCATGGGAAAAACCATTGACCTGGAAAATAGATCCAGGAGAGATAATTTAGAAATCATTTAGAAAAGATTTAGAAATCAGGAAACCACTGGTGATTTTAGAGAAAGTAGTTTCAGTTTTGTGTAAAGTTCAGAAGCCAGATCGAAAAAGTTTGAGGAGTAAAGAGAAAGTGGGGCCATGAGTATAACCAGATTTTTTTGTCATTTGGCAGTGTAAGAGAAAGGTATATGATGATGATGATAACTTGAGGGGATGGTAGAATTTTTTTTAAGGACGGAAGAGTGATATTTATTTGAAGGTAGCAGGAAAGGAAACAGGAAGAAATGGAGTAGAGATTGTAGGGAAAATCTTCTGGGAAAACAAACAAACAGGAAGGGTTAGGATCAAAGGTATGTGTAGAAGGTTTGGCTTTGATAAGTAGAGCCATTCTTTATCAGCTGGGAAACTTTGTCAAGGGCTTTGCTAAAATAAAGAGAAACTATATGGCATTCTCTAGACCTACCAGTCTAGTAAACCTATCAGGAAAAAAGTGATGTTAGACCATTGTGACCTATTCTTAAAAAAGAAAACAAGTTGTATTGGTGGCTTTTGTTTCATATCACAGTCAGTTCTGGATATCTAACTCTCCCCCACATCTCCTACCACTACCCCACTTTGTAACTTTGTTACAAAGAAAAAAATTGTTAAGAAAAAAGCCAGTACACACTGCGATTTAGAGGTCTGTCTTGCCCTGCTAGAAAGTCAGGGGGGTGACGGGGGGGATATAGGGGAGAACAAATTGGGGAAGGGGTATTCAGTGGGCTTACTATTTTGGGGTGCGGGTAGGGGAAAGATGGGGAGAAAAAACAGTAATTCAAAATCTTGTGGAAATTAATGTAGAGAACTAAAATTTTTTAAATAGAAAAGAAATGAATAGAAAAAAGCCAGTGCAGTGATTTCACCTAATCACCTAACCCTGCTACCTTCAAATAAATATGGATCTCTGTGATCACGTTTCTAAATGTTCACTAATCAATAGATTCTAGAATTTTGCTAGGAATCAAAGGGAACCTCATGAACCTATAATTGGCAAACTCCATTTTTCCCTTTATGAAAATTAGGACATTTGTCTTCCAGTCGTTTTTGCTTAACAGTCATGTAAGTTTTTCTGAATCTGAGAGTTTTAGGCCACCTGGGTCTATTGGCTTGAACTCATTAAGAACAGCTAGATGCTCTCTTGTTGTTGTGTCCTACTCTTTGTAGCTTTTTTGGGCGTTTTCTTGGCAAAGATACTGGAATGGTTTGCTGTTTAAGCTAAGGCTCAGGTTTAAGTGACTTGCCCGGGATCACACAGCTCGTAAGTGTCTGAGGTCAGATTTGAACTCAGGAAGACTCATCTTCTTCATATCAAGCCCAGTACTCTCTATCCACTGAGGCACCAGTTGCCCCAGAAATGCTGCCTTAATGTTTCTTTATTTCTCTTGGTTTTCAATTCCAAATAAGGAATATTTTTCCTTATTTCCCTAAATAAGATTTAAATCTAAAGATTATATTCCTTGGCAGAAAACATAGAAACAAAAAAGGAGCTTCAGTCTTCCCTTTCCATTCACCCAGAACAACAAGTCCTATCCTGTCTTTGGTCTTCCTCTTTTCCCTAATATAACATAATTTTATTTTTACTATCATCCTTAGGTTTTCCCAATAGCCACAGTTTATTCTTAGCTTTAGTACTCCTAACACTATTCTTATAGCAACAAGCCACACTTTTGCATTCATCTTGTTACTTTCCCCTCTTTTTTTCTATTTTCTGTACAAGTCTTTTTAAATTCCTAAATTGGTTGATAAATTCCCCTTGTATTCATATACATGCCCACCCTTTTGACAACTCCTTTTTCTTCTCATCAGGGTTGTTTTGCTTCCCATGTCTGTTGTCCTGACTTCCTTTCTCAAATTTTGGTCCATGGGATCCTACTTATCATTTCCTGAAACCCTTTGAAGTCTCTCCCCAGAACTAGGTGGCATATCATACTATATCCAATCATCTATCACACATTCTAAGGAGTAATTACTTCTCCATGAGCTTCCCCTCATTTTCACCTCAGCAAAAAAAAAGTCCTTCTTTTTGGTGAGAATCAGAATAGAAGTTTCCCCCACTAGTTCTTCCATCTTCTTGGATTTGACTGGCAAACTTCAGGGCCTGTCAACTGTTTTACATTGTAGCTACTGTCTACAGTCGTTTGGTGGATGTGTATATATTTGTGTCCTCCCCTTTCCTTTCCTTTTGAAGCCCTTTTGATTAGATTTCCAAAAATCTAAGCAAATGCATTTATTTTTTACAAATGTTCAATCATTTTTTAATTTAAGCCATGGTCCAGAAATACAAACACCTATCTCAGATATAGTCAGCAGCAGTGATGAAATCACCCCCTGTGCCCTTAAAGGCTTCAGTTTCTTTCCCAAGACTTGGTAATCTTGAGCAATGTTTTCTACATTCAATAGTGGATTGTCATCTGGTTTAACAAGCTCTGGGAGGTTCACTTTTATGTCTTGGATATCTGCCTTGGGAAGACAGCAGACTTCTCTCCATTGTTGTGAGATCAACAAAGAACTTCTTAAGTATTTATCCTCTTGTAAGAGACACGAGCCCCATTAGAATCAGAGGATCATCAGTTTAGAACCTGAAGGGACCTCAGAGGCCATCTATTCCAAACTCCTCATTTTACAGACGAGGAAATTAAGGCCCAGAGAGTTGAAGTCATTTGCCTGATGTCACAGGGATAAGTGGCTGAGCTACAATTTAAACTCAGGTCCTCTGATTCTAAACCCAACACTCTTTCTACCGTACCAGACTATCTCCCCATTATTTGTCTCTTTCTCTAACCCTGACTATATCATCCCTTACCTTTCAGTGCCAGAGGATCTGTATCATCATTCAATAAAGAGTGAAAAACTGTTTCTTCTTTGGTAGGTCTGGTTCCTTCCTCTTTGGGAAGAGCTTCATATCTTTTAGGTGGTTCAAAGTGTTCTGTTAGACCTTCTTCCTTCTTCTCTGTGTGATGTGTTCTCCTACCTTGTGACCACAGATTCAGATCAGAGATTCCCATCCACCTTTCCATATGCTTTATCTTCTTTGTTTTCACATTGAAACTCTTCTGGTTTTCCACTTTTGTTTGATTTTGAAGTTTGCCAGGGTGGCGGGGTGTGTGTGTGTGTGTGTGTGTGTGTGTGTGTGTGTGTGTGTGTGTGTGTGTGTGTGTGTGTTATTTTTTCTTTTCCTTTTTTTCCTGAACTCTTAATTCCCTATAATTCTTCACTCTCAAATTTGGTGTTCAAGCTCCTTTACCTTCTCTTTTAAGGGATGCACAGTGGCAGTCAGCAGAAATCCAGATATCACACTCCTTTTCTGACTGGAAAAGTATCCTCATGCTCCATGCTTGCTGGAAGTGAAAGTCTCAGTCTGTCATTCTCACTAGAAGGTGTGTAGGGAACTGCTGTAGTCTATCTACTGCTTGTTGTGTGATCTTCCCTGGAGTTGTTACTTTCCTCAGCTGTTAGCAGTCTAATAACTATATCCATCTTTCTTCATTTTCCTTACACACTTCTTACTTCATCTTACCAGTTACCTTAAATTTTTTGTTTTACTTTAAGTTTTTCACCTTTCTCCTTCAGTTTTTTAAGTCTTCCTAAAATTCCCTCCCCCAATTTCAGTCTCTAGTCTTCACAATTCCAAGCCCTTCAATTAATTGTTTTCCTTTAATTGATCAAATTTTCCTGCTCCTTTTCCCACAAAATTTTATACCATGTAAGCTGTATCCCATTCTATTGTTTTTCCACTATATCATACTGCCTCTCAACCATTAACTGCTTAGATCTGAAAAGCTTCCTTTGTCCCTGGGACTGTTCTACTGTGTTACTTAATTATCTGGACCTCATCACTACAGACTAGGTCTTTTTTGATTTGAAAAGATAGCACATTCCGTCAACCTTTATCTGCCCACTGGGTACAGAGTCTAAGAGCTAGTGTTTTCATCACTGCCTCCTACTTGGGATATGAATAAAGGAAAGCATATATGTTAGGGTTGGTTTTTTTGTTTTTGTTTTTAAGGTTGCAAAGGTCCTTTCCTGGCTGCTCCCATGATTTTTTCTGGGAGCTAGATTTTTTTCCTTTAGTTTCAGATGGTTAATTGGCTTTGTGTTCCATACTGGGCCATACAGCATGCTTTTTAAAAAAATTAGGAGTTTGGAAGAGTTGCAGAGGTAAGCTTCCTGTTGGAGCAAAGGCTATGGGTTTACTATTGCTTTTACTATTCATGGTCCTGATGAGGAATTGGCTCATATTAGTAGGTAAATGCCATCTCTGGCCCTTCCTAATATCATTGACCAACGCTAGTGGATAGGCCAAGGGGGAAAATTATCAAATTAATCCCATTTCTGAGTTAACCCAATATGCTGTTGTCTTCCTTCACACATGAAGACCAAGAGAAGTCAAAAAGGGGACCTTTTCCTATCACTTAATTCATACCTTTAGATCTTTTCCTGGCACTTGGCCTCAGTTGGTGCTGGCAGGAATGCTAAAATATATGTCTAGTGAGCTCATTAAGAAGTGTGAACAGGAAGAACCTGTATTTACCTTAGGTAAAGAGGAGTATCTCTTATCTCTGAAGCTTGTTCCTGATTACCAAGGGAAGATTGCTTAAACTGGGGGATTACTTGGGATTCTATGGCGACAGAATTAGCCAAAGATTAATTCAGTACTACAGTCTAACTAAGGGCAAGGCAGGCCTGGATAAGAAAGAAACATTGGGACATAGCCTCATCTCTAAGATTAGGTCTGAAGCCTCACACAACTAGCTTTCCATGGCAGGATTGCTGAATACTCCATGGGCACCAGAGTGGTCCATAAAGGATAAGAAGGGCATTCATGGAAGAGCAGGGACAATCTAAGGGGACTGGAAAGGAGAAAAAGAGCAGGCAAGTGGCACAGAAGATAAAATCCTCTCTGGAATCTTGGAGTCAAAGAGACCTGAGTTCAAATTTGACCTCAGACACATAATAGCTGTGTGACCCTGAACAAGTCACTCAACCTCTGCCTCAGTTTTATCATCTGTAAAATGAGATAATAAGCACCTACCTCCTGAGGTTGTTGTGAGGATCAAAGGTGATAAAAATTGTAAAGCTCTTAGCATAGTTCCTGGCACATAATAGGTATTTAATAAATACTTTTTTAAAAAAGAGTAAAATAGAAATTTATTAAGAAAAATCTTCAAAATCCTTGGACCCAAAGATGCTGCTGCTAGCCCAAGGAGGTCTAAAGACGGAGAAAAAGGATTCATACATACCAGTTCTTTGGGGGAATGGTTAACCAAACTATAGTACATAAATGTGCTAGGATATCACTGCACTGAGAGGTTATGCCTATGAAGACTTTAGAGAAACATGGAAAGGCTTATGTGCAAAGTAAAGTAAACAGAACCAAGAAAGCAATACAAAATATGACAATGGAAATGGAAAGAACAACATTCACAAAGCTGAGAGCTGTTTAAATATGATGCAATTCAGTCTAGAAGAAGAAGTGAGAAAATGTACTACTGTTCTTCCTTTTTTGCAGACATAGACAACTGTGGGTGTGGAACATTGTTTATATAATCAGACTTAGTTGATATGTTGGTTCATTCTGCTAAACTGCTTTTTTCCTCTCCATCATAAGGGTTTACTTTCTGGGTAGGAGGAGGAAAGATCTACATGACATTTAAAATGATATAAAAATAAAGGATAACCAATAAAAACTTCAGAGGGGAAAAAAGCAAAAGTTCAAATTCAAGAGGAGAATGAATAGTGGTTCTGCTTTAGAATTACAAAATAAGTCATTTGTATTCTGGCTTTTTTTCTGCAGGGTGTGAGTGGTAGTTGTTCAAAGAACTCGGGGCACTGCTTTTTCCCCAAGACTCCTCTTGATTCTCTTCTGTGGAAGGAAGTCATATCTTCTCTCAAGTCAACAAGCATTTATTAATTACCATGTATGAGGCAGGCACTGTGCTAAGTAATGGGTAGAACTTGACTTGCCCCAGCCAGATATATTCCTATATACTAGCATTTCAATTTTTCTGCTCTTCATCCTTTAAGAGAGAACAGGGCCTCCCTATATGCTTTATCTATTCCCCTTTCTAACAGGCCCCTTGAGATTTCTTTCTTTCTTTTTGCTTTTTGGAGGGGGGAAGGCAGGGCAATTGGGGTTAAGTGACTTGCCCAAGGTCACACAGCTAGTAAGTGTTAAGTGTCTGAGGCTGGATTTGAGTTCAGGTCCTCCTGACTCCAGGGCTGGTGCTCTATTCACTGTGCCACCTAACTGCCCCAACCCCTTGAGATTTCATGTGTTGAAGTCAGGCAGGCTCACTTAGCCTTTGGTTTTCTTGTATATAGGAAGGCATTTTCTGATGCAAGTCTAATGTAGCCTCCAGCATAGTCTGATGTAGGAAAGATGTTGGAAATGTTAGATGTTGGAAAAATGGATTTCAAAATACTCAGAAAAAATTACTGCAGAGGAAGTTGGCTCAAGAGGTATGGAAAGTTTTCAAGAACGAAATTCTGAAGCTGTAAACAATTTTAATGAGAAAAAAGTGGGGGGAGCTACCTAAAGAAACCAATGTGGATATATAGGGAACTCAAGACTACCAGAAGTTTTAAATGAATATCTGTAGAAAATGGTCAAATAATGGACAAGAAATGTAGGAAGGTGGCCATGTCCTGTAAAGAACAATGTTTAGAAGCACTAAAGCTCAGAATGATGAGTTAAAATCATCAGGATGACTGCTAAGATCAATATTTTGGTGGTGGTGTTCAGTAGTGTCTGACTCTTCCTGACCCCATTTGAGATTTTCTTGGCAAACATACTGGAGTGGTTTGCCGTTTCCTTCTCCAGCTCATTTTACAGATGAGGACCTTGAAGCAAACAGGGTTAAATGACTTGCTCAGTTTCACACAACTAGTAAGTGTCTGAGACTAGATTTGAATCCACAAATATGAGTCTTCCTGATGCCAGGCCTGGCACCATCTAGCTTCTCATAAGATCAATATAAAAGGCAACATTTTTTGCTGAAAAAAAAAAGTTAGAGGAAGCAGGAGAATCAAAGGAGTGGCACAGTGATAATATAAGGCAGAGAACCATTTGTGTCTATATTTTGTAACACGGAAAATGATATTTGGCATGGGATGAAGCAAAACTGGTTAATGGATTTGAAAATCAAGATGACTGAGGAGGTAGTAGAAGAAAACCTAGTTGCCCTCAATGAATTCAAGAAGCCAGATCAGGAAGAATTATATGCCTCAGGATATTAAAAGAGCTTGCAATGATATTCAGAGATCATGGGAGAACAGAAAAGGAGCTACAAGACTGGAGTGGGGCAATGTTACCCTGGTTTTCAAAGATAGAAGAGGGTAGAGTCCACAGTCTAATTAGCTTTATTTCAATTCAAGCAAAATTCTGCAATATACTATTAAGGTTGATTTGTGAGCATTTAGAAAGCAAAATGGTGATCCCTAAGAACCATCATGGCTTCATCCAAAACAGGTTATGTTGACTGAATACTTGAAAAGCCAGTGATAGTCCCAGAGAATAGATAATAAAACATACTTTTTCATGACAGTCTGTAAACTCCTAAGATGGAATGCTGTATACATATCCAATGCAGTTCACTGTAGTTTTGCTTAATTGCTTTTCTTCATTATAATGGATTATTCAATGGGAGATGGAAGAGATATTCTCCCCCTTCCCCTTAGAAATTACTCTGACATAAAGAGAAAAGGTGGCAATAAACTATTTTTTAAAATTACAGGTCATGCCAACCTAACCTAATTTTCTTTCTTTCTTTTTTTAATTAATAGACTGGTTGTTAAGAGAATGCCAAATACTTGGATTTCAGCGACTGGGTACAATGGGTAGAAGCTACAAAGAAGCAGATTTAGATGAAAGCACCAGCAATGTAGATTTCTAGGAACTTCTCTGCTGGAGTTCCCAGAAGTCTGTCATTAGCCTTGTGCTGTTTAGCATTTTTGTCCATTAGAGTTACACAATCCAAGAGTTGTAAGGGACCTGAGACCATCTAATCTTTAAAACTGACCAAGAATTCTCTCTTCAATATCCCTAATACTGGTCATCCAGGCTCAACTTGAAAATATTTAATGAGAGGGAACCTACTACCTCCTAAAGTAATCCATTCTAATTTTGGACAGCTCTCATTGTTATGACATTTTTCCTTACATCGTCATAGGATTTTAAAAGCATAGATTTAGGGCTAAAAAGGTCCTTAGCTTTCATCTAATCCAATTTCATTTTATAGATGAGAGAACCAAATTTCAGGGAGGTTTAATGACTTGCCCCAGGTCACACAGGTCATAAATGACAGGAACAGGATTTGAACCCAGGTCTTCTGACTCCAAATCCAGGGCTCTTTACATTGCACCAATCTCTAAATCTGCTTCTTTGCAACTTTTACCCATTGTTCCTAATTCTACTATCTAGAGGCAAACAGAACTAATTTAACCTCTCCTTTATAACTCCTGAAATAAGCGTTATATATTATCCCTCTTCCTCACTGATCTTTATATATCATTTTCTCCACTGCCCTCACTATTATCCTAAAAAAGGCCAACCTTTTTTGGATGTGTTCTGGTCTATAAATGTCCTTCCTAAAATGAAGCACCCACAACTGAACACTGTATTCCAAATATAGTCTGACCAGCTAAAATCCCACCTTCTACAGGAAGCCTTTCCTGATTCCATTCTAGGACCTGGCTTCTGCTGATAATTTCCAGTTCATCCTTAATATGGCTTGTTTGCACATAGTTGTTGGTATGTTGCCTCCCCTATTAGACTATGAGCTCTTTGAGAGCAGGGACTGTGTTTTGCCTTTTTTTTTTGTATCCCCAATGCTTAGGGCAGTTCCTGAAATATAGTAAGTTCTTTATAAATGTTTATTGACTGACCTATAATTTCTCATTTTGAACTTTAAGAATTTCAATGCAACTTATGGTAACAATAGCTTTTGGGGGGAACCATGCCTTAATGTTGACTCATTGCAGTCCACTAAAACCCCCCAGATCTTTTTTATAGGAGATGCTGTCTAAGCCATACCTCCCCCAAACCAGTACTTGTAAAACTTTTTTTTACAATCTTTTATTTCATATCTTGTTATTCTACTCTGTCAAGATCATTTTGGATTCTGTCTTGCACTTATTAGATGTCAGTTCCAGCTTTGTATCATCTCTAGGCATGACATTCCTTCCATGACTTCAGGCAACTCACTAATAAAAATTTCTACAGCATAAGACTAAAACAGAGTCCTAAGCCTAGCCTACTAGAGTTTTACTGTTGTTGTTCAGTTATTTCAGTTGTGTCTGACTCTTCATGACCATATTTGGGGTTTTCTTGGCAAAGACATTGGAATGCTCTGCCATTTCTTTCTCCAGCTCATTTTACAGATGAAGAAACTGAGGCAAAGAGGATTAAGTGACTTGCCCAGGGTCCCACAGCTAGGGTCTGTGGCCCACCAAGTTTACATCAACCCATTAATGATTATCCTCTGGATCCTATTATGAAAGCACTTTTGAGTCACCTACCTCTGTTATTAGCTAGCCCACAGCTCTCCATACTGTTTACTATGAAAGCATTACCATGTTTGTTAAATGCTTTATAGAAATAGAAAAAAACTCAATACCCTACTCACCTCCCGTAAGCCTCATTTTATCTTCATTAGTGTTTTTTGCTAGAAATGAATGGGTTAGAGCCATATATGATATACTTATTAAATTTGCAAATGCCATAAAGCTGGGAGGGATATTTAATATACTGGATGATAAAATCAGTAGCTAAAAAGATATCAACAGGTTAGGAAAGGGGTCTGGAGTTCTGCACATGGGTTCAAAAAATTAGCTTCACAAATAACAAGATGATGGAAGCATTGCTAGACAATAGCTCATGTGAAAAATATCTGGAAGTTTTTAGTAGACAGCAGATTTAGTATGAGTCAACAGTATGGCACAGTAGCCAAAAAACTAATTTGATCTTAGGCTGCACTGAAAAGTATAGTGTGTAGAGGAGAAGTAATCATCCCTCTCTACCTTATTCACATCATGCTTGGAATATTGTGTTTACTTCTGGATGCCATGTTTTAGGGTTGTCAATGGAATTGTCAGGGTGGTAGAAACCAGGCTGGTTAGGGGACTGGACACCATGCCACATGATGATCAGTAAAAGGAATTTGCAGTGTTGAGCCTGGAGAAGTGAAGACTTAGGAGGGACACAGTAGGTGTCTGCAAGTATGTGAAAGATATTCACATAGAAGAGATTAAATTTGTTTTGCTTGGCCCCTGAGGATGGAAATAAGATCATTGGGTGGAAATTACAAATAGGCAGATTTAGGTTGATTTAAGAAAAAGCTATGAAAATTATAATTTTCCAAAAGTAGAATCAGCTTTTTAGGGGGTTCTTCCTCACTGGGGTTGTTCATTCAAGCAGAGGATGGATGACTACCTGACTTTGTTGTTGTTGTTGCTTTGCTTTTTGGAGGGGGGAAGACAGGGCAGTTGGGGTTAAGTGACTTGCCCAAGGTCACATGGTTAGTAAGTGTTAAGTGTCTGAGGTCGGATTTGAACTTAGGTCCTCCTGACTCCAGGGTCAGTGCTCTAATCACTGCACCACCTAGCTGCCCCTAACTACTTGTTGATATTGTAGAGTGATTCCTTTTAATGAATGGGGACTAAATGTCCTCTGAATTCCCTTCCACCTTTGAGTCTGTGATTTGTTTAGTAGTCTGATCGCATTCATCCCATCTTTCTTATAGGTTCCCTCGCTGTTTTTGCCCTGCTGCCAAATGGATGGGTGTGCCACAGATATT
This sequence comes from Gymnobelideus leadbeateri, assembly GCA_011680675.1. NCBI lineage: Eukaryota > Metazoa > Chordata > Mammalia > Diprotodontia > Petauridae > Gymnobelideus > Gymnobelideus leadbeateri. The sequence continues at coordinate 98,179 of WOXC01001384.1, read as the reverse complement.
ATTGCAAATTAATGCATCCTCAATATTGCTTCACCAGAGGAGTAAGTACTGCTCTCATTTAAATCATTCCTAGCCCAGAGTTGGAGCTCTTGCTAGACAGGATCACCTATCTCATTACCCAGCCAAATACCCACCATGATTGATGTGGGGGAAAATGATTTATTGTACTGTTGATGAAAAACTATTATACTGCTTGAATCCAACTTAATGTGATTAAAGGTTATCAACACCCAGCACGTGTCTTGGCCCCAGTAACTCTCTAACTAGACACTGCTACAAGACATTTCCAATTCCCTGAAGCTCCAGGTTGACCCAAAACATTCTTGTTTTGGGTTACTCACCCAGGATTTCCTGAGGGTTCCACCCCAAGGATCTGTTTTGGGTTACAGTTACTCATCTATCCATCCATCTATCTATCTATCTATCTATCTATCTATCTATCTATCTATCTATCTAGATACTATATATCTATGTATCAGGCCTTGCCCTAACCAATGAAGCAAACCCAGGACAGGAAAAGGCAAAAGTATTTTGCACACTGAGGCAGCAAGCAGTTATATTGTGATTTGGGGGAATCCATTGTATAAGATATGCTGTTTACTTCAAAAAATGATACCCAGAGAGTGTTGAAATTGTATCATAGAAAAATAACTTTTGACTCTTCTGGGGCAGTAGTAAGGGTGGTAAAGAAAGAACTCAACTGAGCTCTCCCAATATTCCCCTCCAACTTAAAAATAATGATTCAAATAAAATTCTGGAGTGGTAGAACCAATGAAATATCAGACATGTTCTTCCAGCCCAAGACAACATAGGAGATTGGAAAGAGAGATATGTGACACAGGGATTGAGGGAGTCCTACAGCCTATGTGGGTCTAGGTGGTGGTGACAGAAGCAGCAGCAGCAGCTTTGGGAGCTCTCCAGTCAGAGACAGTAAAGGAACCTGGCAACAGAGATTATAGGGTGCCCCTGTGCTAGCACTGAATGCAGGACCAAATGCCATTTGCCAACTCCAATACCTATACCCACTTCCAGGTCATAGTTCAAGGATGGAGAGGAGCACTTTTGGTCAAGAGAAAGTGAAAGCCCTGAGGAGCAGTATCACTTCTGGTCCCAACAGAGGATGGCTTCTGAGGAGCAGTATCTGTTTCAATCCCAAAGGATCAGTGTCCTTTCCTAGGTAAGAACCAGAGGACAGACTAAGAGAACAGTAACCACACCTCTCCCCAAATCACACTACCTTGGAAGCACTGAAAACTTCCAAAGCTTCAGCTCTAGCTCTGAAAACATCATTGCAAAAAAGCCTGAAGTTTGAGATAGTGTTCCTCCCTCCCCCCCACCCCATGCTGGGAACAGAACCCAACATCAACATGGTATTCCAAATCAAGAAATAGGGTAGAAAAATGTGCAAACAACAACAAAATAACATGACCACAAAAAGCTAAATGACAGGAAAGCTCAAGATACAAACCCAGAAGGAGACAATGAAGTCTAAACAGCTATAAAGCCTCAAAGAAAAAATGGGCCCAATAGGAATTCCTGGAAGAGCTAAAAAATCAAAATCATATAAGAGTGGTAGATGAAAAATTAGGTAAAGAAATGGAAGCAAAGGAAGAAAATTTACAAAAAAAACAAACAATGAACAACCTGGTAAAAGAGGCACAAAAATATTGAAGAAAATAACAGCTTAAAAAACAGAATTAGTGAAATGGGAAAAGAGGCACAAAAATCCACTAATGAAAATTTACTCCTTAAAAAGCAGAATTAGGAAAATAGAAGCTAATGCCTCCACGAGACATCAAGAAACAATGAAACAAAGTCAAAAGAATGAAAAAGTAGAAGAAAATGGGAAATTTCTCATCAGAAAAACAACTGCCCTGGAAAATAGATCAAGGAGAGATAATTTAAGAATTATTGAATTTAATAGAAAGCCATGATCAAAGAAAGAGTCCAGACATAATATTTTAAGAAATTATCAAGGGGGGCGGCTAGGTGGCACAGTGAGTAAGAGCGCTGGCCTTGAAGTTGGGATGACCCGGGATCAAAACTGGCCTCAGAAAATGAGCACCCACACATAAATAAAGACTAGCCGTGTAACCTTGGGCAAGTTACTTAACCCCAATTGCTAAAAAAAAAAAATTATCAAGGAAAACTACTCTGATATCTTAGAACCAGAGTGTAAAATGGAAATTAGAATAATTCATTAGTCATCTCCTGAAAGAGATCTCAAAATGAAAACTGCCAGGAATATTATAGCCAAATTTCAGCTCCCAGGTCAAAGAGAAAATACTTCAAGCAGCCAGAAAAAAATGCTCCAAATACCATGATGTCATAGGATCACACAAGATTTAGCAGGTACCACATTAAAGAGGCAGAGGACTTTAGAATATGATACTCCAGAATGCAAAAGAGTTGAGATTATTACCAAGAAAAAACCTAGCCAGCAAAACTGAATATAACCTTCAAAGGACAAAATGAATATTTAATGAGATATAAGACTTTCAAGCATTCCTGATGAAAAGACAGAGCTAAATAGAAAATTTGACTTCCAAATAAAAGACTCAAGAGAAAGCTAAAAAGGTAAACATGAAATAGAAATCATAAGGGACCCAATAAGGTTAAACTGGTTTGCCTTTAGTTAAAATTTTATATGGAAAGATGATACATGTATCTTCTAAGAATTTAATCACTATTAGGGCATTTAGAAGGATTCTATGTAGAAAGAAGGTACAAAAATGAGTCAACTATGTTGGGATGATATAAAAAAAGGGATATGAGAGAGGAATGCACTGGGAGAAGGGGGATGGGAAAGGAAGAATGGGGAAAATTAACTCATATAAAAGAGGCAGGTAAGGAAGAGCTTTTACAGGGGAAGGAAAAATGGCTGGGGGGGGGGGGACTCTTGAACCTCACATCTAAATTGGTTCAATGTATATGTGTATGTGTATGTATATGTGTATATATATGTGTGTGTGTGTGTATACATATATATGTATATACTTACTAAATTGGTAATAGAAATCTGTCTTACCCAACAGTGAAATAGGAGAAATAAATAAGAAAGAAGTTAAAGAGATGAATAAAATCTTAGAAATAAATAAGAAAGAAGTTAAAGAGATGAATAAAATCTTAGAAAAGTTAGATATTATAGAACTCTGGAGAAAACTGAATCGGAATAGAAAGGAGTAAAGCTTTTTCTCAGCTATATATGGTACCTTCACAAAAATTTACCATGTATTAGGTCATAAAAGTCTCACAACAAAATGCAGAAAAGCAGGGGTGATAAAATGAAGGGCAGATTAAGGGACACAGTGGTAATAAATGTACATGTGTAGCTATGTAAAACATTACCATAAAAATAGACATTTGAGGAGGGCAGGATAAAAAGAGAGAGAAAGATAAACAGAAGAAAATAGGACAGAGGGAAATGAACAGTTAATAATCATAACAGTGAATGTAAATGGGATGATTTCACCCATAAATTGGAAGCAGATAGCAGAATGGATTAGAAAGCAGAATCTAACAATATGTTGTTTACAAGAGACATACCTAAAAAAGAAAGACACATACAGAATTAAAATAAGAATGTGGAGCAGAATCTACTATGCTTCAGCTGAAGTGAAAAATGAAGGGGTAGCAATCATGATCTCACATAAAGCAAAAGTAGAGCCAATTAAAAGTGTTAAGCTGGGAAACTACATCTTGCTAAAAGGAACCCTAGACAATGAAGTATTAATATCAGTATTAAGCATATGCAACAAATGGCATAGCAAATGAATTCTTTTTTTTCCTACCAGATTCCTTTATTTTTTTTCCAAATGCTTTATTAACTTCTGGTTTACATCATTCATTTCCATCAGATTTTGAGTTACAATTTCCCCCCCATTTTCCCCCTAATCACCACCCCAGAATAACAGTCATACAGGATATCCCCTCATCCAATCTGCTCTCTCCCATCTCTTCTCTCATACCCCCTTTGACATTTCCAGTAGGGCGAGGTGAATCCCTGAGCCCCATTGCCTGCACATCTTATCTATCTCCCAATTATATGCAAAATAGATTAATAATAATATTTATATATTTTTTATAAATTTGATTTTAAAAGGAAGATAAGCACCTCAGTATATGCTGTACACGTGTAGCTATGTAAAACATTACCATAGTAGATATATTGTAAAAGACTGACTATATTTCCCTCCCTCCCATCCCACCTTCCACCTGGTCCACTCCCCCACCTTGATCTTGTCCCTTTCCAAAGTGGGTGCTTCCAACTTCCCTTCCCCCAGCCTGCCCTTCCCTCCACCACCTTCCCCCATTCCCTATCCCCCATACTCCTGTAGGGTATGATAGAGGTATACTCTATTTAGTATGCATGTCATTCTCTCCCTGGTCCAAATTCAATGAGAATAGGGTTTTGCCTTTTTGCCTTCCTGTTCCTCCCCTCCCCTGCAACCAACTTCCCCTGCCTCCTCTACACAAGACACTTCACCCCTTTGTCTCTCCCCATTTCCCCTCACTACATTACTCTCTCACCTCTTAACCTCACCTTTTAAGTATCATCCCTTCCTATTAAATTCGACCTGTGCCCTCTATCTATGTATACCTGAAAACATATATACACATATTCACATATGTATTCATATGCCCATATACCCTTCTTCAACTATTTTCATACTGAGAAAAGTTTCATCAGTTACAGTTATTGTTTTTCCCTGTAGGAATGTAAATAGTTCAACTTTGATAAGTTCCTTTTGATTTCTTTTCCCTGTTTACCTTCTCAAGCATCTCTTGCTTCTTGCATCTGAATGTCAAGTTTTCTGTTCAACTCTGGTTTTTTCTTCAAGAATGCTTGAAAGTCCTCTATTCCACTGAATGACCAAATTTTCTCCTGAAACATGATACTCAGTTTTTCTGGGTAGGTGATTCTTGGTTTTAATCCCAGGTCTTTGCCCTGCAGAATATCATATTCCATGCCCTTCAATCCCTCAGTGTAGAAGCTGCCAGATCCTGGGCTATTCTGATTGTGTTTCCACAATATTCAAATTGTTTCTTCCTGGCTGCTTGTAATATTCTGTCCTTGATCTGGGAATTCTGGACCCTGGCTACAATATTCCTAGGAGTTTTCTTTTTGAGATCTTTTTCAGGAGGTGATTGGTGGATTCTTTCAACCTTGACTTTGTCCTCTGGTTCTAAAACATCAGGGTAGTTTTCCTAGAGAATTTCTTGAAAGATGATTTCTAGATTCTTTCTTTGATCATTGCTTTCAGGTATTCCAATAATTTTTAGATTGTCTCTACTGGATCTACTTTGCAGGTCAGTGGTTTTTCCCATAAGATATTTCACATTGCCTTCTATTCTTTCATTTGTTTGGATCTGCTTAATAGCATCTTGATTTCTCATAAAGTCACTAGCTTCCATTTGCTCCAGTCTAATTCTGAAGGAATGATTGTCCTCAGTGAGCTTTTGAGATTCTTTTTCCATCTGGCAAATTCAGCTTTTTAAGGCATTCTTCTCCTCATTGCCTTTCTGAGCCTCTTTTGCCATTTGAGTTAGTCTATTTTTTAAGGTGTTGTGTTCCTCAGTCAGGCTGTTGACTGTCATTTCATACTTTTCTTGCTTCTTTCTCATTTCTCTTCCCAATTTTCCCCCCACTTCTCTTATCTGCTTCTTAAGGTCCTCTATGGCCTGTAGCCAGCTTGTATTTTCATTTGGGGCTTTTGGTGTCAGAGTTCTGACCTCACAGTCCTCCTCCATGCTTTGAGCCTCTTTGCCCCTAAAATAGGAGTCCAATGTTGAACTTTTCTGTTTATTTTGTTTCTTTTGCCTAGGCATGTTGCCACTTAATTACTTGATTTTGGGGCTTGTTGCCACAGTAGGACTCTGCCACCAGATAGGAGAGCTTCCACCCAAACGTGGGGTCTTCACAACTTCCACAGGTTGGGTGGCCTATATAAAGCCTCCACCCACTCTGGCAAATTGGCTACCCACCCCAGACCTTGCCCCAAGACCACAATCCAGATCCAAGCAGGTTAAAGCAAGAGTGATTAACCCACAGACTGATTGCTGGATCTCTCTACAGTTCGAAGACCAGGAGCTGGAGCTGCCACTGATGCTGCAAAATGGCCTCTGTCCCGTGTTTCCTCAGCAGCTTTTCGCCCCCAGGGGAGGAAGCCACGTGTTCCCCAAATACTGGTCCCAAAGTCCAGAGGGCACTAACCTCTCACTTTGTCCTAGGCATATCTGTGCTGATAATTCTGGAATTGCCACAGCTGCTGGTGTTCTGGGGTCCCTACAGCCAGCTGCTGGCCTGGCTGTCCTGGGGCTAAAACCCCAGCTCACACAGGCCTGGGCTTGGCTCCCAGAGCACTGTGCTGTTGCTTCCCAGCACACTGTGCTGCCTGCTCTCAGAGCGTTGCGCTGGCCGCTCCCTGCAGGGCTGCTGGGTTCTCCTCAGCAGGAGGTTAGCTTCTCTGTGTAGTTCTGTGGGTGCTGGGGCTCCAGAAGTTGTTCAAATTCCCCTTTTACATTTTTTGGAGGTTGTGTGGGGCAGAGCACCTTGGAAGTGCTGTTTCTACTCCGCCATCTTGGCTCTGCCCCCACAAATATGATTTTGATACCTAAACCAGGGAGAGCAAAAACAAACTGTAAATCAATTTCCTTGCTAATGAGGCAAATATTTTAAATAAAATACTAGCAAGGAGATTACCACAATATGTCACAAAGATCAAAAACTATAACTAAGTGAGATTTATACCACGAATGCAAGGTTGGTTCAATATTAGGAAATAATAATTGACTATATTGATAACAATAACAATGACAATAGATGCAGGAAAAGCCTTTGGCAAAATACAGTACTCTTTCCTATTAACAACATTAGCCTTTCTTAAAATGATTGGATTCTATCTAAAACCTTAAGCGAACATTATCTCTAATGGGGATAAACATAAAGCCTTGTCCCAGTAAGGTCAAGAGTGAAGCAAGGATATCCATTATAACCATTATTATTCAAAATTGCACTAAAAATAAAAACTATAGCAATTAAGATGAGAAAAAAGTTGAAGGATTAAAAATAGGCAACAAGGAAACAAAATTGTCATTCTTTGCAATGGAACGTATGATATGATGGTATACTTTAGAGAATCAACTGGAAAAACTAGTTGAAACAATTATCAACCAGCAAAACTACAGGATATAAAAACCCACATAGACCATCAGCATTTCTATATACCACTAAGAAAACTGAACAGCAAGATACAGAAAAAGAAATTTTATTTACAATAGTTGCAGACCATATAAAATACATTTATGTTTGTCTGCCAAGACAAACTGAGGGATTAAATAAACACAATTATGAAACACTTTTCACACAAAAACAGAGTTAACTCTGTCTTTTAGCCAGTACCAGATTGTTTTGATTACTGCTTTGTAATATAGTTTAAAATCTGGACCTGGTGGGCTAACTTCATTGACACTTTTTTTTTCATGATTTGAACATAAACTCTTCCCTTATCCATAGATCTGACAGTACATTTTTTCATACTCCAGTAATTTACATATGATATTATCCTTTATTTCTAAATCATTCTTCCATTTTGATCTTTTCTCAGTATACACTGTGAGATGTTGGTCTATGCCTAGTTTCTGCCAGACTACTTTCCAGTTTCCCCAGCAACTTTTGTCAAATGTTGAGTCCTTACCTCAAAAGGTTGGATCTTTGGATTTATCAAATGCTAGATTATAATGGTCATTTACTACTGTGTATTGTGTACTCAATTTGTTCCACTCTATATCTTAGCCAGTACCAGATTGTTTTGATTACTGCTTTATTACTTTAAATTAATATGGTTTAAAATCTGGAAATGGTGAGCCACTTTCCTTGATATTTTTTTCATTGATTCACTTTGAAGTCCCTCCAGCTGGTGGTTGGTGAGGCCTGCCCTGGGGCTAAAACCTCCCACTTGTGCAGGGCTGGGCTCAGCTCCCAGAGTGCTGCACTGTCCTCAGCGGGAGGTCAGCTTCTCTGTGTCATTTTGTGGGTTCGGTAGCTCCAAAGTTTGTTCGGAGTCTCCTTTTACATGAATTGGGGGAGGTGGAAACTGGAGCCCCGAGGAAGTCCTGTTTCTTCTCCACCATCTTGACTCCGCCCCCCTCTAAATCACTTTTTAAGAAGTGCTTAATAAAGGTTTTTTTTTAATTCATAGTTACAGAGATTTACTATTAAACAGGTCATCTGATCACAAGGTAACAGAAGGAAGGGACTTTAGAAGTCATCTTGTCCAACTCCCTCATATTACAGATGAAGAAAGACAGACCCAAACTCTTTAAAAGAACAACATTTCCACATTAGTTATATTGTGCAAAAATAGAACAAAAGGGAAAATTACACAAAAAAGAAAGAAAGTGAAAATAGTATGCTTTGATCTATCTTCAGACTCCAAGAGTTCTTTCTCTGGAAGTGGATAGCATTTTCTATCATGAGTCTTTTCGAATTGTCTTGGATCACTGTATTGCTCTTCTATGAGAAGAGCTACATCTATCATAGTTGATAATTGCACAACGTTGCTGTTACTCTGTATAATATTTTCCTTGTTCTGCTCACTCCACTCAGCATTAGTTACATTAGTTCATGTAAATCTTTCCAAGATTTTCTGAAGTCCACTTGCTTGTCATTTCTTATAGCATGATGGTATTTCATTACATTCATATTTCACAACTTGTTCAGCCATTCCCCAATTGATTGAGCAATTGGTGGGCATCCCCTCAATTTCCATTTCTTGGCCCCAACAAAAAGAGCTGCTATAAATATTTTTGTACATGCAGGTCCTTTCCCCTTTTTTATTCTAAATCATTCTTGATTAGAGAAATGCAAATTAAAACAACTCTTAGATACTACCTCACACCTGTCAGATTGGATAACATGACAGAAAAGGAAAATAAATGCTGGAGGGCATTTAGAAAAATTGGATCATTAATGCACTGTTTGTAGATCCCACTCAGGAGCACAATTTGAAACTACTCCCAAAGGACCATAAAACTGTGCATACCCTTTGACCCAGCAATATCACTACTAGGTCTTTATCCCAAAGGGATGATAAAAAAGGGGAAATGAGCTAAAGCACAAAAGGTAGCTCTTTCTGTAGTGACAAAGAATTGGAATTCAAGAAGATGTCAGTCAACTGGGGAATGATTGAACAAGTTGTGGTATATGATTGTGATGAAATACTATTTGGGCTATAAGAAATGAGAAGGTGAGGGTGACTAGGTGGCGCAGTGAATAGAGCACCTGCCCTGGAGTCAGGAGGACCTGAGTTCAAATGCAGCCTTAGACACTTAACACAAAAATCTAGCCATGTGACCTTGAGCAAGTCACTTAACCCCAATTGCCCTACCTTCCCCCCTCCAAAAAGCAAAAAATAAAAATAAAAATAAAAGAAGAAGAAATGACAAGGGGAATGGTTTCAGAAAAACCTAGGAAGATTACCTGAACTTATTCAAAGTGAAATGAGCAAAGCCAGAAGAACATTGAACACATTAATAGCAACATTGTAAGGCTGATCAATCGTGAAAGACTTAGTTATGCTGAAGAAGAAAGTGGTCCAAGACAATTCCAAAGGACCAAATTATGAGAAACGTTATAGACCTCCAGAGAGAGAACTGATTAACTCAGTACAAATTGAAGCATACTTTTTTTTTACTTTTGTTGTTTTATTCTGTTTGTGTTTTCTTTTGCAACATAGTTATATGCAAATATATTTATCATGACTTCACCTATATAAATCGATATCAAATTCTTCAAAGAATGGGGAAGAGGCAAAAGGGAGAGAATTTGGAACTCAATTTTTAAAATAATGATTGTTAAATCTTTTGCATGTAATTGGGAAATATATAATAAAATAAATAAAAATAAATTTTAAAAAGGAAAATAACTTTTATTTTAATCTGGATACTATTAGATCATAAATTGTGCTGGTAAAGAATTTGTTCACAATGTTGGAAAACTGTTAAGTATTTAAACAGGTATATTTTGCTTTAAAATGGATAAAGTTTTTAGGATCTTCTATTTGGGCAGATCTTATCAAATCTGAGAGAAGATGCTGACAGTATGTTGTAAAGTTCTAAAAGTAATGGAGTTGGAAAAACAGGATCACTCCCAGGCAAAGTGGGGGAACTTAAAAGTTTAATTATAATAAGGAGTGAATTTTATCTGATAGATTATTTGACTATCACTTATGAAAATTATGAATTGTACCTGTTAATAAATAATATGTATTGAAATTACATCTTTGAGCCAACTTAGTAACAATGGACCTTAGATGCAAAAATTTCATTTTTGCCTTAGGGGTTAAAAGGCAATATGGATATCTGTTGGTCTGGAGTTTTACAGTAGCCAGCATTTTTCTGGGAATCTGAGTCAAGTATTATGTATTCCCTGTATGTGTTAAACTCTAAAAGGTGATTATTCTTTTTTGATAAATGAAAGATAAACAAGATGTCCTTATATGTGTACTTTATTAACTATTGTTAACAACATGAGAAAAATTAAAGTAACCTAGCTCTAAGCTATGATTAGTAAAATTTTGCTATTTCAGGTAAAATCTCTTGGAACTGTAATTTGATATTATTGTGAGTTTTAATTTCAGGTATGATTGTGTGAATTGTCATTAAGCCAATATTCTACCATTCAAGAGAATAACATGTGCTGCTCAAAGGGAGTTTGGTCTCAGAACTGTTATAGGCAAATGTCTGTGCCTGAGAAAATTGAAGGTATGACCTTGCGTAGGTGAAGGTAGGAGCCTCTTGACTCAGTTTCCCCTTTCTGAACAATGTGGAACATTGCTGGGTGTCTGACTGTTAACTGACTCTTACCTGGAATTGAAAAGAGCTGAAAGGGTTTTTTCCCCTTGTTTTTCTTAAGTCAGGTCAGTCTGTGCCCTGGAAGGGACAGTCTTGATATTGTTCCTACTTTTTCCTTTCATAACAGATTTTTATAATCAGGTTAGGTGAGCTATAAAAGTTTTTGCCAAACAGGAATATGATAAATGCTGGAGAAGATGTGGGAAAATTGGAACACTAATGCATTGTTGGTGGAGTTGTAAACTGATCCAACCATTCTGGAGAGCAATTTGGAACTATGCTCAAATGGCTATAAAAATGTGCATACCTTTTGACCCAACAATACCACTTCTAGGACTATATCCCAAAAGGATTATACAAGTGGGAAAAGGACCTGTATGTAGAAAAATATTTATAGCAGCTCTTTTTGTGGTGGCAAAGAATTGGAAATCAAGAGGATGCCCCAAAATTAAGAGGAATAGACAGACTTCATAATAACCTGGAGAGACTTATATAAACTGATGCTGAGTGAGGAGAGCAGAACCAGAACTTTGTCACAATTGTAGACTACTGTATCTGTGATGACTAACTTTGATAGATTGGGCTCCCCTCAGCAATGCAAAGTTATAAGACAACTTCAAAAGAATCATGATGGAAAAGACTATACACATCTAGAGAAAGAATTACAGAATCTGAATATAGATTGAAGCAAACTACTTGCTCTCTCTTTTTCATTTTGTTTTGTTTTGTTTCTTCTTTCTTGGTTATATTCTTCTTTATAACTTGACTAATGTTTAACATGAAAGTATATGTAGAACCTATATTGGATTGCATGCCACCATTGCAGGGGAAGGGGGCAGGGGGAGAAATTTTGGAACTCAAAAACTTGTGGAATTGAATGTTGTACATTAATAGTAAATAAATTTTAAAAAAGTTTTCACAGTTACAATACTAATTATTAATAAATAGATTAATACTAAAACTTGTGGGTTATCATAATAGGATGCAAATATGAAAGATCTTACTATTTTTTATCTAAATTTGTGGTCAACTTTTTATCCTAACTAGATGATATGAGTTCTTATGCTTGCCATCCCCTTGCTAATAATTGTATATTCTTTTATAAGATTAGGTCCTTAAAGTATCTTTTTCTTTCAGGATGATATGAGGATAATATATATCCTCAAAAGAGGGGGATATGATAAAGATAGAAAAGTCTTTGAGTTTTAATGAAGTAGTAAATTTTGATAAAGCAACAAGATTAGATTATTCTCTAATGACTAGAATATACATACATATATATTTATACATGTAATGCATATATATTTACACATGTTAATGCACATGGTGTGTACATTAACATTCACACATATACACTATTGGCTTTTAAATTTTTCTAATGAGAAATACAGGCTTTGAGTATGTTTTAGAAATAAGTTTTCAAAATTGGATTAAGGATTTTACATATAAAATTGCATTATTATGAAGAAATTTTTAAATTAGAGTTTTTTTGTTCCCTATTTTGAAGTCTCTGTGAAAATATTCAGAGAAAGAGGGCTCATTTTACAACTCAGACCCTCATGGATGCTTTTTTTTTTTTAAATAAAGCAGTTGGGGTTAAGTAACTTGCTCAAGGTTACACGGCTAGTTATTTATGTGTGGGTGCTAAGTAAGTGAGGCTGGAACTGATCCCAGGTCCTCCCAATTCTGGGGCTGGCACTCTTACTCACTGAGCTACCTAGCCACCCCACATGGATGCTTTTTTAAGGTTCTTCCTTCAGTCTGTTGATGGCATGGTCTAAATCAGGTGCAAGGTTCTAGCAAATATAGAAAGAGCAACTGGTCTGTAGAAACTGAAATTCTCTGAAATTTCAAGTGACTTTGTGTTCCTAATTTGATGCTCTCCTAATAGCTCTGTTATTCATAGGATTAAATCCATAAGATTTGAGCTGGTCTTCAACCCATAAACTACTTATGGGAGAACCAAATTTAAGAGGTTGTACTGAGTCTTGTTACTAGGAGATTTTTAGCAGAATTATGTAGGAAATTTCTGCAAGTGTCTTGGAACCAGAGAAGCAGATCTGTTAGGAAGAAGGAAATAGGCCTGAAGGCCTATTTCAGAATGTTTAAGAGAAAATATTGCCAGGAACCAGACATGGGACATCTGGGACTCAAAATGCGCTGATTAAATGGATTTGGGGAGTGGGTTAAATGTTTAATATTGTTTAATATATTTTTAAATTAACATTTAATATGTTTAATATTGATGATCACTATTGTATTACTTTGGCTTTTTTCTTTCATGGTATTTATGTTTGACTGGGGATCAGGGTCATTCTTCCTATAATTTTTGTTCTGAAAACTTATTTTCTGTTTTTATTAACCTTACCTGATCAGAACTTGACTTATGGTATAATGATGTTAACTATTTGACATTCCTCAGGTAGAAGTCAAAGAGAAGTTTGAAACTCCCTAAAATGATTTAATTATTACCCTAGTTAAGAGAGGATTTCTCTGACACTGAGTTTTCTTGGTTAACTTGGTAATATGTAATTCTCCCCTTTCAAATTAGTCCATTGTGGACCCTCTAAATAGATTAATCTGTAACTTGAATTAATTTACCTATAGAGTCTGTTTAATGATGTTTGTCTCCTTAAAGGGATGTATGGGAGGCTACTTAAAGAGATATATGTAAGACTAGGACTCTACAGAGCTAAATTTGTTCAATTTTTATGACATTGAAGGAAACATGGGATAATAATTTCTGTGATATTAATGGCCACAATATATTTGTTTTCTGTACGTTTAAGTCCCCTAAGTTATAGCCATTAATGCTTTCTCGAACTGATCCCTATGAGACATTCTGTTCATCACCAACCTATCCCTCCTTAAATAAATTATATCAACTTTAGACAATATGGATAATAAGGAGGATGATTCCATTGGTTTATGCTGTTTTGACCAACTCCCTTTGACACTTTAACCTAGCTTTTTTGCTTCTGTAATTATGCATTCATTAACATGACAATGTTGGGCTTAGAAAAGCTCAGAAGGAGGAAATTGTGGGGGAAATAATTTACTGATTGGGGAAAATTATTGTACTGTTTAAATCCAACCTTATATGATTAAAGGTTGTCCACACCCAGACCCAGTAACTCTCTAGGAATGCCAGAGAAGGCCATAAGGTTTTTCCACTTACCCCAGGCCAGAATTCCTGAGGTGTACACCCCAACCTTCTGTTTTGGGTCACAGTTACTCATCTCTATCTCAATCTACCATCTCAATTTACCTCGATTTCAATCTGCCCTTTGGGCAAAATTGCTGAACTATGTGGAAAATTTTTGTCAAAATCCTGCCATTTAAAGAAATCTCATTTTGGGTCTCATCCTGATCAATGAGGCAAAATCAGGGAGAACGAATGCAAAAGTATTTTATTACCACACCAAGGCAGTAAATAGTTATTGTGAGTTTGAGGAATCCATTGTATAAAACATGTATAAAACTTGAAAAATGATACCCAGAGATTGTTGCCATTACTTAACTTTCTTGGGTGGGAAACCTTTGTCAAAATTCTATAAATAAAAAGTAAATTTTCCAGAGCCTGGACAAAAAGAGGCCACACCTCCTTTCCATCTCTCTCTTCTCTATCAAATGACTTAACGCATTTCTTTCTTAAACTGTCTCAGATTTTGGGGTCTGTTCTCACAAAATAACATTGACTAGGTTGCCCAAATATTCTCATGAGATTTTGCTCTAGCCTGTTTTTCCAGGCAAGTACAGTGCTACACTACTCTTTATTTCTCCAGTGAGTTCAGAGCATTTCTATACCTCTGATCAATATATCTGTTATTCTTAGGGACTCTGAGGGTTATTGCAGCTAAACAGCATCTCAGCATGCCATGTCTATTAAAACTTAACCTGATCTTCAATGTCCATTCCCATATAATGATTGAGTTTCAGACTTTTAGCTCTTAACACAGTTTGGGCCATCAGTAGAAGAATAAAATTGAGGTAGAGAGTAGGGCTTGTACTTGAACAAGGAAAGAGGATCAGAAGGATGGGGTTGAAAGACATAGCAGGGTCAGTAATAAGACCAAAAAAGTATGGCTTGGGAAAGGATCTAAGGATATGCAGTAGATGTTGGAGACTAGAAAGGGGAAGGGTGTTTGTTTTTTTACTGATAAAAGTATACTACTATTTGGTTAGAATATATGACTTGGGTAGTTAATAGTTCTAGATAGCCAGTATGAAACTTCATCAATGTTTTAGTAATAATATATATATTTTTTTCTTTCTACTGTGTTCCATTTTCTCATTCACCTCCCTCACCTTATACCATTGACCTACATGGAACTATATAGTTGAATTTGTTGTTCATCAGAGTTGGTAAAACTTGGTTTAACCAGAGAAATTTGAATCATGGCCCACAGAAGTAGCAGGGCTAAGCTTGGGGCCACTCCTATGTTCTGCTTTTTCTCTTCCAAGCCAGGAAGCAGGGCACTGATGGCTTCTCTGGAAACAAACTGCACTGAATTGATGAGCTAATTATCCCAGTCACCACCACCCCCTCTCATGACTCTGTACCCTAGCTTGTTGTACCTGCTGGGAGGCCTGCTTTAGCTGTGCTTATGGGACTATGGCACCCTGCCAGGGTGAGGTATAGGGGTGACTCACTGGAATGGTGCCCTAGCTGGGTGTTGCTCCTACATGAATCCCACAGTGCTGAGCCTGACCTCTCTATTTGAGTCCAAAGACCTGAATACTAGGAGCCAAATTGGGATTTGAGAAATCATATAGTTTAGCCACCACCTGAACAGAAATGCCCTCTAAAACACTCTTAACAAGTAGTCATCCAGCCTTCTGCTTTGGATTTTCTGATGAATGGAACCCACTGCCTATGGAGGCAAATCATACACTTTTGGATAGCTCCTATTATTAGTAAGTTTTTCTTTACACCAAACCTAAAACTGCCTTTCTGCACTTTCCGTCTTCCTTCTCATTCTGCCCTTGGGCAAGAAGAAGAACAAATCTAATCACTCTTCCACATTGCAATTCTTCAAATACTAGAAGATAGTTATCATGTTTCTCTCTTTTCACCAACCCTGAGAAAATCTTCTATTTTCCACGTTCTGGGATATTTTCATTGATCCCCGTGTGGCATGATATCCAGTCCCACAAACAACCTAGTCATCTTTCTCTGGATTTCTCCAATTTCTCAATGTCTTACCTAAATGTAGTCTACAGAACCAAACACTGCTCTTCAGATATATCTGACCAGTATATGTGATTGACTTGAAGCTGCCTGATTTCTCTACTAGGAATTCTTTTGGTGGGATATAAACCCAGGATGAAAATGAACCTTAGGGTCACACTGAGAGTACTGGAGACTAGACATTTCTCTGCTAGGTCACTGGTCATATATGTCCTTAGGACAGTCCAAAAACTGGGTTCTGTTGCAGCTTGTTTGGTCAACAAGCATTTACAAAGTGCCTACTATGTGTCAGGCACTGTGCTAAGTGCGGGGGTGGGGGGCGGTATGGGACACTGAACATCAGTCACTGAACATGTATCAAGTGCCTGCTGTATATCAGGAACTGTGCTAAGCACAGGGTATACAAAGAGAGGCAAAAGACAATCCCTGCCCTCAAGGAGTTCACAATCTAATGTGGGTGACAATCGAACAGATATGCATTGATAATCATTTATCAATGTGAATTCCAATAAGGGCCAGAGCCTGAACTAAGCAACCAGAAGAGCCTGAATCTAACACCTTCTTTGTTTTCTGAGTAACCTCAGAGGATACCTTTTCCTATGTCAACAAGGGGTTGACTTAAGAGCATTTTTTTCTGTTTATGGCCTTTAAGGTTGAAAGCCTTAACCCAAGACACTAGCTTAAATAATAGGATTTTTCTTATCTTAATATTTTATGGACATATGCTATGTTATGTCGTGTTAATGGTAAAGAAAACACAGATATCCTGGGTTTTAATTTCAATTGACACTTTGTCAACTCTCTTATCTTATTGTATTTACCATCTATTCCATTAAGAAAATTCCTTTTCTCATAAAATGGTTAAACATCTATGGAGATCATAAATTTGAATGACATAGAGACCCTGAGTTGGAATTATTCTAAAACATATTTAAAGCTGGTCATTCTTTTATCAGACAGTCAGAACTTATGTTTTGGCTCTATACAGTACACGTATCTGCTAGTATTAAGGGAATAAACAATATGGATTTATATATCACCTAGCCTGTTTGCTTCCTTTAAGCAAACCTCCAGGTTGATAGCACAAGCTATATATAGGAAAAATGGGGGAATAATAGAAGGTACTAGAATTTAAAGAGGTTGGAAAGACTTCCTGTAAAATATGAAATTTTAGATGGAATTTAAGGAAATCCAATGAGAGAAAATGTTCAGACAAGAAATTTGTGGCATAGCAAGAAGGCCAGTGTTATTGGATTTAAGAGTACCTGTTGGGAAGTAAGTTGTAAGATGACTGGAAAGGTAGGAGGGGGCTAGGTTATGAAGGGCTAGAGTATTTTGTATTTGATCCTAGAGGCTATAAGGGAACCATTGGAGTTTATTGAGTAGAGGATGAACAAAGAAAAGCAAAAGACAGTCCTAGCTCTCAACAAGCTCACAGTGTAATGGGTGAGACAACATGAAAACAACTATATACAAACAAGATATATACTGGATAAATTGGAGATAATCAACAGAGATTAACTATTGATGGCAATATATTATAAACAGTTATTTTAAGGTGCCCAACTTTATTAGAATAGAAAAGAATCTTAGAACACAATCTACATACAGGTAAATTACTGGAACATAGTTTAATATTGCTTTTTTTACATAAAGTATTAGTCTCTTCTAATACTTTCAATTTTTACACCCTAAGTTAGCTAGCTTTTCCTGTAATTCTATCCTCTGGGTCATTATTTCTTCATGCTTGTTCCTTATTCCTTGCTCTCTTGGTCCCTAGGAAAGCAACTTGCTTTTATTGAAGACCAGTCTCAATATCAGGTTGAAGAGGTTCTTTTAAAAGTCATTCCTTCAGAGGATATAAACAAGCATTTCCCAAAATAAGAATTGAAAATTATTAACAATCATGTGAAAGAATGCTCCAAATCATTAATAACAAGAGAAATAAAAATCAAAACAACTTTGAACTTTTACCTTACACTTAGAAAACTGATAAAAATGACAAAATACAAGGAATAATCAATGTTTGAGGATTATAGAAAGAGGAACATGCTCACAAATTGTTTTTGGAATTGTGGATTTTTCCAACCATTTTGGAAAGCAATTTGGATTTATGCAAAGAAAGTGACTAAAATGTTGATATGCTTTGACCTGTTTTGTGTAGTATTCTTCACTTAGAAAGTAAACTCCTTGAAGGCAGGATCTATCTTTCAGTTTTTATCTTTATTTTGTCCCAGTGCTTACTTTGTTCTATGTCAATCCCTTGTGTTTAATAAATGTCTGTTGACTTGACTTTCTCTGCTTCTTCCCTGAGATGGGGGACCATAGGCATGGAATATTTCAGATAATGTTAGACTTTTTTGATGTGTTGTTTAGTTTTTCTAAACTGTCTTTTCCCTTTATTTATTTATTTATTTGTTTATTTATTTATTTTGCTTTTTGGAGGGCAATTGGGGTTAAGTAACTTGCCCAAGATCACACAGCTAGGTTTTTTTTGTTTGTGTGTATCTGAGGCCGGATCCAAACTCAGGTCCTTCTGACTCCAGGGCTGACACTCTACTCACTGCGCCACCTAGCCGCCCCTTCCCTTTATTCTTTATTTTAAGAGATGAATCTCTGGGAAAGGAATGGAGGAAAGCATTATAGTGGTTGACATAGTAATGGAAAAATAATAGATATCAATAAAATTTATTTTGGAAAAAGAAAATGTGTGATCTGTAGCACTGGGGTAATGCAGGATGCAGGTGGGAGAGGGGTTTTCCCAGGAAAGGTATTCAGACTTTTGTCTCAAACAGACCTGTATTCATTGTGGGGAAACTTGACCCCAAAGAGAGAACGCAAGATTTTCTCATTTCTCTATGGTTTGTTGTAGCCCTGCCCCATAATATAACTAGGAAAAAAGTCTCTAAACAAAAGCTTAGATATGTCTCAGGGCTAGGGTCTCTTCAAAAATTAGTAACAGGTAGTGGTGAGCTGATAACTCCCTTACTAGAAACACACACACACACCACACACACACACACACACACACGTGTGTGTATGTGTAATCAACATACTTTAAAGTTTAATCTGCATTATTTTCATTTTCTCCATTACTTTCTTAATTCTAATCAACTAACAAAATAATAAATCAAACCCTGATTTGTAGCATTTGCCAATTTCTGAGGCATAAATGCTCACATTGAAAATTTAATGATAGGCTCTGGCTACCTGATCACAGTTGTCTCCAGCAAAATCCTGGAACAGATATTAAACTTAGATCAATATCTTACCCCATATTCTACATTAAATTCAAAATATTAAAAATCATAACATAAAATAATTGAAGAGAAGCAGATCTCTCACAGCTATGTTGTTCACAAGAACAGACACCCCCAAAATCAGAAATAGTTTTAGAAAGAAATTTATTAGGTAATTTAGTAGAGGGGAATGAGTTGGAAAGGAGATGCAATCCTCTCTACCCAGATTGTAGAAGATTTACATTATATAAGATTTTGACAAAGTTCTTCCACACAGGAACCCTACCTACACAGCCAAATGATTTTGCAGAAAGGACAGTCTGAAAGCAAGGTAGATTGAGATGAATAACTGTAACCCAAAATAGAAGCTTGGGGCAAACCCCTCAAGAGCTCTATAGGCTGGTAACCCAAAACAAGAATATTTTTGGTGGATCTCAGGCATGAAATAACCTTATAGCCATCTCTGGTATTCCTAGAGAGCTAATGAGGTCTAGCAACATCCTGGATACAGCTTACCTTTAATCATATATGGTCATATGTAAACAATATAAGAATTTTTCCCACAGTTATGGGTAGGAGATGTATTCTTAACTAAACACAGGATAGAGGCAATTACAAAAGATAGAATCAATAGTTTTGATTCCATGAAATTGAAAAGCTTCTGCACAAAGAAAATGTAGGCATCTAGAATAAGGGAAGCAGTCCACTAGGGGAAAAATCTCTATAAAAAATTTCTCAGACAAGAGTTTGGTATGCAAGATAAATAAGATAGACAACTAATAAGCATATAAGGCATGAAGTCATTTCTTAATAGGTAAGTGATCAGAAGATATAAATAGTTCTCAAAAGAAGAATTTCGAACTAATAACTATGTGAAAGAATATTTAAATAAACAGAGAAATACAAATCAAAATAACCTTGAAATTTCACCTCACACCCAGAAAATTGGCAAAAAACACAAAAGATGGGAATGATCAATATTTGAGGGGTTATGGGAAGGAATACACATTTATACATTGTCTGTGGAGCTGTGTTTTATTACAACTATTTTCAAAAGATATTTAGAATTATTTGAATAAAGCGACTAACACGTCTATATCTTTTGACCCAGAGGTTGCACTGCTAAGCATATGCCTCAAGGAGGTAATTGATTTAAAAAGAAAAGAAAAGAAAAGAAAAGGCTCCATAAGCACCAAAACATGTATAGCAGCACTTTCTGTGGTAGCAAAGATCTGGAAACAAAGTTGATATCCATCAATTATGGAATGGCTAAACAAAGGCACATGAATGTAATAAAAAAAAAAAAGCATTGTGCTATAAAAACAATTTGATGGATCCAGAGAAGAATGGAAAGACTTACATGAACTGATGCAAAGTAAAGTGAGCAAAATCAAGAAGACAGTATATACAATGATTACACCAATATAAATGAAAAAAAATCATGAAAAAAAGTGAATATTGCAAAATTTAAAAGAACAAAGTTAGTCAAAACAGAGTTTTAAAAAAAAACACCTTTCCCTATTCTTTTGCAGAGATAGGAGATTCAGAGGTATAGAATATTACATAAATTTTCAGGTTTTTCAATATATTGATCAATTTTTCTAATTTTTTTCCTCTTTATAAAAATTTTTGTTATGAGGGGCAATTGGGGGTATGGATATGGAGTGGAAAAAGGTGATGTAAAAACAAAAGATAGAATACAATTCATTTTTTTTTAAATTAATTTATTAGTTTAGTTTCAGTTAACAAGTTTCAATTCCATAGTTCCTTGATTTTCAAATTTCCTTTACTTCCCTCCCCCCTCCCCACACGACAGCATATAGTCCAGTATATGATCTGCAAATGCATTCATATTAGACATTATTCCAGTTACAAAGGCGTATTGTACTAGGTGGGATGAAAGATGGTAAGGAAGAAATAAAACCAAACAATGAAAAGAACAAGATCATTTAGTTTGCTTCCATCAGGATACAATTCATTTTTTAAAAAAATAATAGGTAACAGTCTCCTCTAGAAATAGTAAACATTGTATAAGATAGACATTGGGTATAGGAAAGAGTTATTTATTTCCTCCACTATAAAAGAAATGTTTAAAACACAAAAGACTCAAAAGCACATATTAACAAACATTTCAGACAGAAAACAATAACCCATCATATCTATAATATATGCATAATATATGTATAATATGTATATATTTATGTATATGTTTTTCTTTGTACACACCTCTACTCTCTCAGGCAGTAAAGATAACTTTGTGGTACTGATGAGTAAATATTTCACACTTAGCTTGAATCTGTAGGTTCAAATCTTCTGGCTAGCCAGGCATAACTCTTTAGTCCTTTCAAGTTAAGGACTGTCTTGTTCTCCTCTGATTAGCAATGTATTGCCAGAAAGCAACTCCTGCTAGTCAATTGGTGCTCACTCAGGAACGCTAGAACTCTCTGGATTACTCATCACTGGTCATCTACTTACGCTTATATAGCTACAAATTAGAGATTTAGTTTCAGAGATTCGGATTCAGTTTACCTAAGTAAGCACATGTTCTTGATACCATGTGCTTATAATTGCCATTACTGTTGGGGGGAAATGAAAAAGAAATCCTTTTTGCCCCATATCTAGAAGTCCAAGGTACATGGAGAAATGGTTGACTTCTAAGAAAAATGCAATCAAAAGATGGAGCAAGAAAGAGAAACAAAGCCTCCTTCTACTCAGTTCCATTTATAACCTACTGAATGGTTGCTTCTTTCTGGCCCATGCACTAAACAACTTGGATATAATTCCTGTGCCAAGGACCAAGAGAGAAATCAGGAGTTGCCAGGTCATGCCTTGCCTTTTGTCAAAGGGCCAGAACACATGGACAGAAATAAAGCCAAGGAAGACAGAAGTGTTTGGGGAGAGGTATGTCGGATTGGAAAATCTGAAATTGTTTTTTAATTTAATTTCTATTTTTAATCTCATAGCCCGTGGAGATTCCTCCCCTTTCCCCCTCAATATCTTCTGAGACTTGATCATGCATTACATCAAGCAGTCTCTACCCAGAAGACATGGTAGTCATATAAATGATTAACTTTGATAATCATGGTAAAGTGAATAGAATTAGGCATTCTTATTTCTGTGAAAGATACAGGGAAAAGATATTTAGATAATTATATTTTATGATTGCAAAGTGCTTTATCTTGTTTGACACTTTCAGGGAGGTAGTATAATCACTATTATCCCTTTTTATGCCTTCTCTCTACTACCCACCATGTATTCTTTGATCCAATGACACTGGCCTCCTTGCTGTTCCTTGCATTAAATACCCCTTCCCCTGTGTCTGGGCATTTTTGGGTTGGTTTTTGTTTTTTGTTGTTTTCTCTTTTTTGGAGGGTGAAGGCAAGGCAATTGAGGATTAAGTGACTTGCCCAAGGTCACACAGCTAGTATTAAGTGTCTGAGGCTGGACTTGAACTCAGGGCCTCATGACTCCAGGGCCAGTGCTCTATTCACTGCTCCACCTAACTGCCCCATGTCTGGGCATTTTCACTTGCTCTTTCCCCTACCCCTATATTTTGCTGTTCTTCATTAGTCCTCTACTCAGTAAGCTCCAATAGCTCCCTATCACCTCTAGGATCAAATACAAAATGTTCTGTTGTCATTCAAAGCTCTTCACAACCCAGCCCCCACCTCCCTTTCCAGTTTTCTTACACCTTACTCTCCAATATGTATTCTTAAGTCCAGTGACATTGAACACCTGACTGTTCCACAAACAAGACCTTTCATATCTTGGCTCCAGGCATTTTCTCTGGCTCTTCCCCATGCCTGGAATGCTCTCCCTCATCATCTCTACCTACTGACTTCCCTGGCTTCTCTCAAGTCCCAGTTGAAATTCCATCTTCTATAGGAAGCCTTTCCCAACCCCTCTAAAATCTGGAGCCATCTCTCTCCATTATTTCCTGTTTTCCCTGTGTACAGCTTGGTTGCTCACATCTCATTGTGTTACAAGCTCCTTGAGGGCACTGGCTGTTTTTTGCCTCCTCTTGTAGCCCCAATGCTTAAAACAGTTCTTGGCACATAGTAGGTGCTTGATAAATGCTTTTTGACTGTTGATTGACTTGACTGGTGTGAATTTCATTGAATCTTTATAATTGTACCTGGTTCAGAAAAATAAGACGCCATGATGTTTATTGTTTGATGTTTATTAAAAGGGCAGCTCGGTGGCACAGTAGATAGAGTGCTGGGTCATTGGTCAGTATTCATCTTCTGGAGTTCAAATCTGGTCTCAGTTACTAGCTGTGTGAACATGGGCAAGTCTACCTAACCTTGTTTACCTCTGTAAAATCTATAAAATGAACTGGAGAAGGAAATAGCAATCCACTCCAGTATCTTTGCCAAGCAAATCCAAAGACGGCCATAATGAGTTGGACATGACTGAAACTGAACAATAACAAGCATGTGATTCACAGAGCAAAATGGAGTCTTATGTACTTTAAGATCATTCAAGATTCTTCAACAGATCAAACAAAGATAATATCTATTCAATGATTTATCAATGGCTATCACTGTGGATTCAAGATAAAAAACAAGGACTGGGCACTTGACAAAGGTGTTCACTACTGCTATGATTTTTCCAATGCAGAGTCCATATGGAAAAAGGATTTCCCATGGATGATAACATCTTCTAGGTGCTTAATAGATGACATTTTGCTGATTGTATGTATCAAGCCCCAGAATACTAGAGAGCATCCCAAATAAAAATCACAAGGACTCAAAAGAGTTCTAACAACACATGTAAGAAAAATGAAGTGCATAAAGAATGTCTGCTATTCAAGCTATGTTATGCACTTGGATGGATGGACCATTAAGCTGATCCATCAGTATTATAAATCTTAGACAGATATTATATAAGAACAATAACTTGTGGCCAGAGTTATATAGGAGGAAGAGTTCAAATTGGATTGCATTTGAGAAACTGAGCATTGGTTACAACAAACCCAACCTCCTACCTGAAACAAAAATCCATATTTCTAATGCCATTGTTCTTTAGGTGACACTAGACTCAATGTGGTGACAGGACATTTCCAGGCTAAGAGCATTTTAGAAAGTTTTCCTTAAAGATCTGGAGTAGCTACCTCTGTTTTCCTGATGAAGAAAGAATCTGGAGCTGTATTCTGGAAGAGCTTCCTGAGCACTTTGATTCTCCTCCCTCTAGAGGGAATCTGTCACTTCTCAGAAACTGGGGAAGTTATTTATTCTTTGTTTTAACAAGTACTGAATGACTTCAGGACCAGGTACTGTCATTGTCAAGAATACTGAAATGAATAAGGTCTGATCTCTGTTCTCAAGGATCTTATAAAATAATTTACTATATTAACCACAAAGTACTACAAAGGTGTGAGCTATTATTATTATTAGCTACAGAATAAAATGTGGTAAAACAAATAAACAGGGGCGGCTAGGTGGCACAGTGAGTAAGAGTGCCAGCCTCGGAGTTGGGATGACCCAAGATCAAATCCGGCCTCAGAAAATGAGCACCCACACATAAATAATGACTAGCCGTGTAACCTTGAGCAAGTTACTTAACCCCAATTGCTTAAAAAAAAAAAAACAAATAAACAGAGCCCCA
Organism: Gymnobelideus leadbeateri; assembly: GCA_011680675.1. Taxonomy (NCBI): domain Eukaryota; kingdom Metazoa; phylum Chordata; class Mammalia; order Diprotodontia; family Petauridae; genus Gymnobelideus; species Gymnobelideus leadbeateri. Next base: position 73,288 of record WOXC01001384.1, on the reverse strand, counting down.
GCACCCACAGAAGGACACAGAGAATCTAACCTCCTGCTGAGGACAGCCCAGCAGCCCTGCAGGGAGTGGCCAGCACAATGCTCTGAGAGCAGGCAGCACAGCACACTGGGAACTGACAGCACAGTGCTCTGGGAGCCGAGCCCAGGCCTGTGTGAGCTGGAGTTTTAGCCCCAGGACGGCCAGGCCAGCAGCTGGCTGTAGGGACCCCAGAACACCAGCAGTTGTGGCAATTCCAGAATTATCAGCACAGATATGCCTAGGACAAAGTGAGAGGTTAGTGCCCTCTGGACTTTGGGACCAGTATTTGGGGAACGCATCGGCTTCCTCCCCTGGGGGTGAAAAGCTGCTGAGGAAACACGGGACAGAGGCCATTTTGCAGCATCAATGGCAGCTCCGGCTCCTGGTCTTCGAACTGTAGAGAGATCCAGCAATCAGTCTGTGGGTTAATCACTCTTGCTTTAACCTGCTTGGATCTGGATTGTGGTCTCAGGGCAAGGTCTGGGGTGGGTAGCCAATTTGCCAGAGTGGGTGGAGGCTTTACATAGGCCACCCAACCTGTGGAAGTTGTGAAGACCCCACGTTTGGGTGGAAGCTCTCCTATCTGGTGGCAGAGTCCTACTGTGGCAACAAGCCCCAAAATCAAGTAATTAAGTGGCAGTATGCCTAGGCAAAGGAAACAAAATAAACAGAAAAATGCAACTTTAGACTCCTATTTTGGGGGCAAAGAGGATCAAAGCATAGATCAGGAGGAGGACTGTGAGGTCAGAACTCTGACACCAAAAGCCCCAAATGAAAATACAAGCTCGCTACAGGCCATAGAGGACCTTAAGAAGCAGATAAGAGAAGTGGGGGAAAATTGGGAAGAGAAATGAGAAAGAAGCAAGAAAAGTATGAAATGACAGTCAACAGCCTGACTGAGCAAAATAACACCTTAAAAATAGACTAAGGGGCAGCTAGGTGGCGCAGTGAGTAGAGCGCCGGCCCTGGAGTCAGAAGGACCTGAGTTCGGCTCTGGCCTCAGACACTTAATGCACGCACAAACAAAAACCTAGCCATGTGACCTTGGGCAAGTTACTTAACCCCAACTGCCCTCCAAAAAGAAAAAAAAAATAGACTAACTCAAATGGCAAAAGAGGCTCAGAAAAGCAATGAGGAGAAGAATGCCTTAAAAAGCCAAATTTGCCAGATGGAAAAAGAATCTCAAAAGCTCACTGAGGAGATTCATTCCTTCAGAATTAGACTGGAGCAAATGGAAGCTAGTGACTTTATGAGAAATCAAGATGCTGTTAAACAGATCCAAACAAGTGAAAGATTAGAAGACAATGTGAAATATCTCATGGGAAAAACCACTGACCTGGAAAATAGATCCAGGAGAGATAATTTAAAAATTATTGGACTACCTGAAAGCCACAATCAAAGAAAGAACCTAGAAATCATCCTTTAAGAAATTCTGAAGGAAAATTGCCCTGATGTTTTAGACCCAGAGGGCAAAATAGAGGTTGAAAGAATCCACAGATCTCCTCCTGAAAAGGATCCCCAAAAGAAAACTACTAGGAATATTATAGCCAGGTTCCAGAACTCCCAGATCAAGGAGAAAATGCTCCAAGCAGCCAGGAAGAAACAATTCCAATATTGTGGAAACACAATCAGAATAGCCCAGGACCTGGCAGCTTCTACACTGAGGGATTGAAGGGCATGGAATATGATATTCCAGAGGGCAAAAGAGCTGGGAATGAACACAAGGGTCACCTACCCAGCAAAACTGAGTATTTTGTTTCAGGGGAAAATATTGTCATTCAGTGGAATTGAGGACTTTCAAGCATTCTTGAAGAAAAAACCAGAGTTGAATAGAAAATTTGACATCCAGACACAAGAAGCAAGAGATGCCTGAGAAGGTAATCAGGGAAAAGAAATCAAAAGGAACCTATCAACGTTGAACTACTTACATTCCTACATGGAAAAACAATAACTGTGTCTGATGAAACCTTATTATGAAAATGATTGAGGAAGGGTATATGGACATATCAATACATATGTGAATGTTTGTATATATGTTTACAGGTATACATGGATAGAGGGCACAGATTGAATTTGGTGGGAAGGGATGATACTTAAGGGGTGAAGTTAAGAGGTGAGAGAGGAAAGTGGCAAGAGGAGATGGGGAGAGACAGGGTAGGGTAAACTATCTCATGTAGAAGAGGCAAGGGGAAGTAGTTGCAGGAGAGGGGAAGAACAGGAAGGCAAAAAGGCAAAACCTTATTCTCATTTAATTTGGTTCAGGGAGAGAATCACATACATACTAAATGGGATATCTCAGCCTGCAGGAGAGTAGGGGGAAGGGGGATGAGAGGGGGGATGATGGAAGGGAGGGCATTCTAGGGGTAAGGGAGGTTAGAAGCACCCACTTTCAAAGAGGGACAGGAATGGACCAGGGAATGGACCAGGTGGGGGGTGGGATGGATGGGAGGGAAATATAAGCAGCCTTTTACAATACATCTACTATGGTAATGTTTTGTATAGCTATACATGTACAATACATACTGAATTGCTTATCTTCCCAGAGGGAGTGGGTGACAAGGGAGGAAAGGAATGGATCCGGAATTCAAAGTCTTAAAATTAAATGTTTCAAATGTATATAAATACTATTATTAATACTATTTTGCATGTAATTGGGAGATGAGATGTTCAGGCATTGGGGCTCAGAGATTCACCTTGCCCCAGTGGCAAAGTTGAAGAGGGTATGGGAGAAGATATGGCAGAGAGCAGATTGGATGAGGGAATATCTAGTGGGACTGCTGTTCTGGGGTGGTGGGTAGGGAAAAATGGGGAAAAAATTGTAACTCAAAATCTGGTGGAAATGAATGATGTAAACCAGAAGTTAATAAAGCATTTTTTAAAAAAACAACAACAAATAAACATAAGAGATGCAGAAAGTACCCTAGGAATTTAACAGATGAGACTACTAGGAAGATGTTATTTGTATCCAGAGAAAGATCTAATAAATAGAAGTATGTATAGAATGATTTTACATATATATATATATATATATGTATATATATATATATACATATATATATATATATATATATATATATATAGTTGTAAAGCCATGCATGAGCAGCTTTCCAGAGGACTGATGCTGTGAACAGCTTTCAAGATTCTGATTACATAGTATAGTGAGCTCTCTATTTATTCAATAACAAATCAGAGCAAAACATTCATAGAAAATCAAAACATAGCATTCATCATGTCACAACTTATCACTAAAATTGCCACATAGTTTTCACCAAAGTGGTCACATAGTTTTAAACAAAGTACATTCATTTAGCCAATTACAAAATCCTTAATTCAATCACAAAGTACAAAAGTCAAAGTTCTCCACCCCTAGATCACAATAAATCATAATCTCAGTTAGTACACAGTATCCAAATAAAGTTTTCTTTCAGTTTGATTCAAGACTGACTCTCAGCTTCCATGGTTCCTTTTCCACAGTCCCAGCTCCAACTGTCACCTCTGTTCAAAGGCAGGCAGCTCTCAGTTTCTTGTCCAGTTCTTTGTCCAGTTCCTGTAACATATTGAAGTTCACAGTGTCCAGTTTACCTCAAGTCCTTCAAGTTCCTGTTTCTGGGAAGACAAAGCTTGACAGTGCCACCATGATATTCATGCACATTGCCAGCACCATCATCAATTCACTATCGGCCTATGAAATCAACATAGACTCACAAACAAGAGGTCTAAGAGGTCAGAACAAATCATCAGTAAAGTCCCAGGACCTCTAAAACCCTCCTCCAAGACTTCTGTAAACATATAACCAGAAAATTCTCTTTCAGGGCTTCTAGGGCTTCTGTACAAAGTATCACAAATAAACATCAACATAGAGCAAAAAGAGTTCTGGAATACCACAAGTTTCCTCCTTCTTGACTCTGCCACCACAAGAGTCCTCTTCTCAGTTCGGCTGTCTCTAGCCTGGGCCTCTCCTTATATATGGTCATTAGCTTCTCCCCTTCCTGTTGCAGGAGTTCATGATTTCTAGGGTTCACAAATTATGGGGTTCACACATTCTGTTTCTTAACAGACTTGATACAAGGCTCAAAAGAAACTTGAACTGAAACAAGGTGTTAATTCAATAGCTGAAACAATGTGTGAACTACTTTTATGCTTGCCAGTAGAAGTGTGTATATATATATATATATATATATATATATATATATATATATATATATATATATATACACATATATATTTGTGTCTAATAGTAACCATCTCTGGAGGGAGGGAGAAAAAAAAGACATTTACATTATAATTAGTATATATTTAAAAAGGAAAAGCAAGTTGCACATAAAAGATTTGTGGTTTCATGTGCAATCATCTTTTTTATTACACTATGTCATGGAAATTCTTGTTCTATTCCATAAATTAAAAGTTAAATTTAAAAAAAAATTTTTAAAAGATGAGATTACTCTGGCATAGAGGTGACAAGTTAAAGGCTCAGAGAGTTGGTGATATTTTAGGTGGACTTTGAAAGATGGGTAAGATTTCAACACTTAAGGATAATGATATACTAAAAAAAAAAAAAAAAAGAAAAGATAAATTTGAGAGAAACAGCCAAGCATTATGGATAGAGAGGTGGCTTGGTACCAAGAAGACCAGGATTTGAGTACAACCTCTGAGATATACTGTTTATGGGTCAATCTCTGGCCAAGTTGCTCACACCCCTAGGTAAGCCCTAGGTAAGGCTTAGTTGGACTCTAAGTTTCAGAGAAGCTACTGATTGCATTCACAGAGGCAGTTTCCTCATCTACCAGGTTCCAGTATCACAGAAATCACAAGCTCAGTCCCTATCCCTTTATCTATTAGTTGAATATATTAAAATTTACCTTCCAACTTAAGGCTTACAGAACACTTTATTTACAACAACCCTGAAAGGGGCAGCCATTATTATCCCTATTAAATGAATGAGGAAACATGCTCAGGATTACATAGCTACTAAGTGGCAGGGGTAGGGCTTGAACTTGGTCTCTTCAGGACTGTCTGCATGATACCATGTAGCCTCCCAAGAATATATAGGGAATAGTTTGAGCAGAAGCTCAGAGGTAGGAAATGCACAGTATGTTGGGGCAAGGGCAAATAGCCCAGTAGTGTTGGGATGGAGGATGAATGATGGGGACTAATAAATCAGGAAAATAAATCTGGAGGCAGATCATGAAGGGCCTTGAATGCCAGCATAAGAAATTTGACTTGAGAGACAAGGTGATGTAGGAGATAGAGGACTGGACTTAGAGCCAGGAGGGCCTCAGTTTGAATGACCTCAGATACTGATTAGTCAGTTGTGGGACTCTGAGCTAGTCACTTAACTTCTCAGAGCTTCCATCTATCTGTCAGATCTATTGTGAGGGGAAGAATTCATGACCAAAGAAGAGATAGAGAGCATTACAAAATGTAAAATAGGTAATTTTGATTAGACCAAATTAAAAAGATTCTTTTACAAACAAAACCAATGCAATGAAGATGAGAAGGAAAGCAGAAAGCTGGGAAACAATCTCTATAGCAAGTGTCTCTGATAAAGGCCTCATTTCTCAAATACATAGAGAACTGAGTCAAATTTATAAGAATACAAGTCATTCCCCAAATTGATAGTCAAAGGATATGAATAGGCAGTTTTCAGATAAAGAAATCAAAGTTATCTATAGGCATATGATGAAGTGTTCTAAATCACTTTTTATTAGAGAAATGAAAATTAATACAACTTTTGAGATACCACCTGACATGCTAATATAACAAAAAGTGAAACTGATAAGTGTTAGAGAGAATATGGGAAAATTGGGACACTAATGCACTGTTAGTGGAGTTGTGAACTGATCAAAACATTCTAGAGAGCAATTTGGAACCATGCCCAAAGGGCCAACAAACTTTGCATACCCTTTGATCCCAAAATACAGATCCTTACTAGATCTGTATCCCAAAGTGATCATAAAAAAGGGAACAGGACCTACATGCACAAAAGTATTTATTGCAGCCCTTTTCATGGTGGCAAAATATTGCAAATTGAGGGGGTGTCCATCAATTGGAGAATGACTGAAAAAGTTAAGGAATGTAATGGAATACTATTGTGCAATAAGAAATGATGAACAGGCAAATTTCAGAAAATCCTGGAAAGACTTGTATGAACTGATGCAAAGTGAAATGAGCAGAATCAGGGAAAACATTGTATAAGGTATCAGCAACATTATGTGATGGATGACCAACTATGAATGATTCAGCTCTTAGTAACACAATGATCCATCCAAGACAAGTACAAAGGAAAACGCTATCCATATCTAGATGAAGAATTGATGGACTCTGAATGTTGATCAAAGCATTTTTCACTTACTTTATTCTTTCTTGTTGTTTTTTTTTTGATCTGTTTTTTTCTTTCACAACTATGACTAATAGGGAAATATTTTTTATATGATAGTACAAGTACAAAGTAGGTCAAACTGCCTACCATTTCCACAAGAGGAGAGGGGAAGAAAGGAAGAAAAATCTGGAACTCAAAATCTTTATAAAAATGAATGCTAGAAATTTTCTGGAAATATAACGAAGAAAATAAAATACTATTTAAAAAGAAAATGGAAGGGAAAGAACGTGTTTAAGACAAATTAAAATTGCAAAGACTTAGTGACTGGTAATATAGGAGGCCCAAGGGAAAGGGAAGCACTAAAGATAATTTCTTTTTGATAACCAAGAAAATGGTGGTAATTGACAGCAATAGAGACATCAGTAGCAGGTTGGAGGGGAAGATAATTTCAGACTGGGATATGTGGAGTTTCAAGTACTGATGGAGGAAGATACCCAATTTCTCACTAAGAGAAATAAAACAGGTTTCTTTACTGTTTAGAGACACTGGCATCATTTATAAACATTTTGATCTATTTTGTCAGCTTATTCTTTGCTTTTCACATTAGTGAGTGCTATGTATTAAAGAACATTGTTAATAAAAGAATCTGAGAGAGAAGTCCAATAATAAGGATGCTTGTCCACCTCAGGAAGACATAAGAACTGGGAGATTCTTTCATTTGTCTTCACCATTACTGTCATCAGCATTTGGAGCTTTAAACACATATGGGCAGCATGAATTCCTTTAATCCTTATTACTCTGTATGTCTAGAAATTCCTCTGGATTTTGTTTCTTCAGACTTCATTTATCATTTTTTTTTACATTAAAGAAAGGTTCCCCACCCCCTAGTTACCAAGTATTTCATTTTTTCTCCTCCACCTCCTCCCACCATCCCTCCCCCAATGGGGAGATGGAAGAAAAGAAAAGTGAAACTCTTATAAGGGGGTAAGTATAATCAAAGAAAACAAGTTCCCTAACTGTCTATATCCAAAAATCTGTGTTTCATTCTTTGTAGTTGTCTTGTCCATGGCATTCTTCATCACTGGTCTTTGGCCTCATGATTTATCATGGTAATTAATCATGGAGTTCTTAAGTCTCCCAGAATTATTTGGTTTTATGGTATTGATGTTAGAGTATAAATTGTTCACTTTGTTCTGCTCACTTCACTCCACACCGTTTCATATACATCTGAGGTTTCTCTGAAATTGCTTCTTCATTACTTACAGCACAATAATATTTCATTAAATTCACATACCATAATTTGATTTCCCTTGTCTAGTCAGCCTTGCTTACTTCCTGTGAGAAGCCTCATGATATCTTCTTCTGAAGATATATTCTTCTGAAGATATATAACTCTGATATATGATCTCCAGTTTCTGACTTTGGCTACCCAACAAGTTTTCCCTGTCCTGCTCCTCTGACTCTATGATTGCTACACCAAGAATTTTTTTTTCTTTCCTGACACTAGGGCAGGGTCTGAATAAGGCAGAAAGGTTCCTCCCAGCATCTCTTAGGCGTTCAAAGGTTGATGCAAAATACTAGAGGTCCTCAGGAGACAGTTTCCATGTGGCCCAGGGTGTTGAGGAGAAATCTGGTTTTATAAATGAGGGAGCTATTGGGGAGGAGAGTGGCAGGGCAGCTGGGAGCCAAGCCTTATATGATTGCTAACATATGTCTCTGGGGAGGCCATTGACCTGCTTAAACAATGAGTCCACAAGTATTTATTAAGTGCTTATGTGCCAGGCATTGTGCCTCAGGAAAACAAAGAATAAACAAATCATTGTCCTTCAGGAGGGCATTCTAACAGGTATATAAATAGGTATATACAAGATACAGAATAGATGGAAAATAACATATTTGCAATTGGAGGACCTTCCATGGAAGGTTGAATTGGAGCAGAATGTTAAAGGAAGCCCAAAAACTGAGAGGTGGCAGTGAGGAGGGAGAGTATTGTAGACATGGAGATAGTGTGTGAGAGAGTGTCATGTTTGAGAAATGCAAGAAGGCCAGTGTGTCTGGACTATAGAGTACATGGAGGGGAGTGAGATGTTAGGACACAGTAAATGTAGGAAGGGGCCAGGTTGAAAAGAACTTTAAATGCCCAACAGAGGGTTTCTATTTGATTCTAAGAGTAGTAGAGAACTACTGTAGCTTATTAAGTAGGAGGTTGTAGTGACATGGGCTAGGAAAATCACCTTGGCAGTTCTGTGGAGGATGGATTGGAAACTTGAGGGAGAGAAGCCAGTTAAGACTGTGACTTTATTCCAGGTAATAGACAATGAAAGCCTAAACTGGGTGGTGGTTCTGTAAAGGAACAAATCCAAGAGATGTGATGGAGAAAGACGTGACAAGATGAGATTGGATATGTGGGGTGAGAGAGAATAAGAAGTTAACGATGATGCTGAAGTTGTGAGCCCAGATGACTGGAAGGATGGTGGTACTCGAGATAGTAACAGAGAAGTTTAGGAGAGGGTGGGCTTGCAGAGAATAATGAGTTCTGGTCTGAGTTTAAAATACCTCAATACCTTAATTTCTCTGTCTATGGAATCTTCTTGTCTAGGGAGAAGCACATTTTCTCATAACCTTCTGGAGATGGGAAGGTGTTTCAGCTGAGGATACTGAAAAAGAAACTTGTGAAGCATATGTTTAATTATTATTAACACAGGAGGTCTTACCAATGGAGAAGACATTCTTTTTTTTTTTTTTTGAGGGAGGAAGGCAGGGCAATTGGGGTTAAGTGACTTGCCCAAGATCACACAGCTACTTAAGTGTTAAGTATCTGAGGCAGGATTTAACTCAGATCCTCCTGACTCCAGGATCAGTGCTCTATTCACTGTGCCACCTAGTGCCCCCCCAAGACATTCTTAAAAGAGGATATTCACCTATATTTCAGGAGGATTTTCATTTTTCCTGGGTTTATAGAACTACCAAGCTAAGAACTTTTAGAGATCACCAGTGGAAGGAATCAAGTCAACAAGAATTTAAGGACCTTCCATGTGCCGGGCACTGGGCTAAATGCTAAGTATACAAAGAAAGGCAAAACACAAAACAGAACAAGGCACTCAGTCTAACTAGGAGACAACATTTAAGCAACTATGTATAAACAAGACATATACTGGGTAAATTGGAGATAATCTCAGAGGGAAGGCACTAAGATTAAGAACAGGGGAAAGGCTTCTAGAAGATGGGACTTTAGTTGAGGCCTGAAGGAAACTAAGAATATCTAGAAGTTGGAAAGTAGGAAGTAGAAATGTGGAGGGAGAGAATTCCAGACGTGGGGGACAGTCATTGAAAATGCTTTCCTTCTCCTCCTCCTCCTCCTGACTCTCCTTCTCTTCCTCCTCTTCCTCACCATCACCACCATCATTTTCTTCCTCTTCCTGATGCTTATCCCCCCTCCCCAATTCCCTTGGAGCAGACCATCCTTGTGCCTCTTTTGCAGAGCAGTGGCTGAGGAGACCCCTGGACTCATCAAAAAGCCGAAAGAAGGAGTCAAGACAAGACGATGACCACATCAATTTGAAAGTGCCAGGGCAAGATGCTTTGGTGGTGTGATTTAAGATTAAAAGGCACACACCACTTAGTAAACTAATGAAAGCCTACTGTAAACCAAGGGCTGGTCAGTGAGGTAGATCAGATTCTGATTTGATGGGCAACCAATCAATGAAACAGAGGTACCTATGCAGTTGGAAATGGAGGATGAAGATACAATTGATGTATTCCAGCAGCAGATGGGAGGTGTTTACTAAAAAGAGAACCTGCACCTCTACTCCAGAATGGTGCTCCCAAGGAAAACAATATATTCACAAGTAGAAAATCAAGGTTTGGTTCAGCCACATCCTGACTACAACAGTATAGTTTTCTCTCTTTGATTCCCTTCCCCCATTCCTTTATTGCACATAAAGTAAGTGGTGTATGTGTGCACAGGGATAATGCATTGCTGTTGTTTTTTGACTAAATGGCCAATGGTATGTTTTGATCAACATCAGATGTAGATGGGGAGGGCAAGGGGAAAAAAACAAACTGGTTCAGTGAAAATACCCCTTTTCTCCATTAGTAGCATGCTCATTCAACTTTTATCTTTATATTCCTAGTAAGTTGCATATCTTTTTTGACTGAATAATTTCAATGTTTTTCTTTTAGCATTGTAAAACCAAGGCAGATCTTACAACTGTTTTGTATGTAACTGTTACATGTAATGCAATCTCTGTCTCTCAGTAGAGATAAATTATTATAAAGGAATTGATCCTAGATAGTATTCCCTTCAAGTCAAACATCTTATTGCTTAAATAAACTTCTTGTTTAAAACTTTTAAAAATGCTTAGAGCTGGGAGATGGAGTGTTATGTCTAATGAAGGACAAGGAAGTCAGTGTCACAAGATTGCAGGGTGTGGGAATAGAGGGTGGGTCAGAAGAAAAAGTAAGGACCAGGAAGATTGGAAAGGTAGGAAAAGGCCAGGTTATAAAGAACTTAAAAAGTCAAAGGATTTTATATTTGAGATTATAGGCAATAGGGAACTGCTAGAATTGATTGAATAGAGGGTGGGACAGGGTGGGACATGATCAAAAGGAATACTATACTAAGCATAAAGATACCAGGATTCTTCATGGCTCAATTAACTAGCTATGTGGCCTTGGGTACGTCACAGCCTCTTTGGGACTCAGTAAAATCAGAGAACTGGGATGGATAATCTGTAGGGTTCTATTCCTTTCTCAAAGCCAGTCATTTAAATTTGCTAAAATAGTGATTTGAGATGCCCTATTTCCATTCTTCACAGAGATTCCAAACTGCCGTTTTCTCTTTCTACTCTAGCTAGAGAAATCAAAAGTTACCCTTAACCCTGAGTTAAAACCTGAGTCCTTCACTTCCAAATTTTAATCTTTTTCTCCTCTCTCATAATTTCACCCAAAAATATGAGGGGAGGGAAGTGAAAGAGTGAGAAGAATCAAAGAATGGGTGATTTTGGGAACCTACCTGAGTGACTAAGACAATGATGGTTTCATCATCAGAAAAAGGGAAGTTTAGAGGAGAGAGAGAGATTTTTTTTTGGAGGAGAAGAAGACAGCCAGAAGAACATGATGAGTTCTGTTTTGATTATGCAGAGTAGGAGGTGCTAATGGAGATAGTGATGTCTCACAGGCAATTGACTATGTAATGCTAGAATTCTGGAGAGAAAGATCTACAGCTAAAAGAGACCCTAGAGATGAGCTAATCCAGGCCTCTCATTTTATAGTTGGTTAATCAGACCCTGTCTCCAGTACACTGTGACTTATTCCTTTCCAAGAGGATTGCCTCATTTTAGTGTGCTTCTACAGATATTTGCTATCAATGATGTCTCCGAGAGAATATATGTACGTATTTATATGTGTATATACATGGTAACTCCTTGTGACCACATTTGGGGTTTTCTTGGCAAAGATACTAGGATGGTTTGCCGTTTCCTTCTCTAGCTCATTTTACAGATGAGGAAACTGAGGCAAACAGGGCTAAGTGATTTGCCCAGGGTCACACAACTAGTAAGGGTCTGAGGTTGTATTTGAACTCAGGTCCTCCTGACTGAAGGGTCATCATTCTATCTATTGTGTCACCTACTCCTTCTCTTGACCAGCCAACATCATCTATGGTTTTCTCTGTAAAGTCTTTCTGTCCTGGGTTTAGAACTCATTTGAATCAAACCCAGTTTTGGATGCTTGATCACCTTGTCCATTCAGCTGTCAAGAGCACTGGGTGGGTGGAATTCTGTGGCAAGAAGGAGATGAGATCATTTAATGCTGATAGCATCTGAATGAATACATTTTCATATCATGACTTCAAGGATCTGTAATTTCATCCATGTGGGTACTCCTACAAATGCCCCCTTCATGTCTTCATGAGTTGTTATAGGAAAAAAAAAGCAAAAAACAAAACAAAACAAAACCCCAAACCCAATCCTTCATTGCCTGGTGACCAACCAGGGTTAGCAAGACTGTATAAGGAAAACCCCAGATTTCATGTAACTGGTCAAGAAAAGCTTTACACTTAGAAAGTCTTAATGACTTCTCCAAACTTAGGCTGGAATTCATATGACAGATTTGCTGACATATGGGCCATTGTCAGCTCTGTATTTTTCCATCTTCTCCTACCAGAGTTTGTGGTATCTGGCATTGCCTTTAAAAATCTAGTGTCACTTCAGTGTCATGGTAAGACACAAGACTAAAGTGCCCATTATATGCATAATGTACCTTGCTAAATACTGGAAATACCAAGGTGAAATAAAATAGTTCCTGCCCTCCAGGAAGTGACTTGCTTAAGAATCTTGAATAATAAACCCAACCCATGTCTCTTTTTAGGGTTCTTGTTCCTATCTATGTCATCATCTCAGATTTGTTAATGATGGTCACTGAATTATTTTATTTGTAGCCATTATGGAGTTGAGGACTGGTCTTGTGATTTCAGTGGAATGGGCAACTGTCTGGTGAGAAAACTCTCTTTACTTAAGTAGGTCAGCAACTTCTTTGCAATTTATAGTCTTAATGAGTTGCCTAGTTGGCTGAGAGGTTAAGTGACTTGCCCAAGATCACACAGCCAGCAGTGTCAGAGATGGGACTTGAACTCATGTTATCCTGGATCTGAGGCTGCTAGATGGTGCCATAGATGGTGCACCCGATGGGTAAAGAGTCAGGAAGACCAGAGTTCAAATATGACCTCCGACCCTTAGCTGTGTGACTCTGGGCAAGTCACTTAGTTTCAATCTTCCTGTGTTTCCTCAACTATAAAATGGGGATCATAAATACCTACCTCTTAGGGATGTTATGAGGGTCAAATGACATGCTATTTGTAAAGTTCTTAGCTTGTAAAGTGTATGCTATGCCTGGTATATGGTAGGCACTTAATAAATGCTCTCCCTCCCCTTCTCAATCCACTCTAAGTGACCCTTTTACTCTATTAAAGACAAAAATAGAAATGTGTGCACCCACTTGACTCAGCAGTTAAAGAAATAAGTCTAAAGGTCTAAAATAATTAAAGACTTAAAAGGTTTACATAATTTCTTTTATTATCTGTGTACGCTGATAGTCTGGGTCTTTATTCTGGGTTTGGGACAGTACTGTTGCTCCCTTCTCCCTTCAAAAAGTCAGGAGGAGAAAGCCCATCTCCCCCATTTTACAGATAAAACAAGTTCAGGGAGGTTAGAGGGTTCCTTAGTATAAGAGTACTGATTTGAAACTTTTTTCTAGTTTAAAATATTCAGAACTTCATCTTATGTCTGGGTGGTTCCTCTGAATTTAGTTACTATACTCTACTGTCCAAGCTGTGTTCTTCTTCCTTAGTCCTCCTTTCCCAAGTGCCATGTTCTCTAACAGCTTTAGCCTCCAAACTCCTTGTATTCTATCTTGTATTCCACCTTCAGTCTTTCTTTGATTTTATTGGCACTAAGCTGTTTCGTGCAATATCAGTGCCCATTACTCTATTAAATGATGTGTCCTGCCCCCCTCTCATGTCTTCTTTACCCCCCTTCCCCATTTACTTTCCTCTAGGTCTTTTTGCTATATTAGGAGTGACTGACCCAAAACAGCAATCTTCCCTCTCCCAAGAGAGAACCCTTTTTAAAACTTCCTTTTCTCCCTTTTTGCCCCAACTCTCTGTATTTTACAGTTGACTCCTCCCTTCTTCAATGCCCCCTGTCCCAGTTCTGTCCACTCTTTCCTTTCTTACCTATATCCCACTAGCTTCTGTTCCTGGACTGCCCCTTTTGTTTCTACTTGTATACCCATGCTCCTACCTGTCTGGTGTTTACCCACTGGGTTTTATAACTCTTAATATTATTTTTCTGCTTGACCCCAGCCAAACCCATCATTCAGAGCTTTTAAGCCTGATGGGTGGAGTTCTTGCAATGGGATTTATTTCTTTTAACTGGATGTACTTTCCTTAAGCATTTCCAAGTTGGGGAGGGAGAGGGGGAATAGGAGAGGAAAGTAGCAAATTGTTTCTCTCCTCTTCAGCCCATAGTTGTATAGACAGTTTCCGTGTGTGTTCTACCATTACTTCTGTTTTGTGGAGACTCAGCCTCTGGCCTAAATGCTTCACAAGCCCTCCCCACAGTCTAGAATCCATTTTACGCATGCATTTCTCCCCCAGAAACCCACAAGTTCCTCTTTTGTCTCTTTTGGTGTCCCTGAACCCCATCAGTGTTATAGAGTGAAGAGGAATGATTCTTCTACCATCCATGGGGAGATACATACACTAATTTTCTTGGGCGTCAGTTTCCTCATCTATAAAACGGGGTGTGTGTGTGTTCGTGAGTACTAGATGACCTCTGCCGTCGTTTTAGCTGTAATTCTATGATTTGACTAGAGCGCATCTGGGCATTTTAATCCCACTTTAATCATGGCATAACTCAGCTTTCCCAAACTCGGGTTTCTCTGCCTAAATTTCCTCTGTCCCACCTGGGCAACATCCTATGCCTTGCTTTTCTGGGGAGGCTTTGGAAAGGGATAGAACCGTGGATCTGGATGCAGGGCAAGCACTTTATGGGAAAGTGAATGCTGGTGGGCTTACTTCAGTAGCTCCCCAAAAGTTAGGCCAGAGAGTGTAGGGGCTCTGGGGTGTAATGGGAGAGGTCAGGGTCATTTAGGATTAAAGTCGGAAATATCAGAGGTCCTTAGGTCCCAGAGCCAGTGGGTCGAACGTAAAGGCCATAGGAATTAACCAGAACTTGTAGAGGAGGTAGGGATGCGGGGGAGGGTTAGGGGAGCAGATAGGGCTGGGGTTGGGGCGGGGCAATTGGGTCTTGACCCAGCCCCTGGGGAACAGTGATAGGGCGGGACAAAGCAAGGGGGCCGGGTCGGCTAACTTTAGGGCTTGCGGTCGGGGCGGACCAAGCAGGCGGTGCATTTAAATCGAGCTCAGTAGCCACAGTTCTGTAAACTTTCCCGGCTTTCTGGCTCCTATTTCTTCTTCTTCCACTTTAGGGTAGTGGCCGGTCCCCTTATCTGCACACCATGCGGAGCTCCCTAGCTCCCGGCATCTGGCTGCTCCGAGCCTTCTCCAGGGACAGTTGGTGAGTGGGGCTTCTGGGGAGGAGGGGGCCGGTCCACAGGCCCGGCAACTTGGAGTCTGCAGAAGCCGGGGCTCTCCCGCCTCTTCTCTGGCGTGATCTCCCCTGGCTCGAGAATCTCTGGAGATCTAGCCTTGCGTGGTCCTCGGACAGATATCTGGGTTAGCTGTCCCAATAAGACAACGCGGGAACTGCTGGGATGAGACGTGTGAGGGTAGCGCGCTCTGGGAGCGGGTGGTGGAAATCCTCAGGGTGAGGGTGATAATCTAGGCACCCTTCTGCTTGATGATTTCCAAACACCTAGACTGCTGTCTGATTCACAACCGACTGGCAGGGAAACTCGTACTGCTGTGGAACTGGAGTTCTGCTTGGCCAGTTCTTTGAACTCTCTCTCGGCTTCTGATTGAATAAAACTGTCAAATAGGGAAGGAGGGGGTAAGGCGGAGGTGGATGGTCGATGCAGATGTGACGTGAACGGACTCGCCCAGGAGCCTAGTGTCTATTGATTAGAAAGCAGGAACACCCAACAGAGCGCAGATTTATCACCCGTTTATGTAGCTCCAACTTATGCCACGGAGGACTGGGGAATGGGAAGGACACATCGTCCACTTGATCGACCACTAGAATTAGGCGAAGCAACAGCAGCTGCAGCAACAGCAGCAGCTCACGTTTATACAGTGCTTTAAGGTTTACAGAGTGCTTTCCACAAAACGACTCTATAAAGTAGGTAGTATATTATCCCTGTTTTACAGATGAGGAAAGTGTTCAGAATGACTTGTTCAAGATCACACAGTAGCAAAGATCTGATTTTTGATTCAGGACTCCTGACTCCAAAGTTCAGCACCTTTCATTCGGGATTTTCTTGGCAAAGGTACTGGAGCAGTTTGCCATTTCTTTCTCCAGCTCATTTTACGGATGAGAAAACTGAGGCACTTAAGTGACATGTCCAGAGTCACTCAGCTATTAAGTGTCTGAGGCCAGAATTGAACTCAGGAAGGTCAGTCTTCCTAATTCCTGGCTGGGCACTCTATCCATAGCCCCATAGCTGTTCAGCACTTTCCTACTACCCCACATTTGCCTTTCAGGGAAGTAGTAGGGCAAGATATTTAACTAGACTTTCCTGCCAACACATGCACATACTGCTATCTTTTGAGGACCATCGTCTTCCATTGTTTTTCAGTCAGACCAACTGGATCCACCTTCACCTTAGAGTTAGTCAGTCTTCAGATGGTCAGAGACAGCTGTTCAAATTTCAGAGAAGGATTTGGCCTCAAGAGGAGTCAGAGAGATAGGCAGAGCTAGGGACTAGTGCCAGGCAAGGTAGGGAGTCACCTCTAGGGTAGACTATGGATGAATGCAAGTATTTTATTTACCTTCTAAAGCCCCTAGGTATTTATTTCCTGATGTTAAGTTCCATCTGTAACCAGGAAAGGTCAAAGACTCCAGTAGATAGTAGCACAAAGGGATTCAGTTTTCAAGGTTTGCTAAAGTGCACAAATATTTTGTTCCGGATCTGGGAACAATCTATAAATATATCTAGACAGGTAAAATAATCCTGGATCCTGCTTTGGGGAAGGTTTACAAGTTAGAAAGAAGCAGATATAATTCTAGAATTAAATGTTATTTGAATTGAGACCTGACATTGATCTCATATGTATATACATAAATATGTATATACATATGTATGTGTGTGTATGCATATTCATGTATATACATATATATCAAATATATTTTTTATATATACATATATAATATAGATAACATACCTAGCCCTAGCCCCTTTGGAAACAGCAATCAATAGGGTCTGGAAACTTGGGTGTGGTGACCTTGGAAGCCTGGAATTGCCATCTAGATCTTTCCCTGTGGCTTGATCCCTGGGATCTTTTGGAGGATAAAACCTACAACTTCAAAAACACTATAGAGGAAGGTGGAATTTTGTTTGTTGTTTGGTTTGTTTGTTCTGGACCAGGATGGCCCAAAGAACCCTGGCAGCATAATCTGCAGATCACGAAAAGGCACCTGCCCATACTGTTTCTGTGTGATCATTGGGAGTGAATTGCAGGTTTTTCCACCTTCTTCAGTCCCTCAAAGAAGCCTGGGAACAATCTCTGATAGGGAAGCTGGGCCTTTGCTGGGCTTTGTGGAAGCACAAATAAAGGGCAGCTTGGTTACTGGCAGATCAGGTTATACCTCTCTGATCAACTCTGAAATCCAGTGCAGGGAGGCAGGACCTCCAAACCAATAGTGAAGTCTTAAAGTGAGTGAGTGTCCTGCTGGTCAAAAGGGAGTTGATAGGAAAGCCTATCTACTAGATT
Organism: Gymnobelideus leadbeateri; assembly: GCA_011680675.1. Lineage (NCBI taxonomy): Eukaryota > Metazoa > Chordata > Mammalia > Diprotodontia > Petauridae > Gymnobelideus > Gymnobelideus leadbeateri. The sequence continues at coordinate 55,562 of WOXC01001384.1, read as the reverse complement.
CACTACCCTGATCCCAACCTTTGAAGGAACAGATAATCCACAATGGAGAAGATCTAGGGTAGAAGAAGAAAAGGAAGGATTTTCTCATAGGATTTTTTTTTCACATTCAATTTATTTATTTACTTTTACACAATCCCTTGAGTTCCAAATTTTCTCCCCCTCCTTCTCCTCCTCCCTCCTCCCCATGGGGCATGCAATCTGATATAGGTTCTACAGATATCTTCACACTAAATATTAGTCAAGTTGTGAAGAAGAATTATAACCAATGGGATGAACAATGAGAAAGAAAGAAAGAACAGAACAGAACAAAGCAAAACAGAGGGAGGGAGAGAGAGAGAGACAGAGACAGAGAGAGACAGAGAGACAGAGACAGAGAGACAGAGAGAGACAGAGAGAGAGAGACACAGAGACAGACAGAGACAGACAGAGAGAGAGAGAGAGAGGGAGAGAGAGAGCATGCACAAGTAGTTTGTTTCAATCTGTATTCAGATTAATTCTTTCTCTGGATGTGAATAGCCTTTTCCATCATGAGTCTTTTGGAGTTGTTTTCCAACCTTGCATTGCTGAGAGGAGCCCAGTCTATCAAAGTTAGTTATCATGGATACCATGTGTCTGTAATTTTGTACAAAGATGTCCTCGTTCTGCTATCCTTACTTACTCAGCATCAGTTTATATAAGTCTCTCCATGATATTATGAAGTCCGTCTGCTCCTCATTTCTTATAGCACAATAGTATTCCATTACAGTCATATACCATAACTTGTTTAGCCATTCCCCAAATGATGGGCATCCCCTTGATTTCCAGTTCTTTGCCACCCCAAAAAGAGCTGCTATAAATATTTTTATACATACCAGTCTGCCTCCCATTTATAAGATATCTCTTTGGGATACAGCCCTAAAAGTGGTATTGCTGGGTCAAAGGGTATGCACATTTTTATAGCCCTTTGGGTATAGTTCCAAATTCCTCTCCAGAATGGGTGGATCAATTCCCAACTCCACCAATAACGCATTAATGTTCCAACTTTCCCTCATCTTCTTCAGCATTTATCATTTTCTCATAGTATTCTTAAAGGTTGTTTTGTAGGATCTCTCTCTGGAGGGCTTTAGGTATCACAAAGATTTTCAGATGAGTGGGCTAGGTGGCAAAGAAATATATTAAACTCTGAGGAGTAACATGTTAGAATCAAGTCATAAATATTTAATGCCTCCTGTGACCGGACAGGACAGAACTAGGACTTTGAGAGATGCAAGAGATAAGCATAGCTCTTATCATCTACACACACCCCAAAAGGTAAAAATATGATGTAATTCTGCATCGTGCCAAATAAGTAGTATCATCAAAACCCAAGTTTACATAAAGCTTTACAGTAATAGAATGTTGTACACACCTTGTTCTAGTTGAAACTTCATAATGCTTTTGTGACAAGGCAATACATAGATTATTATTCCCAATTTAAGGAAACCAAAGTTTAGCTACTTTAAAAGCTGCAAAGTCATTGCCACCAAATCCAGAACTCTTTCTTATGATGCCTTCTCACAGTAAGTATTATAGTGTGTGGGCGTAGTTGTCAGGCTGGAAGCAGAAATGGAACCTGAAATGAGTCAAGAGGTTAGCCTCTGTGAGACCTTATTGCTACTCTTGCTTCTTTTCTTTGCACATAGTAAGGGGGTAATAAAAGGATTTTTAAAAAATGGATTTTTATGATTATCTTTTTTTTTAACTCCCAGTAGTCTTCCCTCTGCTAAGCTCCCAAAGTGCTCTCCCATATACCAAGTAATATTTTAAAGAAAACTGGGGAAATCAACAAAAATGACTAATAGACCAAAAAAGGCTGAAAATATGTGCAATGTGCTAAAAGACCTCCCAGCTCTGCAAAGGAACTGGGTGGAGGTGGAGCTGTGTTCTTTGTAGTTTTGTGATGTTCATTTTTAATTCTTTTGTGTTTCTTTCCATTTCCATTTTTGTAGTTAGTGTGCATATTGTTTTCTTGGCTCTGCTTAGTTCACTTTGTATAAGATTGTGTAAATCTTTCCTACTCTGTATTTGTCATGCTTGTTGTTTCTGGGGAGTGGAGCACAATGAAGAGGAAGGATTAAATATTGAACTCCTACTGAGGGCCAGGGAATATACTAAGCACTCTGCAAATATTATCTCATTTGATCCTTATTACAACCCTGCCTTGTGAGATAGGTGCTGTTACTTACTGTTGAGGAAACTGAGACAGACTAAGGCTAAGAAACTTGCCCAGGATCACAATCACACTAATAAGTGTTTGAAGTTGAATTGGAACTCAGGTCTTCCTGACTCCAGACCCAGTGCTCTCTCCATTGTGCCACCTAATTTCCTCCAGCAGCATGGAATAATGTTCCATTGCATCATGTAACACGATGATCAATGATCATGTACTTTGTTTCCAGTTCTTTCCTACCACAAAAATGCTGCCATAAATATTTTGGCTTTTATAGGGACTTTATTCTTATGCCTCCTTGAGCTAGTGGTAGAATCTCTGGGTAGAAGGGTATGGACATTTTAGTCCCTTTATCCACATAATTCCAAATTGCTTTTCTAAATGTTTGCATTAATCACAGCTCCATCAGTATCTGTACTGGTGTGTCCATCTTCCCACAACCCCTCCTACATGGACTATTCCAGTCTTTTGTCATCTTTGCTAGGTTTCCGGGTGTGAAGTAAAGCCCCAGGATGGTTTTGATGTGTATTTCTCTTATTGTTAGTGATCTGCAGCATTCTTTCCTATGACTGTTAATAGTTTGCAGTTCTTTTCAGAACTGTTAGTTAATATCTTTGGCCACTAATATACTGGGGAAAAGTGTTTGGGCTTAGTTAAAATCTGTTGTCTATGTATCTTTGATATCCAACCCTTATTTCAGAAATGTCATATGAAGGGATTTTTTTTTCCATTTACTTCCCTTCTTATTGTAGATGATTTAAATTTTGTGTAGAAGCTTTTCCTTATCAATTTATTTATTTTATCTTTGTCAAATTATTATTTATCTTGGCCTTTATCCCTTGTTTGGTTAAAAATGCTTGTCCTACCCACAGGTATTTGATCTGCTTCTCTTCTAATTTATTATGGTATAAATTTTGGAGTTAAGTTCACATATTCATTTATACTTTATTTTGGAATGTTTTAAGTTATTGATCTAAGCCTAATTTTTCCCACATTGCTTTCTACTTTTTTTAATAGTTTTTATCAACTAGGGAGTTCTTTCCTAAGTTATTAATATTTGTTTGTTCATTGGTTTATTAAAGACGGGGTTACTGAATTCCATTGTTTCTCATTCTCCCTTGTCTAGACTATTCTTTTATCCACTTTTTATTTTTAAGCCAATACCAAATATTTTTCATTATGGCTGTGTTATAATATAGTTTGAAGTCTGGGAGTGTTAGACCCCCTTTATCTTTCCCCATTTTCATTATTTCCCTTGATAATAAATTATTCATTCTTTTTTACTGCTCTCAGGTAAACGGCTCCATTGGAGCTTGGGCAGGGTTGCACTGAGAGGGGAAGGAAAACTTGATTTTGGAAGAGGACTGGAGAGCTAAAGGGAAGGTTTGGGATTGAAAGAGGAAAAGGTAAAGAAAGGCTTGAGCCTAGCCATTGATTGGAATAAATTTTCTAGGGCAGGAAGAAGATACAGAAGCACTGGTATAAATGGAAATTTGAAGTCTCCAAGCAAAATGTACAATGTCATTCTGTCTTGCCAGGGGTACCTGGTCTTGGTCCCTATGTCCTCCAGGAGTTATTTGGGGGCATACCCAGCTAGAGACACCTAGGTGATACCGTGATAGTTTTGGACTTGGATTCAGGAAGGACTAAGTTTTGAATCTTTCCTCAGACATGTGTCACCCTGGATTAGTGTCTTAACTTCTCACAGCTTCAGTTTATACATCAGTAATATGAGCACAATAATAATAGCACCTACCTCACAGGGTTGTGGTAAGATAGCATATGTAAAGCTCTTTGCAAACCTAGCTATTTATCTCATCTTGATTTTATTCATTTGTTCATTCCACAAGTATTCATGGCATCTCTAATATGTGCTAAAACTGTGGGTGGCTGGGGTCAGGGGTGGGGGGGGGGTGAAGAGGGAGAGGTATTAAAGAAATGCATATGTCCATAGTTCCTGTCTTCAAAGTCACCTTCTAGTTCATTTACATTTAAATAACTGCTATACAAAGGAGAATATAGTAAGTAGCACCAGGATGTATATGCTATGCTTTAGGGGAATTCAGAGGAGGTAAAGACCTCTTCTCTTGGCTGACTTTTGAGTTGGGCTATTGAGGATTAGTTGAATTTTAGTAGATGGAAATATGGTGTGAAAAATTAGAGGGGTGTGGGCTATAAAAAGGAACCAAGAGGAAGTAACCACACTGGCCTAGGGAGTGGTATTTCCTAAATCCCTGAGATTACAAATGCCAGGTGTGTTTAGGAAAAGGCTGGAAGTTGAGTTTCTGTGTAGTTTGTGGGTTACTTTATGGAAGTGTTAGAAGTAAAGCTGGAAAGAATGATTGGAATCTGATTGTGGAATCAGATTCCAATGGAAATGTCAAATTCCAAATTTGAAATTCCAAAAGTAGAATGTCCTCTTTTGTGCAGGAGTAATTAGAAACAGTTAAGGTCATAACATACTCTTTCCAAGAAGGTTTCCCCTGTTATACTTTACTTTCCCTGGAGATGTGGAGATCATCTGCAGGTAAATGATGCTCACCTGGGGCAGGTGGACAGTTTCTGATCATCCATGTTTTTGGTCTCCATGTTAGGTGGCATCTAGTCTCAGCTGTGTGAGCCCTAGTACCTGGACAGGGTGATTGGTGGCACCTCAGCCATTATCTGGGAGGAATAGAAGATCTTGGCATTAATTAATACTGGACCCCACACTACCACCTGGGGGTGAGCTGGTTGGAATGCTTCTGAAGATGTGGTTGATCTTTGTGTGTTTTTTGGCCTATGCCTTGCCCAATGCACCTCCATAGGGGGTAGGCTATAAAGGTTTAGATAGGAGATGACTGGGAGGGAGAGAGACAGAATTTCACTGAGTTCAGCAGTAAAGGGAAGAGGGAAGAAAGTAAGACAGATCTAACTGGAGGTTGGAAATGCCCATTTTAACTCTGTTCTAGAGAAGGTCAGGCTTGGGCAGTTTATGAAGCTGTTTTCTGAAAGCCGGAATACCAAATCTCATTTCTTCTTAGAGGACTCAGATAAGAGTATATACATACTGGTTCCCTCTCTGATTTCTGTGGTCATTTTGAACATCACAGGATCATAGATTTAGGACTAGAGGGAATCCTAGATGTCATATGCTCCAACTCCTTCATTTTACTGATGAGGAAACCGAGGCCCAGAGAGGTTAAGTGACTTGCCTTCAGTCACAGAGACAGTCAGTGGGAGAGCTGGAATTTGCCTTGCTAGTGCTACTAAAAAAAAAAATAAATTCCAGGAGCAGCTAGGTGGCACAGTGAATAGAACACTAGCCCTGCTGTCAGGAGGACCTGAGTTCAAATATGGCCTCAGACACTTGACACATTTACTAGCCATGTGACTTTGGGCAAGTCACTTAACCCCAATTGCCCTCCAAAAAGCAAAAAAAAAATTTCCTTAGCTTCAGTGTTCCCATAATCATGGGGTGCTCTGAAGAGGAAGAAGAGAGACTTCTTTTGACTAGATTTCCACAATGAAAAGATGGAAAGGCTGATGGCTTTATGGCTCATGGATATGACAGCGTCCCCAACACCTACTCTCGTGACTGAAGGAGGTCATTTCCATCAGCTGCCTCCTGTACTTCCTCTCCTCTCTTCCCCCACCCCAGCTTCCTGTTTTCTGTTCCACTCAACAAAGAGATTCATATACATAAATGTCTGGGGCCGGGGAAGCAGGGGGTAGGGACTGACCATGTGGTGTACCCTGTCTAGTCAAACCTCGTTCTCCTGCCCTTACCAAAAGCTATGTTGGCCCTACAGGAAAAGGGGTCTTTATTTGGTTGTGGAAGTTAATAGTTCTCTCTTCTGTAATGAGAGTGGAGAAGGGATTGAGCAGAATCAGGCTGGCAGTGAAATTGCTGGAGAGAGAGATTGGAGTGGGCCTAGGGCATCAGGGAAGGCTCTGGGAACTATTATCTTTTTTTGACATCTGCCTTTGGAACAGAGTAGGTTCTTAATAAATGATAATGAATGGATGAATAAAGGAATGAATGTGTAAGTCCTCCTCAGGACAGATAACGATTTTAATCAAATTCAACAAACGCTAAGCACTTAGTATGTGTGAGGTGTCATGTTAAGAAGTGGGAGTAAAAGGCAAAAACGAACCAGTCCTTGTGAACTTGCTTTCTCCTAGGATGATGCTGATGGTGATGAAAACAATAAAAGTGATGGTAATAACTATACATCTCTATTGTGCTTTGCGGGCACCTAAATGGTGCAGTGGATAGTGTGCTGAGACTGGAGTAAGAAAGATTCATCTTTGTGAGTTAAAATCTGCCTTCAGACACTAGCTATGAGACCCTGGGCAAGTCATTTAACCATGTTTGCCTCAGTTTTGTCATCTGTAAAATGATCTGGCAAACCACTCCAGTATCTTTGGCTAGAAAACCCCAAATGGGATCATTAAATGTTGGACATGGTGTGGCTAGGTGGCACAGTGAATAGAGCACCAGCCCTGAGTTCAAATCTGGCCTCAGACACTTAATGGTTACTAGCTGTATGACCTTGGGCAAGTCACTTAACTCCAATTACCCCTCCAAAAAGCAAAAAAAAAAAAAAAAGAGTTGGACAAAACTGAATAATAACAAATTGTACTTTGAGGTTAACAAAATATTTTCTTTTCAGCAGTCCTATGAGGTATAGGGTGAAGATACATTTTCTAGAGAGGCCAATGACGCTGAGACTATGACTTGCTCATGGTCTTACCTGTTTCCTATAACCCGAAACTAGGCTATTAGTGCTTTTCGTTTTCAAACTAGCTTGTATTTATTTTGTGTGTATTCTGTATATATTTATATATCTTGTATGTGTTGTATCCCCAATTATAATGCTTCTTTGAGGGTTGGCACATTTCTGTCATTGTACCCCCAGCTCTTACCACAATGTCTGATACATAGTTGGTTCTTAATAATGCTTGTTGATTGATTGATTGACTGCCTTTTGAGTTGAGAGCTTTCCTATTCCCCCATGGTAGGAGTGTTTGAGTACAGTGTATGGGCTGGGATGGGAGAGAATGCTCACAAAGGTTGGAGTTCAGAGCTTGGATTTCCAAACAATTCTGAAATGGATCATAAGAGGCCATCTTATCCTATTCCCTGGCCTCAAGACAGACAACCTACCTGCATTATCCCAAAGAGGTGAAGGTTTATCTTATTTTAAAGCCCTTCAGGAGGAACATTCCATCTGTGACTCTCTCATGAGAGAGCCTTTTACGTCCCTTCTAGCCCTGGAGTGATCATCTGAAGATTCAGGCACTTAGTCTCTTGTCACCTGTTCTGCTTCTCCAGCTCTGAAGGTCTCCCAGTTGTCTGAACTCAGTCCTCAGACTGAAGCTTCAGCTAAAGGCCTTTCATTCTGTCCTGGGTGGAAATGGGGTATAGTTGGTCTTGTCTTTATGACAATCCTTTCTTAGTCGCAGACAGTTTATGGTTCAGATTCTCTCAAACTCAGCCTTTCCTTCTTTTTTTTTTTTTATTTTTCTTTTTTGGAGGGGGGGAGGGGGGCAATTGGGGTTAAGTGACTTGCCCAAGGTCACACAGCTAGTTTTTATATTAAGTGTCTGAGGTCAGATATGAACTCAGGTCCTCCTGACTCCAGGGCCAATGCTTTATACACTGTGCCACCAAGCAGCCTTTCCTTCTCTACACAAAGTAATCATTGCTAGTTCTTCACATTTTTGCTCATAGGTGGTGCAGGTCAGGAAGTTAGAATTAGGAAGACCTTACTAGCTATGTGTTCCTGGGCAAGTCACTTGTCTTCTGCCTGCTTCCATTGGCTCATCTGTAAAATAGGATTAATACTAATTAAAACTCTATATAAGTTCTAACTGTTGCTGTTGTTATTTTTTTTCCTTGCTTTTCTGTAAAACTATCTAAAAGATCTTGAGTTCCCTTCCTGGGAAAGGCTTTGTTCAGGGCTAGGCCTGAGGCCTTCTCTGTCTAGCCTGGTTCTCTGTGCCATAGGAATAGATGACACAGAGTTCTGGCTAAGGGAAGAGAAAGGCTGACTGAACATACTCTGGGCTAACTGTCCAAAAGGGCTTGTACATTTTAGCAGGGTTGCCTTTCTAGTCCTCATCTGGCCTGGCCTGGCTTTAGAAGAATCATTCTGAGAATTTAGGATTTTTGAACTGGAAAAGATTTTAGACATAATCTGGTCCAGAAGTAGGGAACCTGTGACCTTGAGGCCACATGTGGTCCTCTAGGTCCTTAAATGTAGCTCTTTGACTGAATTCAAACTTCACAGAACAAATCCCCTTAATAAAAGGATTTGTTCTGTAAAACTTGGACTGAGTCAAAAGGCCACACCCAAGGACCTAGAAGGCCACATGTGGCCCACAGGCCACAGGTTCCCCAACCCTGATCTAGTCCAACCCTTTCATTTTATAGATGAGTAGATGAGGAAACTGAGGCCCAGAGAGGTAGAAGAACTTGCCTAAGGTCTTCCAGTTCCTAAGTCACAAAGCCTGGATTTATATTCTGAATTCATTCCTTTTTCCACTTTATTGTACCGGTGAGCTAAAGGTTGGGCCACTGGTTCTGCTTGTCTTCCAGGGTTTACTCTAGTCTGTGCTATAATTTTTACCACCCCTGCCCCCCAAAATCTCCCTTTAAGTAGCTATTCTGGTCGACCCTAGTGCTTAGTAGGCAAGGCTTTATCAGAACTCAGCTTTGCATCTCTTCTTTCTAGTTTCTAGAATTGCTGACTACTGGAACAGATACACCTAGGGACAGGTCACAGGGTTAATTTCCTCTCTGGCACTTGCCCAGGTCTCTTGAAGCCAAATTTACCCCTGCCTGGCACATGTCTACTCAATCTCTGCCGATAGGCACTCTAGGAGTAGCCCTCCTCGGTGGCAGCTGTTTCCAGTCCCTTCACTCTCCAGTGCCATGAGCATCCCTGGCTGCTATGCTGCCGGGGGGGACTGCAGTAAGCCTGTCCCTGGAGGAAGGGAGAAAGATTTGAGATACTGGCGGAGCTGACCAGGTGACAGAAGGTGGTTAAGGAATCGAGCAGGGAGAGCCAGCTTACCTTGCCCCAGGACAACTGAGCCTGTTCTCCCCTCCCACTTCTCCCCTCCCTAATCTCCTGGGATCAAGGTCTCTTCTCTCTGTTGTTAGTTTGAGATAGATTGTTCCTCTTGTCCCAGCTCCAGAAACATTTCTAGTGCAAAGTCTTAAGTAGAATGATAAGATGATTCCATTTCTACAACTAGGGAGTTGAACTGTCAGCTTATAATTTGTAAACAGCCAAGTTGCCCCTATATCTGACTGGGTTATTCAGTAACCCTTAATTCCAGGGTTACTAGGGGTATGGAGGAAGGAGATAAAATGACACCTCTTGCTTACAAAGCACTAAGGGTCATGGAGCATGGCTTGGCTTAGTAATGTATTGGCACTTGTGTGGCTTTTCACCAGGCCCTGGGTCCTCCTGTAGGCAAGAATCCACTGGGTCTTAGACAAACTTGTCACTATTCTTGGAAGTCCTGGAGGAGCCTTCTAGCCCATGACTGTCTATATTCTGGGTCCTTCTTTTACTTGACAGTCTTTGGGGAGCCTGCTTTCTCTGAGTCAAAATAGAAGTGAAAACCTGTGGGTGCTTCAGTTTGTTAAAGGGAGTGAACCAGCTGTACTTCCTGTGAGTTAAAAAGCCAGTCTAACAGCCAGTGGCCGTATCCTGAACCAACTTTGGTTCCTTACCTTCAGCCTGACCAAGACCTCCTTCCATAATCACTCTTCATCCTCAGTATCTTGACTTCTCTCTCTTCCAATGGCCTGGCTTTTAGAGAGAGGCAGAACACTGGAATGGGAAGAGAATTGAGCACGTGGGCAGGAGATCTAGATTCTTAGCTTGGCTTTGCAGTTAACTTGCTGTGTGAGCCCAATGCAAGACACTTTACTCCCTGGGACTCAGTTTCCATATTCATAAATGAGGGAATTGAATTAGCTTGTCTCCTTGGTCCCTTCTAGCTTTAAACTTTTTAAATTTCTCGGAGAGACCGATCTTGAGGCCAGACAGGAAGTCTGAAGGAACAGAAAGGGAATGTAGGAGACCCAGTTACAAAGTATGTGTAATCATGAGGCCTCAGGTCACATTGCAAGTTGTGTTGGATATCAGTAGTGGGGGTGGTAGGTGGTGGGATTGTGGGGTCATAGATTTAGAGCTAGAGGGGGCTTAGAGATTATACCTAGAAAGGGAAAGTGCCTTGCCAAGAATCTAGGGGTGTGCTGGTAAATGTTTAACAACTGTCTTCTGGGGGGAAAACATACACATGGTCTGCATTATTAACATTTTATCCATCGCTTTCTACAGTTTAGAGGGTCAACAATGAAAACATGATCCTCCAATGTGTAGCCTTTACTGTTTCCAAGTATAAATGGTCACACTGAAAATTAGCTCTGTTTTGAACTGGCCCCTATAACCCCCCACTAGGGTCACACAGTAAGTGGCAGAAGCAGGATTTTAACCCAAATACTCTAGATACCAGGATGCTCTTCTAATCCTGTCCCTACAGGTCTTGGGTGGGAGGGGGGTGGGGGGAAGAGGGGGGGGAGGGTATCTAACTCTTGAGCACTCTGTAACACTTGGTTTTGACCATATCTAATGGTTGTAGTAAACCATCTGTAAACCCCACAATCAAGGTTTATAGTTGTCCCTGTTGCTCCTGTTGGGGTTGAGGGGGTGATGAATCAGTCAGCCATTGCTGATTATAGACTTATTTGTCAAAAGTATTCATCTTGGCCCTTTGTCCCCAGGAGAAGAGGGGTTGTGATGTCCGTAGTACTAGGAATGGGAACTTTCTAGGAAGTTGTCCCCATTACATAGCCAGAAATAAGTTTGCCTGGCCTCCTATGAGGGACTGATGTGGAAGAAAATGCTAAGGCTTCTTAAGCAATGCTGAATGAAAGAGGCCGACGTTCTGTCCTGAAGTCCTGCCATGTGGAACCAGGACACCGGCATTCAATGGGATATCTGTGCTAGAGCCTTCAATCACTCTGTTTAGAGCTAGGGGAAAACTGAAGGATGTCATGGAATCAGAAATGTAGGAAGGAGAGATGGTCCAAAATCTATATGGAGGAGGAAAAAACCCTGGTGACTGGGGTTGCAGCAGAAGAAGGTGGGGGGAGGGACAGTGTAGGAACAGCAGAAATCATCTCAGGGCCAAACCTAGTAGTATTGTATTTTCCATCTATCTAGTATACTTATGTATGATTGCATAATATAATTGCCCTCCTTTGTGTTTTTTGTCTGTACTTGGACTATAAGCTCCATGAGAGTCTTATCTAAATTTGTGTCTTCCTTGGCATGTGATTATACATACAGTAGGTGTTTAATGTTTATTAACAGATGATAATAGATACTAAAGACTCCCAGTGTGGCTTATATCAGAGTAGTAATAGCCTAGGAATAGGGCTGTATCAAAGGATAGCAAAGGCTCCTTCACTAGAAGGGTCCAGGTCAGTCCGGGCTCAGTTCAGGGTCAACAGGGACAAATTTAGGGGAAATGAATATAATTTGTCGTTTCTGAAGAACTCCTAGGTAAAGGGCTAGCCAGGCCATCTGAGCTGACAAGATAAGCCTCTGCATAGTACAGTGGAAAGAACATATATACTGGAGTCAGAAAAGCTGCGTTCAAGTTTGCCTCTTGTGCTTACTTGTCTGACCTTGTGCAAGTCACTTAATATTCCTGGTATCATAGGATCATATATTTAGAGCTGGTAGGACCCTCAAGACCATTGGGTCTAACCTCATTTTGTAGACATGGACCTCAGTTTCCTCATTTGTAAAATGAAGGGGTTAGATTAGATGTCTGCTGAAGTCCCATCTAGATCCACTATGATGCAGCTAAGATAATAGTAATAGTCTTATCCTGGCCTCCTTGACTTTCTTAAACAAGACCCTTTGGGCAGTTTCACTGTCTGCCTCCTATATGTGGAATGCTCTCCTTCTTCCTTTATGTCTCCTGGCTTTCCTGGCTTCCTTCAAGTCCCAGCTAAAGTCTCACCTTCTATAGGAAGCATGTCTTCATGCCCTTTAATTCCTGTGCCTTCCCTCTTTTAATTATTTCCAATTATCCTGCATATAGCTTTGCACGTTGTCTCTCCCAGTAGACGGTGAGCTCCTTAAGAGATTTCGGTGTACTTTAACTTTCTTTATATCCCCAGTGCTTAGCACAGTGTCTGGAACATGTTAGCCACTTAATAAATGCTTATTTGACTGATTATGCATTTGTATAGTATTTTAATGTTCTTTCTTTTGAGTCTAGGTCTCTTTATCTCACCTAGGCTGAAAGGTACAGTGACCCCTCATAGCCTAATCCCACTGCTAATGGGCATGGAAGCTTTGACTTGCTCAGTTTCCAGTTTGGGCTGGTTTGCCCCTCCTTAAACAGCCTGATGGTTCCTCCCCTATTTCAACTCTTAGAGGGTCACCATTTTGGTGCTAGACTTAGTGAAGCCAATTGGCTTTGGCCTATTGCAACTCAGAATCCCTGAGTTCAAGTAAGTGATTTACCAGCTTTCATCTGTCTCTGGAACAGGGATTATAGGCATGTACTCCATACACATCTATTTTAACTTTTAACAATACTTAAACATACAGTATAATCTCTCATTTGATTCTTACACTATCAGCTATAACATCGAGAGGTTATGAGACTTGTCTAAGCTCTCACATCTAGTTAGCAGAAAGCAAATCTCTCTTTAAGGTCTTTTAATCTCCCTTATGTATTTTTACCACTGGATGGCATTTTCCTTTTGCCTGTATGTCCCCTTAGGAGTACAGCCAGGTTTCCCATTGAGATTCCCTTTGGGGGACCAGCTTGAACTTTGGAGGAAGGTAAACAGAAGGCAGTGTGAGTCCTTCACTTGGACTTCTGGAATGGGGGCACCATTGACATTCTAGTAACTGAACAGGTATCATTTGGTGGGAATCTAGAACATTTTGTCATCAGTTCAATTCAGCAAGTGTTTTTAGATGTCTACCTACTGCTATGCAACATACTCCATTTGTCTCTTCACTTTGCCTTTCAATTGGCTATCCCCCATGCCTGGAATTCCCACCCTCTCCATCCCTGGTGAGGCTTTTGGCTTCCTTCAAGTTTCAGCTAAAATCCCACCTTCTGAAGGAAATCTTTTCCAGTCCTTAATGTTAGTACTTTGTCTCTGATGTTATTTCCATCTAATCTAGTATGTATCTTGTTTATATATAGTTGTTTGCATGTTCTCCCCTCCCCATGAGAGTGTTAACTCCTTGAGGACAAGAACTATTTTGCTATTCTTTGTATCCACAGAACTTAGAACACTGCTTAGTACATAGTAGGTACTTAATAAATTTTTTTCCTCACTTCTATCTTTTCTTCTTACATAAACCCAATATCTTTATTAACCTCTGTGTCAAAATAACACCTATTAAAAGCCCTCCTAACAAAAAGTACAATCAAGTAAAATAAATTTACATGTCAATATTTGCATATTGACATGTCTTAATATGCATTGCCCATTCTGTACCTCTGGTCTATCACCACTTTGCAAAGAAGTGAGAAGCATGCTTCATCTTCAACCTTTTAGAGTTGTGATTGGTCATTGCATAGACCAGAATCCTTAAGCTTTTCAAAATAGTTTTCCTTTATATTGCTGTAGTTATATAAATCTCTTGATATGCTCACTTCATTATTTCTCAATTCATGGAAGTCTTCCCATGGTTCTCTGAGTTTCCCATTCATCATTTCATATTCCTTTACATTCATATAACTTAATTTGTTCAGCCATTCTCCCAACTGATGGGCATCTACTTTGTTTTCAGATCTTTGCTATGACAGAAAGTGCTGTTATAAATATTTCTGTACATGTGGGTCCTTTCCCTTTGATCTCTTTGGTGGTAACAGGCCAAGCAGGCATATTACTAATTCAAAGGGCATATACAATTTCAATTCCTTCTATTTTAGAAATGAGAGATTTATCAGAGAAACTTATTGTAAAGATTTTTTCCTTTAACTATTTCCCTTCTAATTTTAGTTGCATTGAATTTGTTTGTCTAGGCCTAATTTTTTGAAGGATATTAATAAACTGGAGCATCTCCAGAGTAGGGCCGCTAGGATGAAAGGTCATGTGCCCATATTATATAAGAATCAGTTAAATGAATTTGGGACTTTTAGCCATGAGAAGAGGCAACTTCGAGTATTTAAGTATGTGGAAAAGGGATCAGAAATTCAACCAGTGAACCTGTTGGGTACTTTGTTTTGTGAATACAAAGAATAACCAGAAATAGTCCCTGCCCTCAAGGAATGTATATTAAATGGGAGTGGGTTAGGATGGGAAGGAACAAGATGTGAATAACTAGATACATTAAAGACATATACTGGATATCTGGAAGGTAGTCTCCGAAGGAAAGGCATTAGTATCTTGGGGAGAACCAGGAAAGACTTCCTGTAGAAGCTGGCATTCAAAAGGAAGCCAAGAAATTTAAGAAACTGCCTCAGTCCAGTTTTGTCTGGTCAAGGTTAGACTGGAGTCTTCTTAGCATCAGTAGAAGCACACACTAATGATCATTGCTGTCACAAAATGAAACCATATAAAATTATTGCTTGTTTGTGTAGTACTCTTTAAGTAAGGGGAGAAAGACCTTAGTGACTGGGAGGGTGATGGTGCCATGAACAGAAAGAGCAAAGTTAGGATGAGAGGCAGGTTTTTTTCATGGGGGGAAGAGGTAGATAAAATGTTTAGTTTTGGACCCACTGAATTTGAGGTTCCAGAGCTCGGTAGAGATGATGGTAATAACCTACATTCATAAAGTCCTACAGAGTTTGCTAAGTGATTTCTTCACAATAACCCTGAGAGGTAGGTAATATAAGAATGGTTTACTCCATTTTATAACTGAAGAAACTGAGGTTCAAATAGGTAAGTACCTTGTCCATGGTTATACAACTACTGAATGCTGGAGGCAAGATTCAAACCCAAATCCCTTCTTATGTCACAAAGTTTTTCAAGAATTTCCTCCCCCTAATTAGATTAGTCGTGTTCATGACCTTTGCTCTCCATGGCCCCTCTTTTTATCCTAGTTTGGGTTTCTTAGGCCTGAGCTCTGTCATACCCCTCCCCGACAAATGCACACTAATTGCATATGCTGGGTTCTCTTCTGGGAGATGGGATGCAAAGAGGCTGGCCACTGGAGGGCTTATACTTGAGTGGAGAAAAGAAAGATGCAAGTTGGTATTCAAGAAGTGCCAAATGAATAAAGCTGACAATAAATGCCAGTGGAACTTCTGAAGAAGGAAGAATTGCTGAGGGAAAGCTTCTTGGAGAATGTGGGATTTGAGCCAGCTCTTTAAGAAAGGGTAGTATAACAAAGAAGGCAGAGGGAAGAACAGTCTAGGAAAATCAGGGACATGAGCAGAGGCCCAGAGACAAAATGTACATTGGGAAATAAATAAAGAACAGATAGTTTAGTTGGGGGAGGGGGGATGGGTGCTGTGTACAGGAGTAGTAGATGAGGAGACTGGAGAGTTAGGAGTCAGAGTTGGAGGTCTTTGAATACTTGGCTAAGGACCTTGGACTTCGTCCTATGGCAATAAAAATTACAATAATTAATAACGGTGATAACATCTCTAGTATTATTGCACTTGCTTTAAAGTCTACAAAACACTTTCCTCCTAAGTTTGAAATAGGTAGTAAAAGATTCCATTTTACAGATGAGGAAACGGAAGTTTAGAGTTGTTAATTGATTTGCATGATTGATTGCCTAGAGAAGAATCTTTGAAAACTGTTGTGTTTTGGGAATGGTTATTTGTACACAGTGGCGTGTTATAAATCCTTTGACCGAGGTGTGCCAGATGGTTTGGAGGGGGTAAGGCTGGAGACTGGAACACCAGTTAGGAAGTTCTTTTAGGAGATTACTTTAGATTAGTGACTGATACATAGTAAGTGCTGAATAAATGCTTTGTCTGTCTATATGGTATAAGCTTGAAATAATGAAGGCCTGGCACCCCAAGCAGTAATACAGGCTTTTTTGAGAGACCTTTTTCCTTCCTTCAAGGTGGGAGTTCATTATTTCTGATAACATTGGGGGAGGTGAGCTCTGTTTTGTTGCAAGGGTCTCCTATGGCAGGGGTGAAAATTTAGGGGCTCTTTCCTGGTTTTCATATAATTATAAAAGGCACTTCAAGGGGTACATCTCTTTCCTCCCATACTTTACTCACTTCAGAGAAGGCTTTTTATAAAGCTTGTTGTTATTTCTTCTTCCCTCCTGTCCTTGAGAATGTTCCTTTTCTTGGGCACAGTGTTCCTTTTGGAGGCAGACCCCTCATTAGAAGGTAGAAGCAGCCTGTCTATCTGCCCCTCTGCCCTCCTGTTGGTCTCTCCTTGACAGTAAAGCAGACAATGACTCAGACCCTAGGAGCTGAATTCCACTGCTCAAGACCCTGCCATGAAGTAGGAGGGTGACAATGGAAACTTTGAGCAGATTTCTGTCCTTAGTCAGTGCACCCATTTAAGAGAATGTAGGGCTATGTGAGCCACAGATGGAAAGAGGAAAATTCTTTGACAGCAAGGCAAAGACAGACTAGGTTGGGATTAGACAGGACTCTGGTACTTTTATGTGCTTGACCCATTCCAGGATCCTTTCCCTCTCTGAGCTTCAGTTTCCTGAGAACTCTTTACATGAATAAAGAAGAGTAAGGAATTGTGTGTGAGTGTCATGATTCCTGGCCCTGTGGATCCTGGTGGATTGCTGCTGCAACTACAACTGCTTCCTGTTGATTAAGATGCCTATCCCATTCTGTTTCAGGTACCGGGGCCTTATTCTGCTTCTCACCTTCCTCATTTACACCTGTTACCACATGTCTAGGAAGCCGATCAGTATTGTCAAGGTGAGAGTATTGTCAAGGTGAGACCAGGGAAAAGCCAGGCAAAGGACTAGAGTGACTTGATGGAGGAAGTATTTCTATGCTGGGGATTCCCTTGGTTAGCAAGATGTGCACCCAGAGTCCTGAAAGACAGGTTCTTACACATTCTCAGACATCTGGCATGTGTTTTCTCCTCCCAGTCTCCTTGAGAAGGGAAGTGGCTCCCCCACTTCACCCTGGGTCCCCTTCTCCACAGCTCCCCTTGCCTCACTTTTCATGTGCATACACTTCACATGGGGTATCAGCCAGAGGTGTAGGCACAAGAGACAAGCAAGCCTTGTGAGGCTTTGGGAGCAGGGAGGAGCAGTATGGTTTTCGTTTTGTTTTGCTTTGTTTTTTGGTCTCCAAATCAAGTAAAGGCATTTCTTGCAGATAACACACATGCACACCAGTCTCCTCTACCCGTTAAGGGAGATGTGGTTTAAGGGAGACCCCAGCTTAAAGGGGGGGAGGGTTCATGGAGACAGCAGCTCCTTAAGAGAGACAGCCTTCCTCCCCCCCACCCCCATCCCAGGGGATGGATGGCCACTTCGGGGAGACAACTCTTTAAGGGAGAGACTCTGTTAAGGGGGATGCCCACTAGCTGGGGATTCTTATAGAGGAAAGCCTGCTGTGGATCAGGAGATGAGGTAACAAGGCAAAGCGGTGGGGTTAGTTCGTAGTTTTGTGTATATTTAGGCACATCATTGTTCTATTGTTCCATTGTTTGACTCATGCAGTATGTTTTGAGTGGGGGTTAGGCTAGAGAATCTGACCTGGTGGGATTAGTTCTTGGAGATGAAGGAGGCTCAGTGTTCTGCTACTGCTGGGCCTCTCTATCACTAGGGGTGACTCTCAGGCTAATCCTTTGCTTCCTCAGAGTCAGCTGCATCGAAACTGTTCAGAGCTAGAAAAGTCCAACAACGACTCCAACAGCACCACGTGGTGTAGCTGGGCTCCGTTTGGTAAGAGCCTGACCCCCTCTTTCCGCTCTTTGTTTTCTGCCCTCTGCCCTTAATACTTCCTCAAACTCTGCCTTGAGTAAGAGGAGTGGATGGGGAGTTCTGACTGGCCCTTTGGGAAGAGAAAGGGATGGGATTTAGTACCTTGTCTGGCACCTATCCAATGCATTTATCAAGTAATATATGATTATATTTAATCTGTGTGTCTTATCTCTCTATTAAACTGTAAGTGTTAAGAAGACAAGGATATGCTTAACTTTGTGTGTTTCCCAGGACTGACCACTGTGTCCTGTATGTATGTATGTATGTATGTAGTATGCCTTGTTCAAGTCATCGGTGATTGCTTGCCATATCTTATATTTTCCCAGTCCTCATCCTTTTCTACCTTTATGTAGCATGACACTGTCACTCTCTCTTCTCTGGGTTATGATACTCCTCTTTCTTGGTTTTCTTCCTACCTGTAAGACTACGCCTCGATCTCCTTTGCTGGCCTATCACCCACAATGTGTCCCCAACTGTGGGTGTTCTGGGCCCTCTTTTCATCTCTTACCACAGTCTGTCTTGGCAACCTCACCAGCTTACATAGATTTAATTACTATATCTAAGCTTGGGCCTAGTCTTTCTTCTGATCTCTAGTCTTGCATCACCAGACATTTCTAGCTGGATGTCTTGTAGCTATCTCAAAATCAAATTATCCAAAATAGAAGTCATTCTCTGTCCCTTAACACCCCCTTCCATCTCCTGCCATTTCTGTCCAGGTCACCACCATCCTTCTCCAAATTCAATGTCACCCATAACTCCTCACTTTCACTCCTACACAGCTTCTCATTTACCAAATCCATCGCCTTCTCCTTGCTCACAAAGCCACCCCAGTTGTTTAAGCCCTCATTACCTCTTACCTGAACAGGAGTCTTCTAGTTGGTCTCCTGGCCTCAGGTGCCTTCTTTGTCCAATTCATCTTTCACACAATTGCCAAACTTGTTTTTGTAAAGGGCAGGCATGACCATGTCACCTCCCTACTCAATAAACTCCAGTGATTCCCTATTTGCTCCAGGACCAAATATAAATTCCTCTGTTTGGCATTTAAAGTCCTTTACAACCTTGCCCTGACTTGTCTTTATAGCTTTATTAAGTATTCCTTACTCTGTGAACACTGCAGTGCAGCTCAACGGGCCTTCTAGCTGCTCCTCGTTCAAGATACTTCATTTTCCATCTCTGCGTCTATACCCATGACTCAGGTGTGTATCCTCCTCACCATCATTTCTCACAATTGCTCATTTTCTTCAAGGCTCATCTGAAGTACCACTTTCTACAGGAGACTTTTCCTGACTCTCTCTCCCTCTAGATATTAGTGCTTTCTTTTCAAAATCACCTTGTATCCATTTTGTCTTTATGAGTGTGGTATGTATGTGTGTGTATCTTTGTCTCAGTAGAGAATGTAAGTTCCTTGAAGGAAGGGATTTAAGACTTTGCCTAGACCTATATGTATCTGGCATATAGACTTAAAGAAGTGTTTAATTAATAAATGTGTGGTGGTGGTATCTGGGAGAGTTGAGAGAGGCTGCCTGTCCTGTGGCAGTCTGATTGAGGAGGCATCTTTTTCATTTGTTTCCAGATCAGGACAACTACTCGGAACTTCTGGGAGGTGTGGACGATGCTTTTCTGATTGCCTATGCTGTTGGCATGTTCATCAGGTATTAGGAGAGAGACAGAACCATCGCTAGCATAGCCAGTACTCGTACAATTATTTAAGAATGCTCCAGAAAGATGGGGAAGGAAAGTGGCTTAGTTAATGCAGAGACCAAATACATACAAATCAACCCTTAACATTCCCCACAGACAAAATCCCCTAGACAGAGGGCTCTAACGGGAGCAGCTAGGTGGCGCAGTGAAGAGAGCACTGGCCCTGGAATAAGGAGAACCTGAGTTCAAATCCAGCCTCAGACACTTAACAATTACTAGCTGTGTGGCCTTGGACAAGTCACTTATCCTGCTTTCCCCCTTCCAAAACAAACAAAACCAAACATAGGGCTCTTCTTTACCTTCTCCCCACAGGCTGCCTATTTATAACTTGTTTTTCCCTTTCAAGGCTGCCTTTGATTGCTGATTTATTTATTTATTTATTTATTTATTTATTTATTTATTTATTTATTTATTTATTTATTTATTTATTTATTTATTTATTTATTTATTTATTTATTTATTATGGTTTTTGAAGGGCAATTGGGATTAAGTAACTTGCCCAAGGCCACACGGCTAGGTTTTTTATTTGTGTGTGCATTAAGTGTCTGAGGCCAGATCCGAACTCAGGTCCTTCTGACTCCAGGGCTAATGCTCTACTCACTGCCCCGCCTAGCCACCCCATTGATCTCTGATTTTTAATCTCTAGGCAAACAGGTGGAGTTGACCCTTTGCTACATCAGACTGCCCCCTTTCTGACTTCTCTTTTACCAGGTTGCCCTTGATTAATCATTTTTCATCTGGATAAAAATGTGGAGGGGAGTCCTCCTTTTGTTACAACCTAGACTTCCAAATTCCTTAGGAAACATTTACCTTAATGCTAGGTGGAGCTGGGGAGGAGACCAGGTATGAGTTGTGGCTTGGGTGGCAGGTCTGGGCTATGACTGGAATATTTTTTGAGATTAAATGCTTCATTTTCTTCAGTGGATTTTTTGGGGAGAGACTTCCCCTCCGCTACTACCTGTTTGCTGGGATGCTGCTGAGTGGGACTTTTACTGCGCTCTTTGGCCTGGGTTATTATTGGAACATTCACCAACTGTGGTACTATGTGCTTGTCCAGGTACAGTTCCCCTTCCCCTTTTCAGATTCGTTTTTCTGCACCAATTCTTCCTCCATCCCTGTTCCCATTCCTCTAACCCCAGCCTGTCTTTTCTGCTCTTTCATCCCTAGTTGGGAGGATATAAGAACAGAAGAACATTTTGTTTTGTTTTCTTTGCTTTCAGCTCTGTGAAGGGTTTGTATGATCTTTGAGCAGTATGGGTAGAACTTCATTCCCAGCTTCTGGTTTCCCTCCGTGTACTCATCATACATGTTCCCTTAACTCTTCTCTTCCTGTAGATCTTGAATGGACTGGCACAGACCACAGGCTGGCCATCGGTGGTGACCTGTGTTGGTAACTGGTTTGGGAAGGGAAAGTGAGTATAGGCATGGGGGAAGGGAAGGGGTAGGGTGCAGGGGGGATGGGCATTGGAGGGTACTTAGAAGAAGAGAGAGAGAATACCCCAAGCTGTGGGTATGGATTTCACTGGTGGAAGATTTCACTGGTGAAGGATGGTGGAATAATTGCATTTGGGACTCCAAGGTAGTGGGACTGAATAGAGAGAGAATTTACCTGGAAGGTGTAAAGATCCTTCTATTGTCCTCCTACCTGACCAGGTGACATAGGTCAATTCCCTTCCTTGCCTACAGCCTCAGTTGCCCCTTTGGTGATGAGGTGCTTCGAGCTCATCAGATAAGATATACCTCATGAAATTCTTGGTTAGCTCCTTGACCTAGGGCTAGGCTGCTAACCTTTCTACCTCCTTTCTCCTCCTTCATCTCCTTCCTTCCATCTCTAGGCGTGGATTTATCATGGGTATCTGGAACTCCCACACATCTGTGGGCAACATACTGGGCTCCCTGATTGCAGGTATCTGGGTGGATTCAGCTTGGGGCCTGTCCTTCATCGTGCCTGGTATTGTCATCGCTGTCATGGGCATCATCAGCTTCTTCTTCCTTGTTGAGTGTGAGTGGAGAACTAACTCCTGGGCCTTCTCCTTTCCCAGGATTCTCTAATGAGCATCACACTAAATTTTTGTTTTCCTGCCCCTAAGGGGATGACTGATGTTAACTCACATCACTGGACACTTTTTAGTATATAGAGTTTTCCTCATAGCCATCCTGTGAGGTCCATAGTGTGCCAGCATTATCTCAGTTTTGTAGATAATAAAACTAAGACTTTAAAAAGTCATTTGTCGTTGGTCATATAACAAATAAGTGACAGAAACAAGATTTGAAACTGAGGTCTCTGCTTTAAAACCATCATTGTTGTGAGGATCAAATGAGACAATGGATATATAAAGCGCTTTGCAAATGTTTAAGTGCTAGAGAAATGGGAACTATTATTATTTCAAGATGCAGCAGTTGGTTCGGGTGGCTAGGTGGCGCAGTGAGAGCATTAGCCAGAAGGAGTCAGAAGGACCTGAGTTCGGATCCGATCTCAGACACTTAACACACACAAACAAAAAAAAAAAACAAACCTAGCCGTGTGACCTTGGGCAAGTTACTT
Source organism: Gymnobelideus leadbeateri (assembly GCA_011680675.1). Classification (NCBI taxonomy): domain Eukaryota; kingdom Metazoa; phylum Chordata; class Mammalia; order Diprotodontia; family Petauridae; genus Gymnobelideus; species Gymnobelideus leadbeateri. The sequence goes on along the minus strand of WOXC01001384.1, from coordinate 33,214 downwards.
AACCCCAATTGCCCTCCAAAAAGCAAAAAAAAAAGAAGATGTAGCAATTGGCAATGTTTTGCTTTGTGGGGCTTTTTGCTTTTTAAAACACTTTCACATTCATTATTTCATCTGATTCTTATAAGCAATCTTGTGATGTAGGTAGAGAGGTGAAATGATTTGCTTAAAGTCACACAACCAGCTAGAGACAACTGGGATTAGAATCCAGGTTTCCTACCTCCTGGGCAGCTAGGTGGTAAAGTGGATAAAGCATGGGAACTGGAGTCAGGAAAACGTGAATTCAGACACTTACTAGCTGTGGAACAACTATCCCTGGACAACTCTGTTTGCCTCAGTTTCCTCATCTGTTAAATGAGCTGGAGAAGGAAATGGCAAACCACTCCAATAACTTTGCTAAGAAAACCCTAAATGGGGTCACAGAGTCAGAGAGGATTGAAACGACTGAGCAACTTCTGCCTCCTAATACACTATTCCTTTCCTTTCAGTTCCACTGTTTTTCTTTTCTTCCTCTTTATGGCTAAAGGGTAGAGTCCCCAAATTCTGAACTGGTTTGAGCTCAGTAATAAGGAATGAAGAGATGAGGTGTCCAGGAATGATGGGGCCTGGCCTTCTGTGACTCTGATCCCCCCTTTTCTTTCAGACCCTGAAGATGTGGACTGTACCCCACCTCAGCACCATGTGAGTATGAACCTTCCCAGAAGAGGCTGAAAGGTGACCTTACTCTCCTCATTTTTGGTTTCCAGAGATTTAGTTGCTAGAAGCAGCAGGCTAGTAGGAAGGAGACAATGGGAAACCAGCCAATAACTAAACAGTTTTGATTAATCCCTACTTCTCACTCCCTACTCCACATTTTACCACCTAAATCTCCATCAGAGCCAGGGCCAGCCATAGCCAATCAGTGAATTCTATAGGAGGGTCGATGTATAACCATGAATTTAAGCCTCTGACCCTAGGGCCTATTCTTTTCAGTCAGGGATGTCCCACACACCTCAGGTAATGGTGAGTAAGCCTGGATACCCATTCTGTGGGAGGGGGAGTGCCTGAACCTCATTCCCTACATTAAGGGTCTTCTCCCCACTGTGTTCAGAATGGACCTGTTGAAGACCTGGGTGCATCTGTGGATTCAATGGCTGGGCATTGCCCTGAGAGGGACGGCGGAACTGAAGGTGCTGGATGTTCCAAGGGGTCAAATGAAAAGCTTGAGGCCATCAGTTTCCTAGGGGCACTCAGGATCCCAGTGAGTAAGGAAAGGATTTGGGGGGGGTGGTTAAGGAGTGATCTAGTGCTTGAGTGGTTATCCCAGAGATTTCTTTCTATAAAGGCTGAGCAGAACAGGGTACCCTAGAGCTGGTGCTCTGAGATCAGTGATGAGGGAGTCCATGGTACTACCTCCATTGTCCCTTTACTTCCCTCCAGGGTGTTGTGGAGTTCTCTTTGTGCCTGCTGTTTGCCAAGCTGGTCAGTTATACCTTCTTATTTTGGTTGCCCCTCTACATTGTTAATGTGGGTAAGTGTATGTGCCAGGTGGAGAAAGTGGGGAGATGGGCGGAGGGGGGAAGTAAGGAGAGAAAGACTTCAAAAGCCTGAGGTGGGAATGGGGGAAGATGGTTCAGCAGAGTAAAGTATTGCCCAAGCACTTTGTGTGTGGTTCAGGTGTGGGAACACAATTTTTGTGGAATATGTCTTATGAGAAAAGCAAGAGGCTTAGAAATTGGATGCTGGGGCTTTTAGGCACCTCCCCATCCCATATCCCCAGGTCCATAGAATGCAGTCATCTTCCATCACATCATATTCCATCTTTGAGACACAATTGAAGATCACACAATGAATCATGTCCTGCATTTTCCTTTCCTTCTGTTCCCTGTTCTGACTTCTTACCTTCTGTCCTCATAGCCCAAAAAAAGCCCACTTGAAGGCTACCTGACTCTGAGTTGGGTGGTGAAATAGAGGCTTTTGGGGCAAGGCCTACAGTCACCTGAGGAACAACCACTAGAGCAGTTTATAGCTTTCTCTGCCAAAGGGAGAATTCATCAACACTGAGCATCGTTGTGGTCTGTTCCAGTGCTGGCTCTGCTCTGGCACATTGTTCCAAACCTGGGCATACAGTAGACACTTCTCTATTGACTGGCTGGGCTCAAGATCTGGTGCTCAGTGGCTGTTTACAGCTAGGAGCTATACCTAATTGGGAACCTTCCTCCCTCTCCCCCACTCCCTCCTGCCCCTCAACACTCATAGCTTAGAAAAAGATATCACACCCCCGAATTAACAAAGACTACACTGTCAGTCTTTCTTGGGTGTGTCTTAAAATAAAAACTACAGCAAGACACACCCTTCTCTATCCTTCATCCACAGCTCCCAAGACCCTTTGGGCTCTGAGTACTTTCTGCCACATTCCTCTCGTCCCTCTTCTAGCTACTCCAGGGATGGGGACTCCAAATCCCCTCAGGTCCCCTCTAAGCCATTCCCTACTCCCCCTACCCCCCAAGTTCCTCCTTACCTTCCTCTTCTGTCATCAACAACAATCCCGGTTTTGACCTCTCTGACTCCACAAAGCTGCCTTTTTTATACATTCTAGCAGTTTGAGAAGTGCATTGTGGGAAGTAGTCATGATAAATCTTGAGTTTAGTTTATCCCCCAGTTCTTTAAGGGACTTTCTTCAAAGACAGTGGCAGAATTACATGGGTGTTGTTCCTCAGATGCTCTGTGAATCAGCCCCTTCTCTGTTTCTTGCTTCTAAGTTACACATTTTAGTCAGGCAGTTGTGCTACTCGTAAGTGCATGGCCATATTTTTTTCTCACTTCTTCCCCTTTTGATTTCTCCACAGCTCATTTCGGATCCAAAGAAGCTGGGGATCTTTCTACCCTCTTTGATGTTGGTGGCATAATAGGTCAGGCTCTCTGTGCTTGTTTTTCCCAAAGGGCTGAGTCTTTCCCATGAATTGAGAGTAGAGTAATATAGGGTAGGGGAGGGAAGTACATGGTCAATAAGGCTTAATCTAGTCAAGTAGAATTAGAGGAGGGGACTTCTGCCTGGCCAGGCAGCTTTTGGGAAAATGTGTTCCTCCTCGTGACTTGTTTTTTCATTTATAAGAGGGTATGTGGGGAAGGGTGGAGTGGAAAGAATCCTTTGTCCACATCCTAATCTCTAGGGTGTGGTGATGTAAGGGAGTCAAATGCAGTGGGTGGTAAGGTGGGGTATGTGTTACAGGTGGCATCCTTGCAGGGATCATCTCTGACTATACCAATGGCAGGGCCACTACCTGCTGTGTCATGCTGATTGTAGCTGCCCCTCTGGTTAGTCTCTATCATTTGGGAGGGGATGGTTGGATGACTACTTGGGGGATGTCTTCAGGGAATAAGTAGGTTTATCTGCAAGAGGGCTGGCATAGTAGGAACAGAAGCACGTGGAGAGCTTGGGGAACTGTCTAGCTTAGAGAAAAGAGGATTATTTTGTGTGTGGTGGGGGTAGGAAATGGGAATAGGTTACTGTGGAAAAGAGGAAGGCCAGCTGTTATACTTTGTCACTTAACTCTGACAGAGGGAAATTTGGCTTACATTGTAATGGGAAATTTAGTTGAGATAAGAACTTTCAGATAAGGAGACTTCAGAGATACATCAGATTCCTAAATGAGGTCTTGGAATCTATTTTGGGGGACACAGATCTCTATCAGTCTTATGAGGGCTAGACATGATGACCAGAGATTCCAGGATAGAAAAGGGTAATGCCAAGATCTCTGGACCACAGTCCCTATAAAAACCTAATGAAGGTAATAACCTGTTTATCCCACACCCTTTCTTCTTTCTTCTTCCTCTACCAGCTATTCCTGTACAACTCTGTTGGTCAGAATGGAATTGCCAGTTCTGTAGGTGAGGCTGCAACTTGGGTTCTTCTGGATTACTATGGACATCCATGGAAATGGACCAGGGAGAGAGAAGTTTTGTGCTCCAAGTATTTGAAGTACCTAAGAGTGGACTGGGAGTATGGGTGGAAGGACTAGGAAACCAATTCAGTGCACAGCAATTTACTGGGGTTGGGGAAGGAAGGACTAGGAATCCAGTTCCTGTGGGGAACAATTCTTTAAGACTAGGAGAACTTTCCAGCTTTAGCCTTTCATGGGGATAACCACTACCTTTGCTTCTACTTTCCTAGTGATGTTGATTATCTGTGGAGCTTTGGTCAATGGGCCCTACTCTCTCATCACCACTGCTGTCTCGGCTGACCTGGTAAGCTCAGGGCACCCGGGATGTGGTATTGTACTTCTTGACTTAGCACAATTCATGGTGTCCTATGCTATGGAGGCTCCCAACTCCCCATGAGACCTACCTGACTAGAGGAGGGAATTGTTTGCAAGATTTGAGTAGGTGTCTCTTCTGGTCTCATGTCCATTATCCTCCCCCTTTACACAATTCTAGACAGGTCAGCCATGTTGTCTGGGGGAACATTTCCCCTTCTGAATAAACTGTTCCTTTTCTCTTTCCCAAGTCAGGCATCTCCCCAATACTAGCATCAAACTTTCTATGAGCTGTGTCCTTTTGCCAGTATTGAGTCTATCCCCAAGCCAGAGGCTGATACTCTTCTTGGTGAATTTGAGTGCACTGTGGGCTTGGCTAAATAGTAGAGATGCAAGTTGCTTGTGATAGACCTCTGATTCTACTTTCTCTTGTCTCCCCAGGGCACACACCAAAGTCTGAGGGGCAATGCAAAGGCACTTTCTACTGTGTCAGCCATTATTGATGGGACTGGCTCCATAGGTCAGTGTGCTCTGGCTGGGTCCTTGTCTTTTCCACTCCTTATCCCAGGCAGTTGGGTCCTGATCTCTTCCATTACACAGACTGGAATACTGAGGATGGGGTGAGCTGGAGGAGCAGCTGAGTTGTGGGGAGAATGTTACAGCAGCAGAGACTAGACCAACCTGAGTTCAGGACCAACTTGCTTTGTTCCTCACAGTGTCTGTGGTCTCTGTCCAGGTGCTGCTTTAGGGCCTCTGCTAGCTGGACTCATATCCCCTACAGGCTGGAACAATGTCTTCTATATGCTTATATCTGCAGATATCTTGGCTTGCCTGGTAAATGACTTTCTTGGGTCAAGAGTGGGTGTGGGGAAGGGGCACGTGGTTCCAACCCAATGTTATGGCACCCTTGCCTGGCTGTTTAGCAGGGACTCTGCAGGGAAGAAATTGGGCACAAGGAAATCTGGGACAGCATAGAAGTGGCTATAATTTGTAGGGTTTTTCTATCTTTTCTGGGAAACTCAGAGATACATTACATTCCTCATAGAATCCACCATCCAAGGTTACTGTCGTTCTGACCTATAATTAATCAACAAATATTTGTGGAACATGTACTATGTGGAAGGTCCTGCTAGACCCTATCCTATCTCTTTACCCCAGACTTCTACAATGGTTGGTATCTGCCTTGTTCCATACTTCCCCATCTGTTTTCTTCTCCCCTACAGTTCCTCTCTCGCTTGGTGTGTAAAGAGATTCAGGCCTGGAGGGGAAGTGCAAACAGAAATAGAGGGTGAGTTCTCCTGACACTTAAGGTCCTTGAACTGGAAGGCTTTTTTGGGCATTCAATTTTAGGGGCTCTCCCAAACCGTACATTTTGTGGTAATTATAGTCTACCCCTGGGTGCTGCTGGAGAACCAGAGACTAATCTCTGACTTTGAAAACTACTGTGGGGCTTGCTTGAGCCCCGACTCCCTGAAAAGTCTTAACTGGGACTCCAGGGAGCCTAGTCTGAAGCCTCCAGCCTTCTTGCTTCTTGCCCTCTCTCCCAACACCTTGTTAACCTTTACTAACATCCATTGTCTTCCATATGTCTTCATAGCTCTTGTCTGGCCCTAACCCACCCGAGGTAGTGTCCGGTGGGCTGTGGTTTGTATTGTGAGTATGTTCGCTTAGTACCATGACTGATTTACAATCGGAACCAGGACTGCATGCCAACTCTCCTCACCAGTGTGATTTCTCTTGCTTGCTTCTAAAGGGGTCAGCTCCAAGGACTTGTGATTTAAACAGAATGTAATATGCATGGGGGTTTTCTTAGGAAGTGCAGAACCTGGACAGGGACCTCTACCTTCTGTGGGGAGGACCAGATCGTAGGGGTATTTTCCTGGGGCCTTTGGGGGTGGGGGTAATGTTTGGAGTAAAGGCTCCTCTCTTTGCAGTCATAATGCCACAGCCATGAGGCCCCAATCCAAGATTATCTGGTACTTTGGCTTATGGGGTGAAGAAAACTATGAAACTGAATTCTGATCAAGTCCAATGGAGATACCTGGCCTGGTTCTCCCTCTGCTTTTTGTTGATGCGCAGTTGGGGTTGCAGGGAAAAGAAAGAGAGGGAGCAAATGGGATGGCATGGGCAGGAGATGGAGAAAATAAAGGGGCTGGTCAGAGGCTGGGACTGTGGCGGTGGTGGTAGGGATAAACTTTTCTATGGCCCTCTGAGCTTCTCTCTTGGGCCTGGTTTTCTTGCTTGCAGGGATCTGGATGATGCTTTGAACCGTGACTAGATGGGTGAAGGGCAGGGAGGAAATTTCTTTTTGCATTTTGTAGGAAGCCTGGGAAGTTCTGTTCTAGTGCTGCTTATTTGGGGAAAGGTGATTAGGAAAGCTCTTTTCCTTCAGGGAATTGGTTGCCCATGTGGGTATGAAAGATGGGAGGACTGGGGACTAGACAGAGAGCCATGCTGCCCTCTCTAAAGAGGGAGCCAGGCAACATTTAAGACTGGGGCAGTTTATTTATGAATCAGTATTCTTCTCACTCATTAGAGTACCATTTTGATACAAGGTGGGATAACGGTGAGGAGAAGGACATTTAGAAGTGCTGAAGAAGAAGGAAGGGGAATCAGGTGTCTCAACTCTAACTGGGGATATGATCTACTTTCTTTATAGTAGAAGGGAGATTTATAGCTCCTACCCTCACATTCTATTTATAAACAGCATAAAGTAGAACTTGAGGGTGGATATTGAGATCTAGTTCTCTTCTAGGGAGGTCAAGAGTCTGCCTGATTCTCTCTTATCTGTTGTAGCTCTCTAACCTGAGTCTCTTATCTTCCTCCTAGATATAAAGAGATATGAGGCCCTCTTCTGAAGTATTGGAGCCAAGGATCTCTGCTGGCTACCCGGAAAATTCCCCAATGGAGACACCCACAGACATAAAGAGACATTTGGGGCAGCCAGAGCTGCCTAGCCCCAGGACAGCTCAGGGACCTGTTACAGGTCCTGATAGAATTTCCAGGGGAAAGAGACTAAGACTCAGAATCATAGATTAAAGAAAACAACACATTTTTGAGCAAGGAGTGTGTTGTAAGTAGTATATACAATAGTAGAGCTGGAGCTAAGAAGGCATCCCAATCACAAGAAAAGAAAGGCATGGCCTTTTGCCCATCTTAGGTCTAGTTTCTTTGTTGAATTGGGTGACTCAAATTTTAGGTGCCAAGATAGAAGGTAAGCATTCCGTGAGGACAAAACACAGTAATAGGTCGTACTGTTCCTCTCCTCTCCCTATTACTATTAGATTTGAACTGACTTTGTAATCAGTTGTTCCCCTCTGTAACAGAGGTGCCTTACCATACTTTCAGGTGAACAGCTGCAGAGTTTGGGGTCTACTCCGTTTCCCTGCTTTGTGACTTTCATATCTCTGTACTCCCAAATTTAATTTCCCTCCCTCTCTTCCCTACCATGCCAACTCTGCCTCTGTCTATAAATGACAGCTCAAGTTCCCCATCCTTGATTAAAATTTTAACATAAACCTTTGTATTGGTAGATGATGGATTTTGTCAACTGTTGTGGGTGTGAATGAGAAGAGCTGTTCGTGTGTATGTATATATGTGAATGTGTGTGATGTCTTTTTATCCTAATATGATTATATTTTGGGGATCTACCACATGTTTAGTACTGAGGTAGGTAATGTTTAAGATACAGATGTATAATAGTCAATCTTCCTCAAAAAACTTGAAATATAATTGGGAAGATAAGACACATTGATTTACATGGGAATGCCAATAACCATGGGCACAAATGAAGACTCATTTACTCCTCTGTGGTTCTTGCTTGTAGAGATATTAAGTGCTATTTGTGACTGCCTCTTTGCCTTAGTATGCCTGCTCTTACTTAGAGAACTCAGTTCTATAGATAACTATACTCACAGTTCATCGTTGCTGTTTGCCAGCTTGCTCTGGTGACTGCTGTGGTCTCCTGGCTGTTTGTGGCAATGCTATTTTACTTAAAGCCGTGCTTCACCATCCTTATAACCTTCTGCTCCTTTCTTTTTATGGTCATTGTACTTTGGTCCTCTATAGGAGCATCTAGGGTTGGGTTACTGCTGTTATATTATCCGTTCTGCACCTAAGTCCAGTTGTTTTTATAGCCTTCACTTCAGGTTGCGTTCTAAGACTGTGTAGTTGGTGATGTTAGGGCTACCTTGCCATTAATTTTCACTAGGGATTCATAGAGGATGTTGACACCACTTTTAAGAAACCTCTGTCTTCTGGCATATGGCATCTGTGAAAGGTTGGTTTCACAGCCAAGTATTAGTTGAACTTGATGCCTCATTATCATAGTCTAACTGGGCATAAATTGTGCGGAAAGTAAGTTAACACCTCATGTCTTTCCCTCCACCCTATCTTCCCCAAACAAATACATTCAGGTTTCAGAAAGTAGATAAGAAGATGGCTATTTATCAAACCTTATTCTAGTCACAAGGGCAAAAGAAGCAAATAGGGGCCCTCAGAAATGACTTAGGAAGAATCTATTCATAGTTAAATATAGTGCTTCCTACCCACAGTAGATTTTACACCCAAAGCTCATTGATATGGGGTTCAATTTAGCAATGCCAATATCCTCTTTGGCCACTAGATGGTGATACCATCCCATGGTCAAACACCATGGGGCCCAGAGCCTAAATATAGGCTTCCTTGGAGCTTGTCAACTCTTAAGAGGAGCATACCTATCTCACACTGCAGAGAAGAGGAGACTTGGGAATTCAGGAATACTGTGTTTATCTCCTACTATTCATGGTTCCTTCTTTACTTGTTTTATGACTCCTTTATTCCTTTAACTTTAATTTTCATTGGCCCCTAATGCAAATAATTCAATTATTTTCTTTCTATTCAAGTTTCTGGAGAATGTATTGGCTCCCATGGTAGTAGGTGGCACTTATTCAGAGATGAGAGCTATTCTAAGATGTAGTATCAGCACCAGAAAACAAAAATGCCTTAAACTAAGCATCTAGGCTATCATGACAAATAATTTATTGCCTGATGCATATTAGGAACTGGAGAATAAGAAAAAGTATTAGGGTGTGTTCCTTGTTCTTACTGACTTCACAATTTGGCTCAAGAGACCAGTCATGTACAGAATGCTGAATATCAATACCAGAGCTGTTACAATGCAGTTATTGCCTAATGAATTGTATAAACAAAAATACAAAAGTTTAGAGAACGAAATAAACAGCAGCTAAAATGGTTAAGGAGGGCTGCATGGAAGCAATGGGACTTAAGAAAGGCCTTGAAGGATATGTAGTATTTGGATAGGCAAGAAGATGGTATAATAAAATGTTGAAAAAGCACTTGTGTTTTAGTATAAGCAAAAAAACACAATGTTTTTAAGGAAAACCACATGATGTGTTTTGTTGTTCACTTGTTTTCCACTCTTTATAACCAACCCCATTTGAGGTTTTCTTGTCAAAGATCCTGGAGTTGTTTGCCATTTCCTTCTCTGGCTCATTTTATAGATGAGAAATTGATGCAAACAGGGTTAAGTGACTTACCCAGGGTCACACAGCTAGTAAATGTCTGAGGCCAGATTTGAAGTCAGGAAGATGAGTTTTCCTGACTCCAGCCTCAGCACTATATGCACTGTACAACCTAACTGTCCAATGTAATGTACTTAAGGACTACTGAATAGATTAGATTTTTTAGGGAATTGGGGTTTAGGTCAGGAAAGTATGGGATCAGATTGTGGATGTCAGGTAAAGGAATATGAACTTTATTCTATAGGCATGGGAGGGGGTCATCAAAGACTACTGAATAAGGGAGATGACATTAATCTGGTGGTGGTATGTAAGATCAGAGATAGGAGGAGAGACATAGTGGCAGTGGAAAGTGATAATTTATGACACAATAAAGAAAAATTCACATGACTTGGTGATATTGATTTTGACTATGGGAAAATAATTATACCATTTATAGAAAGGAAGAATTTCGTTTTGGTTGGGAATGGGGGAAGAGGGGGAAATTTTGAATTTTACTTTAGGCAAGTTGAAATTGAGAAGACAATGGAACACCCAAATAGACTGTCTAGTAAGAAGCTGGACATGTATCTGGATCTCAGGAGAAGTCAAAACTAAAAACACAGATTTGGGAATCACTAGTATAGAGATGATAGTTGAAGACTGAGCATAAGTGAGATTTCCTAGATACAGAGTCAGACAGGAAGAGAGATAAGAACTAAATCTAACCTGCCCACATTTGGGAAATAGTAAGAAAACTAAGAATATAAGAGTGATCAGAGTTAGGAGGAAAAGAAACAGGGTAGTATGCCTCCCATATTGTCTATTTTAAGTTGTGTGGGTTCATTTCTTTGACTTTTTTTTTTTTTTTGGAGGGGGGAAGGCAGGGCAATTGGGGTTAAGTGACTTGCCCAAGGTCACACAGCTTGTAAGTGTGTCAAGTGTCTGAGACTGGATTTGAATCCAGGTCCTCCTGACTCCAGGGCTCATGCTCTATTCACTGTGCCACCTAGCTGCCCCAGTTAATTTCTTTGAAACAATTCTGCTCATTCAGTTTGGTTTCCACAAACCCAATTCAACTATCAGGGGTATATAAATGGCACAGTGCTAGGCCTGGAGTCAGGAAGATTCATCTTCTTGAGTTCAAATCTGCTCTGAAGACACTTACTAGCTATGTGACTCTGAACAAGTTACTTAATCCTGTTTGCCTCAGTTTCCTCATCTGTAAAATGAGCCAGAGAAAGAAATGGCAAACTCCAGGCTTTCTTTGCCAAGAAAATCCCAAATGGCATCATGAAGAGGTGGACACAGCTGAAAAATGACTCAACAAATTCTACTATCATGCCCTAATCACTTTATCTGGTCTAGTCTAAAAGTCTTTTTGACTCTAGTCTTGCTGTCTTGTTCATCCTGACTTGCTAAGAAGTCTTGTTCATATATTTTTTCATATTGCAGATTCAGATCAAGAGTCTTACCAGGCTAAGGCTCTGTTATCTCATAAACTGGGCATACCTTGAAAATTGCTATATGTGGGCTGATCCAGGAACCAGGAATACTTTTCCACATGTTTGTCTATGAAGTCTATTAATTCTTAACCTTGGCACTTTTTCATCCCACCATGGGAAAAGTGTCCAATTGGGAGAAGTTATGTTTATGTATTTCTAAGGGTCTTGGGGAGCCCAGCACTGGGATTAGCTTTTCTACAGTGATTTCCCCCAGTCCCCAAGATTCCTGCCCCACTTCTGCCTTGGGCACTGTATGTTCACCAGAGGCCTGGAGTCAAGCCTTCTCTCTGGGCCTCAGCACACACACGGGGCTAATGCAGGAGCATTACGTTAATTAGTTATTCATTTAATTTAACTTCACATTTGGTCTCAATTAAGCCTAAAGTGTTCCTCCTTATAGATGCTACAATAGCACTTGTAATTAAAAAGCAATAACTCTTTGCATTTCTCCCTTTTAGAGACCCATTGGGAGGCTTGCAGTGTGGGGGGAGGAAGATAGCAATAAGAGGGAAGAAGGAAGCAGTAGTTGATAACTCAGCATTGTTAGGAGACAGACATGGTTGACCCTGAGAGAAGGAAGGGGACAGGTTCAGTCCTAGTACATGATGGTCTTGCTAATGTTTCTGATGTTGGCTTTTGAGAGATGGGTGATGGTCCCAGAAGCTGGAGGGTACAGGTCTGGTTGAAAAGAAGGGAAGAAAGGGGGGATGAACAACTATTATATCATAATTATGAGCACTTACCAGGATAGGATGCCAGTTGAATAGGAACATAGTAAAACAAATCAAAATGTCAAAAGTTAAAAGTGGTAGGGATGTCTGTGGTACCTATGTTACATAATATCTGATGTGTGCCCCATTTATCTTGTCAGTTTTCTGCAGGCAGACCCCATACTACACACACACACACACACACACACACACACACACACACACACACCTATACATAAAGCACATGTTTTCCACATCATCCAATGCATTTTTTTTAAACAAGTGCTTTATTAACTTCTATTTTACATCATTCATTTCCACCAGATTTTGAGTTACAATCATTTCCCCCCCGTTATTCCCCTACCCAACCTCCCAGAATAGCAGTCCCACAAGATATCGCTTCCTCCAATCTGCTCTCTCCCATACCTTCTCCCATACCCCCTTCGACTTTTCCATTAGAGGAAGGTGAATCTTTGTGTCCCAATGCCTGCACATTTTATCTCCCAATTATAAGCAAAAGAGTATTAATAATAGTATTTATATATATTGAAACATTTAATCTTAAGACCTCGAATTTCAGATCCATTTCCTTCCTCCCTTGTCACCCATTCCCTCTGGGGAGATAAGTAATTCAGTATATGTTGTACATGTCTAGCTATGCAAAACATTATCATAGTAGATATATTGTACAAGGCTGCTTATAATTCCTCCCACTCATCCCACCCCCCACCTGGTCCATTCCCTACATGATCCTGTCCCTCTTCTATAGTGGGTACTTCCAACCTCCCCTCCCCCCAAGGATGCCCTCCCATCCATCATCCCTCCTCTCATCCCCCTTCCCCCTATTCTGCTGCAGGTTGAGATATCCCATTTAGTATGTATGTCATTCTCTCCCTGAACCAAATTCAATGAGAATGTGGTTTTGCCTTTTTTGCCTTCCTATTCTCTCCCTCCCTTGCAACCACTTCCCCTTGCTTCTTCTACATGAGATAGTTTACCCTACCCTGTCTCTCCCATCTCCTCTTGCCACTTTCCTCTCTCACCTCATAATTTCATCCCTTGAGTATTCTCCCTTCCCAACAAATTCAACCTATGCCCTCTATCCACATATAACTGTAACCATATACACACACATTCACATATGTATTCATATGACCACACCCCCTTCTTCCATTGTTTTCATAGTGAGAAAGATATCATCAGTCCCAGTTATTGCTTTCCATATAGGAATGTAAATAGTTCAACTTTGATAAGTTCCTTTTGATTTCTTTTCCCTGATTACCTTCTCAGGCATCTCTTCCTTCTTGTGTCTGGATGTCAAATTTTCTATTCAATTCTGGTTTTTTCCTCAAGAATGCTTGAAAGTCCTCTATTCCACTGAATGACCATATTTTCCCCTGAAACAAAGTACTCAGTTTTGCTGGGTAGGTGACCCTTGGGTTCATTCCCAGTTCTTTTGCCCTCTGGAATATCATATTCCATGCCCTTTGATCCCTCAGTGTAGAAGCTGCCAGGTCCTGGGCTATTCTGATTGTGTTTCCACAATATTGAAATTGTTTCTTCCTGGCTGCTTGGAGTATTTTCTCCTTGATCTGGGGATTCTGGAACCTGGCTATAATATTCCTGGGAGTTTTCTTTTTGGGATCTTTTTCAGAAGGTGATCGGTGGATTCTTTCAACCTCTATTTTGCCCTCTGGATCTAAAATATCAAGGCAGTTTTCCTTAAGAATTTCTTGAAGGGTGATTTCTAGGTTCTTTCTTTGATCATGGCTTTCAGGTAGTCCAATAATTTTTAAATTGTCTCTCCTGGATCTATTTTCCAGGTCAGTGGTTTTTCCCATGAGATATTTCACATTGCCTTCTAATCTTTCATTTGTTTGGATCTGCTTAACAGCATCTTGATTTCTCATAAAGTCATTAGCTTCCATTTGCTCCAGTCTAACTCTGAAGGAATGAATCTCCTCAGTGAACTTTTGACATTCTTTTTCCATCTGGCAAATTCGACTTTTTAAGGCATTCTTCTCCTCATTGCCCTTTTGGGCCACCTTTGCCATTTGAGCTAGTCTATTTTTTAAGGTGTTGTTTTCCTCAGTCAGGCTGTTGACCCTCATTTCATACTTTTCCTGCATCCTTCTCATTTCTCTTTCCAATTTTTCCTCCACTTCTCTTATTTGATTTTTAAAGTCCTTCTTAAGGTCCTCTATGGCCTGCAACCCACTCATGGTTTCCCCTGGGGCTTTTGGAGCAGGACTTCTGACCTCACAGTCCTTTTCCTGCTCTATGCCCCCAAAATTGGAGTCTAGGGTTGCATTTTTCTGTTTCCTTTGCCTTGGCATGTTGCCGCTTAATTACTTGACTTTTGGGCTTGTTGGAACACTATGGCTTTAAGGCCAGATAGAGGAATTTTCGTCCCGAACGTGTGGGGGGCAACTTCCTTTTCTGGCAAGCTGTAAACCCACCCATGACTTCCACTCCAGATCACAATCCAGATCCAGGGAGGTTAAAGCAAGAGCGATTACCCCCCAAGACTGATTGCTGGATCTCCCTACAAATTTGCAGGCTGGGGGCGGGAGCTGCCTCTGAAAACTACAAAATGGCGTTTGTCCTCAGCGGCTTCTAGCCCCCAGGGGAGGAAGCCGACACATTCCCCAAATACTGGTCCCAAAGTCCATAGGACACTAACCTCTTACTTTGTCCTAGGCATATCTATGTTGATAATTCTGGAGTCGCCACAGCTGCTGGTGTTCTGGGGTTCCTCCAGCTGGCTGCTGGCCCTGCCGCCCTGGGGCTAAAACCTCGGCTCACGGGGACCTGGGCTCCACTTGGCTCAGCTCCCCTTGCTCTGTGCGCTGCTTGCTGCCTGCTGCCGGCTCCCAGAGTGCTGGGCTGGTCCTTCCTGCAGGGCTGCTGGGCTGTCCTCAGCGGGAGGTTAGCTTCTCTGTGTCGTTCTGTGGGTGCTGGGGCTCCAGAAGTTGTTCAGAGTCCCCTTTTACATAGTTTGGGGGGGAATCTGGGGGCAGAGTGGCTTGGATGAGCTGTTTCTACTCCGCCATCTTGGCTCCGCCCCCCCCCCCCCCCCATCCAATGCATTCTTGAAGGCTTAAAAGCCCCTAAATGAGTAACAGGTGACAACATGAACCTGTTTTGAGTTTCTCCTACTATATCTGTAGGAAAAATTTGGATCTAATATAGATGCCAGTTTCTCCTCCCTGTGTTCTAGGAGCTGAAGACTGAAAGCTACAGGAAGAGATTCTTTTGACTCCATCCCTGTAGTTTTGACTTCAAGCCAGCAAGTGGAAGTTTAGAAAATAGTAAAACTATACTTTTCACAAAGTACAGTTTTAAGGCCATCCCTGCCACCCACAAGCCTGTAACTACTGTTTTGAAATCACTATTTATAAATGGTGGTATGAGGGAGAAATGAAGTTTCCAACCTGGTTTGCCTTTGTATTGTATTTTAATAATCACTGACAGCCTCACTGCTGTTAACATAGTGATCTGACAGCTAAATACCTACTGAGAAAGAGGAAGAGAGATATGACCAGCCACCTACCTATAGGAGTCTTCCCAAACTTGCTCCTTTAGCAGGGACTCTCCCAGGAGAAGGTGACAAGCAAAAGCCTGTGCTTGTTAGGAATTAGTGTTCCACTTGGGTTGGCCCAGCATCTTTGTGCTACAGCTCATAGGCACCTGGGGTCCTCAGGAGCAGCAGATGCAACTGCTCCGAACCAGAGTACAGTACAATAATATGAAATCTGTTAGCCTGCTCTTGCCTTCCAATCTGTTTAGATAACTCCGTTACCCCTTTTATTCCCTTACATATGGTCTGTGCCAAGAGATTCCTCACAAATAGTTCCCTCTGAAGCCTTCTCTATTTCTGTAGTGAAGCTTCAGCCCTAATTATATTATTCTGTAGGGTCCATCTTAACTGAAAATGATGAGGTAAGACTCGTGACAAATTAGGAAAATTCAACCTGTCCCCATGCCTGATGATTCCCTAAGCTGTATTCCTGTCAAAACTGTCCCTTTACCTTCTGAGCCAGAATTGTGGCTTCTCTATGTTCACAATCAGGCTCCACAGCTACAAAGTGACCTTAATCTTCTGCAAAGTCTTAAAGTTTCAAAAACTTCAGTTTTTTTTTACTTGTAGCCCTCATTTTCAGGTCTCTGATTTTAAGCCAGAAGACTAAGCATTATATAGTCCTGGAGGTCATTAGTTCTGATTCTTCTTTACAACATGACTAATGTGAAAATATATTTGATATGAATGTATATGTAGAGCCTATATCAGATTGCATAACCATCTTGGACAGAGGTAAGGGGAGGGAGGGGGAGAAAATTTAGAACTTAAAGTCTTATGGAAGTGAATATTGAAAACTAAAAATAAATAAATTTTACAAATTGTCTTGGAGGGATATATGATGTGATTTTGAAAACATGAAATTTAGAGCCCTTGTCCATTTCATGACTAACCTCACTCAGTCTGGGAATTCCAAACAGGTAAAAGGACATGCCAGACACCAAAGCTGTATGGCCATCAATAGCTCTGGCAAAAGGATTATAGTACTAAGAGGATGCAACAAAGTCTCAAATTGGATTCATATAATAGTAAGGAAAAGAGGAACTAAAGAGCCCAAGAAGGAGGAGAAAATGAGGGCACAGCATGCAATGTATACTCAATTTATTCACTACTATTCACTACAATTTATTCACTACTGTTCATTTCCTTACTTCTCTCACCTCTAATCAAACTTGGAATACACAAAAGACAGTGTTAACTATTTTATTAGATGGGAAATAAGACCTATTTTTTTAATTGTTCTCTAGCATACAGTGGTCAATAACTAACCATTATAAAAGTTTTCCAAATATGAAAGTAACATTTTAGATCTAAGTGCACTTCCTAATTCCAAATGAACTAGACTTTTTTTGTTTGTTTGTTTTTTTGTTTTTGTAGGGCAATTGGGGTTAAGTAAGTTTCTCAAGGTCATACGGCTAGGTTTTTGTTTGTGTGTGATAAGTGTCTGAGGCCGGATCCAAACTCAGGTCCTTCTGACTCCAGGGCCAGCACTCTATTCACTGTGCCACCTAGCCGCCCCATGAACTAGACTTTTATAGATCATCATAAGGTACCTGATTTTTGGCCTCTGCCAAGTATAGGCATACATTTCTTTCCTAATTTATAAATCATCCCATTTTATCCTAATTTCAATCCCATTTCAAAAGTTATATACTCTTTTGATTCTAAATAGGTAGAAAACTGAGGTATAAAAAGGGACTAGTGATATGCAGTCATTGAGGATGATTGTAAAGGTATCACCGTTTCCCTTAAGTCAATGAGAATCCATCCCCACAGGCATAATTCCATAGCTCCTTCAATGAATCCCAATACTCATAGAATTCATGCCAGATCCAAGACATGGAAGCTGCCCATGCAAAACTGGGCAGAAACTCTTTTCAGTGAGTAGTTTATGATATTTCTTTGAATAGTCCTTAGTCCTACCGAAGTGGTTTGGCATAGATTGGTTCCAGGATATGGTTAATCAGAACCAAGAAAAGGCTTCCGAGGAAGAAAATACTGAGGAAAACCAGTAGAACATAACGGCCAATGAAGAACTTGTCCATGATCTAGAGAACAGAGAAAAATAATGTCAAAGTAACAGCTATCAGATTGTTCTTCACTTTAACATCTTTACTATTCAAGGTCTCCAATTCCTAGATGCTTATAACTTCCAGACACTACCCCACCCTCACTTTCTCTATAAATAGAAAAGGGATTTCCCTTTTAGAGCTGAGGTGAATTAGTTTTAATGAACTAAAAGGCTAAGGGTTTAGAAAACACCTAAAAGGATCATTAACTCTACATTCCCTTTTTCTAATCTAAGACTGCCTGAGTTAATTTGAAGTCAGATAAGTCCCTGATAGAATAAGCCTTAAAATAATACTCTGTAGCATTCATCTGAAGGTATATGGTCACTTTATAAATCCCACTCAACATTCATAGGACAAATGTGATTATAACCAATTGCTTGCAACACCTGCCTGAAATACCTGTTTCAGTAACATTCCCAAGTCATACACTGATCATTGAAAGAAAACAATAACTATCAACTAGAAGTCACTGGAAGATTCTGGTTTGGGCACTATGATTTTAGCTCTTAGTCCCACTGTCATTTTAACTGGTCTCAGATCTCTACTCTCCCTAAATTCACATGCTCATAATCTACCAACCTAGCTAGGCAGCAATACAAACAAGAGCAAATGGAGAATGTCACAGCTTCCCAGGTCTTGGAACACAACACCTGGAAGATAATCCCAAATGCCTGAGTGGAGATCTGGAAACAGAGCACCTGTCCAATCCAAGCACCAGTGTGATTGCTGAGATCCAAAGACCCCAAGAAGAAAAGGGCTGCAACCATCCTGGCTGCTCAAGGGATTGCCCCATGCTCAGCTTACAACAAAGGTCAGTTTGATGAAACAGCTTTAACATAAGTTTGACCTTGGCTCTAGTACAGAACAAGTCTCTTGCGGGCTACATGTTTGCTCGTTCGACACGTTTCACTTTTTAATTAGCCAATTAGCAAGCCCTGGTTGCAGAAGGCCCAAGTCATGTATTATTGATACAGTATTGAGCCAGGCTGCTGCAGGGGCCACTTCTGGAAATTCTGCAAATGAGAACTCCAATTTTGCTGGTTGTGCTGACAAGCAGATTTTGTCCAAACCCTACTTTTTTTCTCGAGGCTGAGACCCCTGTGATAGGGTGACTGATTTTATAGTGGGGCTTTTCCTCTAGGATTCATATGTGCCCAAGAAGGAAGGCAGTTGACATTCTCTCCATTTCAGAGATGAGGAAATTGAGGCAGAATTTGCCCCAGTCCACATTCGTAGATAGATGGTACCTACAATGGTAAAGTGATTTTCTGAAACACTAGCAGAGATCCTGCCATTTAAAAATATAATTCCTTAGGGTGGTTAGATGGTGCAGTGAATAGAGCACCAGCCCTGGAGTCAGGAAGACCTGAGTTCAAATCCTGCCTCAGACACTTAACACTTACTAGCCCTGTGACCTTGGGCAAGTCACTTAACCCCAATTGCCCTCCAAAGAGCAAAAAAAAAATCCTCAAATCTTTTTTTTTTTTAATTTAAAAAGTGGATTTTATTACCGCGGGATACCGCGGGACTGTTGGGGTACATGGTCACTCAAATCAGCCAGGGCCTTTGCACAGACAGTGTACAGGTTTTATAGAGGTTCCATAGTCAGGTTATGTAAGCTGAAATTACAGTGACGTAAGCTGAAACTCCAACGATTGGTCAGTGTACATTGAAACTACAATTAGTGATTGGTCAGTATACATTTGAATTTCCCACTGGCGGAAAACCTTGGCTGGGACTCCCACCCACAGATCAATCAAGGGAAAGCAAGGGGTGGGGGTTCCGCCTATTTACAGATTAAGAAAGGTGGAGTTCTCTGTTTTACAAATCAACGAAGGAAAGGTTGGGCTTCCTGCTTTACAAATCAAGGAAAGGGTGAGTGGATTTGTGTCTGACATTGGGGAAAGGGCAAAGTGACAAATCAATGGGGGAAGGGCAGAGTGGAGCTGGGTCCAACATCCCCTACTCTTTCTTGTAGGTATGTCAAACATTTGACATAGCTGGGTTCACATCTAGGGGTCACATCTAGATTACCCAATTTTGTTCCTAAAGGATGGGGGGGTCCCTGATAATTAACATTAATGGAGTTAACACCAATTGTAGAAAATAATTAATGGGATAGGGTCCTACAATTAGGGCTATGATCAGGAGGAGAGGCTAATACCAATACTAATACCAAGGCTGATATCAATTTAGTGAGTTAGGGGGATGTTCCAGGGGAACAGGGACTGATACCCATTCTCAGAATTTTCCAGCTCCCTCTATCCATTAGCAATATTCTCAAATCTTAATAGAAAACTTTTTCATAAATTTTCATAACTAATGTGTTTATTCTTGGCAGTTTTAGATAGAACTATGAGTTGTAAAGATCACAGAGGTTCCATTTCTGCCCATGGACAGTTCTCTATAGGGATCCTGTGGCAACAGTGATAGTTTCTGCTATTTCTACAGGGCTTCAGGCAAAGGAGAAAAAACTAGGCTTAGCTTTCCTCCCACCTTTTGTCAGAAAGGTGCTGGGCTTCAGAAAAAAGAATATATTTTCAGGGGCGGCTAGGTGGTGCAGTGAATAGAGCACCAGCTCTAGAGTCAGGAGGACCCGAGTTCAAATCTGCCCTCAGACACTTGACACACTTATTAGCCCAGTGACTTTGGACAAGTCACTTAACCCCAATTGCCCTCCAAAAAGAAAAAAATAAAGAAAATACTTTAAAAACACACACACAAAAAAGAATATATTTTCAGTCATGTCTAATGAGTGATTTGTTTTACTGTAATGATTCGCTGTGGGGGGGAGAAGCAGGCAGTTTATTTTATTGGGGGAGGGCAAGAAAGTCAATGGGAAGTGACAGTGAAATAAAAACAAAAAACATCAGTAAAACATTTAAAAAGAAAAAAGAAATCATAACTTAGGATATGACTAAGAAAAGCTCTTAGCCCTTAAAGTGAAAGGCCAAAATTTTTTCATCTTGGCCTGGCATGGAATAATGAAACTAATTTGTTACTTTGGGAGGACTGGGGTCTATGGGAGTGCTAGTAAGGAAGGACAATATAAAGAACAAATTTTAGGGGCATTTCAGAAAGTTGAACCACACTCTGATAAGGGTAGCAATTTTTCGATGAAATTAAAAGCCTAACAGCTTTGTACAGGTATTTGAGCACCAAGGGAAGGTAGGAGACAGGAAGCCAAACCACACTAACACAGCCCAAGGATCTGAGACCAGACATCATTCTTTGTATAGCATAGCTAAAATCTTGTACAATAATAAAATGGATATTAGGGCAGTGACAACAAACTATCGGCAGATAAGCTGACAATGAGGGAAAGAGGGATCACAAGAAGATTACATTTATGGAATTCTTTTATAACTTAAATTACATATTACATAGCACCTTCCTCACCAGAAACCTATGAGGCAGGCAGAACAAATACTGTTCCCTTTTTATTGAAGATAAAGTGAGGTTAAGGATGTTGCACATAGCTAGTTAAGTTCTGAAGCCAGGACTTCTGACTTCAGATTGTGTCCCTGTTGCTTCTCCAAAGAGTTTCTCTATACTTCAGCTTTCAACAGAAAATATTCCCCTTTGCTGACTACTTTTCTCAATGAGGAACTTTCCACTTCCCCACTTCACAGATGGAAAAATTTACATTGAGGAGAAAAGGTATGTCATTCAGCAAGCTTGAGTCACTACACAGTCTGAATTGGCTTTGAAGGCTATTGTTGCTTGTTGGATGTGATGGAAGTTTGAGAAAATAGAACAGGCACATAAATGTCTGATGATGTTACAGTAAAGATTCAGAACTGGGTTGTTTTTCTTAGAGAATGGTCAGAAGGGGAATTAAAAACTCCCTCTGTGCTTTCCCTTCACTGTTCTGCCACTACAGTTCTTCTAATATCACATAACAAATCAACCCTACATCAGGGAAGGTCCCATTAGATTTGGGAAAGACATAAAAATCACAATTAGATAGGCAAAAAGGAACAGAATTTTACCTTAAATTCTACCTCTGGGGTTGGGACCTCAGTGGCCCGGGGAAAGAACAATAGAACTGATGTGATGATTACAGCAGCAAGGAAAACAAAAATGACAGAGAACCTGAAAGACAAATACAGAAGTATTAAAAGTGCTCTTCATATTTTCCACCCATGTGTTGGGCTTAGAGTGTTCCCAGGAGTCCGAATTCTAGGTTCTAGTCCCATGACAATGCTCAGAGGGCCTATTGTCCATATATAGCTCAATAAATTTAAGAGATTCTTCTATTGGTTCGGTTTTAGATAGGTACTAGTTAGAAGTATTTCTAACAAGATCCAACTTCTGATGTTGTGAATTTGGGGCCTTTGTTTTTGCCTCTGATTATATATGCACACTGTAATAACCATAACAATTCAAGTCAAAGCAGGCTTTTTTTTCTTTCATAAATACTCAGGTACTCCTACAACCCTCCTCTTCACTCTGGCAGCACAGGCAGAACATCCATAGGCCAGCACATTTGAAGAGGTTAGTATGTGGCCTTGGCTTTACAATCATTGCTGGCCTAGGGTATTCATTGCTTCTTCAGTTTCTCTTGGCCCAGACCTAGAGCTTTAAAAAAAGAACTAACCAAATTCTAGAAATATAAACATTTTTTTCCCCTCTGGGAAAGGCAGACAAAGTAGATTTCCCTATATTTCTGGCATATTTTCCTACCTCACAGTGAAAACCAAAAACCAAATCTTCCCCTTTAGACCATAAATAACATGGTTAGTGTTTATTATCAGCTAAAATGCAACTCATTCAAACTGCCAGTAATTACAAAAATGATCTCCTGAATTCTAAACGTTTAATGAGTGTCAGCGATTTCACCTCTAATTGCTTTTACCTAGGACTCCCAGCTGGAAAGAACATCTTACCTAGCTAGACCGGAGGCTCTGGCTAACAGCACACACAGCAGCAATACCAACACCCAGAGCAGCGCTAAGGTAAATACTCCTGCACCCACTCCAAGTACAGTGCCAGTCATTCTAGAGAAGAAAGGAAACATCAGCATTGCTGCTTTGGCTCAGCATCACTGCTCTGCCACAAGAAGAGGATTAAATGTCCTATGTGCTCCATTTCCCTTCTTCCTTCCTCATATTTCCAGTTTTTATCAAGCCCAGAAAGACCAAGCTGGAGCACCAATTGACTGCAGTGTGTGTGTGTGTGTGTGTGTGTGTGTGTGTGTGTGTGGTAGGGTTGGGGGGGACAAGTGGTGGCAGAAGAAGGGGATTTACTCATTAATATGTGAGGAAAATTAACCAGGGCAGATAATAAATTTCCAGAAAATGTATAGTCCTTGGACCTCTTAACAGACACTGGGAATTCAGGACACAAGGCTTTTTCTGCTTTATGTTTATTGTTTAGGGTCTGGCATTGTGTGTACCAGCTTGTTGTCATCACTAGTCTGTAACAGCTGAACTCTAGTGTGGTGTACGGGAAACAAGATCTAGCATCAAACTCTGGCTTTGAAAATTACTAGTTGGTAAAATGGCTAGGTGACACAGTGAATAGAGCACCAGCTTTGGAGTCAGGACCTGAGTTCAAATCTGGCCTCAGACACTTAACACAAAAACTAGCTGTGTGACCTTGGGCAAGTCTCTTAACCACAATTGCCCTTCCAAAAATAAAAAGGCAAAAAAAAATTACTAGCTGTGCAACCATGGGCAAGTCTCTTGATTTGTCTAAACCTCACCTGACTAAATGGGAAAGCATAAAGCACATAGCAACACAAAGTGGTGAAAACATTTTGTGAAGCGATATGAATGTCTTGTACTGCTGCCATCTTACTGGATGAACTAAATTGATGGGGCAAACTACATGTGGGCATAAATAAATTAATTATCCTGTGGACCTGCTGATCCCACAGTGGGTAAGAAATACTAGAATATTGGAGGGTGGGGGCACACAATGGATAGAATACTGGATTTGGAGTCGGAACCTGGATTTAGTTCCCAGTTCTAATACCACCTGTGTGACCCTGGACAAATCACCTTTATCTGAGCCTCAATTTCCTCATCTTTAAAATGAGGGGCAAGATTAGATGACCTCTGAGTTCCCTTCCAACTTTGAAGTCAAGATCTTAAGACTATTTCCCACTATACTCCAAACTAAACTACATCTCTAGAGGAAGCACGGGTAAGCTGCAGACTATAGCACATATGCCTCAAGCATTCCCTCTCTCATCTTCCACATAGTTCCCAATCAGGTCATTCTCCTGCTCAAAAAACTTCAGTGGCTCCCCTTTTCTTGTTGGTATTTAAAGCACTTCAAAATCTGGCTTCAGCTTACCTTTCCAGGCTAATTACACATTACTTGCCTACGGCTACTGTATATACCTGTCAAACTGGCCTATGTACTGTTCCTCAAACATGACAGTTCATTTGGTCTTTGCTTTTTCACAGACTGTCTCATGCTTAGCATTATTCCCTAAGTAAATCCAACTAAACAAGCATTTATTAAGTACCTGCTAAGTACCAGGCACTGAATATACATGTCTCCATATACTATGTTTTCAAGAAGCCTATTACAGGGAAAAAAAAAACATACACAGATAAAATTGTATCTAAAAGAAATAGTAACTGTGGGTAGAAAAATGAATAACTGGAGTAATAAGGAGAGGCTCATAGGAGGTAATACTTGAGCTAAGCAATTTAGGTCATCATTTTATACAACAAGAAATTACAAATTCATCCCCCAGTAAATCTGTCAACCCTGCAGATGGGATTCCTTCCAAAAATGCAGATCTTCATCTATCCATTCCCACCAATCTTCTGTTGATGTCCTTTAAGTTTGCCACCCAGCATTCTGGAAACCTTCCTCATTTTCTGTAATATGATGAAATAGTGGGCACTATCATTAATTATTTCCTCTTCTCTCACCACGATCTATTTCTTCTTCTTTGGTGACAACTTTAAATCGAGTCTCCTTTGTAAGATGTCCCCTATTCACATTCACTATGTGATTCTCTCCTTCCTGTTCAATTTCTTGAAGGTTCAAGTGTCACCTTTCATAAGAAGCCTATTCCTTCAGTTATTAGTGTCTTTCCCTTCTCTAACTACCCAAAGTTGTATTTCTATTTACTTTATAACTTACACAGAATGGGGCAGGTTCCCCATCCTTGCACAGTCTTTGGAATCAGGAAGACAAGTATTTAATTTCAGCCCCTGATATATACTGACTGTAACCTTGGGTAAGTCATTTAACTTGTAACTTTCCTAGGCAATTTAATTATAAAGTACAGAACACTTGTAAATCTGCATTGGTAAAGGGAGTTCCCTTACATGAAATTCCATTAATGAAATCACAGTTATAGAAAAAAATACATATTTTTTCCATTTTATTTTCTGTGGGAGTGTGTATTTCCAGAACCTAGCATACAGTAGGCACTCAGTAAATGTTTATAGAAAGTGTGAGTGTGGAGGAGGAAGACGTACATTCCATTAATACGGATCACAGTTTGGGATTATGGCTCCCCCCTCCCCAACTTTCCTTTCTAGGTATTTTTGAAAGTAACTTCGTAAGGCTGCACAGATTCCGCCAATGACAGAATCCTCTGAATACACAAAGAGGCTGAAGAGGGAGGTCTGGGAGGCTGTTTCTGGTCTGCCTGTGTTATTCAGACCAGAGGTCAAGCATCTTTCGTGGCTTTTCCTGGACTAGAGGCGGGAGCCTGATCTGAATCTCAGCAGGGGCTGTCTACCCCACTAGCTCACCAGGGGCACCGCAGACAGTGCTTAGAAGCGCTTAGCTTCTATGGGAGCTTCGCTGCTAACGTATTCTGGGACCGAAAAACCGCTTCCTCCATTCTCCACCGGCACAACCGGGGAAGGGATATCAGCCTTTTCACAAAGGTGCTTGACCAGGCAAAACCGACAGCGGCACAGCACTAGGCTAGAAGATGCCGCATTTCCCGAGAGCGTAAAGGACCAAAGCCAGGGCCCTTCCCCGGGATAAAGGGCCGGAGCTACGACTGAACGATGCTAAGATCACCCTCTACCCTGGCAAGCCCACACTCGGCCTGCTGGGAGGTCAGAGATCGGCTCAGGGTCACACAGCAAAGACAGAACTTGAACTCCGGCCTTCGTGCCTCCGAGGCCGGCCCCGCGCACAATGCCGGGCCCTTCTCTGGCTCCAGTTAAATGTTATTGCCCCGCTGGCGGCACCGGGCACCGGGGATCGGGCCCCGCCTCCTGCTCCCTTTCCCTTCATCATCAGCCTCTTCCTGCAGACCCGCTCTCCTCAGGTCCAGTGCCCACCCTCACCTCCCTCCCAGAGCCCTCCCTCCCATCCCCTCACCTGGCTGCTAGCCCTCTCCCCCAGAGATGACCCCGAGGCCGCCTCTTGGCCACACAACCTCCAACTCCGGTCTAGACCCTGCCCGTAGGGGCCTCGTTCTTGCGACAGCGAATCATAAGTGGCCTTTCAGTCGCAACCTTCCCTACCCACTAATCGGAGGAGGCCGCCCAAAAGCTCATTCGTCCCTCGTTACGTCCTCCAGTGGCGGTGAGAGGTTACTTCTTCGTGCCTTACTATTGGTTAGTGCTGGAAAGAGTCCCGGACCCAATCTCAAAATCGATTGGACAGCGGCAGACCCGGGTTCCCTCATCTCAATCAATGACACGTTCTCTTTGGTAGCCTACTCGTAATCATTGGTTAATTTGTCTTGAGGGCGGGCCCCTGGGCGGAGGAGGGTGATTTGCTTCAATTCTCCTTTGTTTCCATAGAGACCACCTTAGCTGCTTCCATTCCTGGGAGGCGGAGGCGTACATTGCTCCACCTCGGTGTTATGAGTCCGTGCTGCTTCCTGGATTCTAATGACTGGGCCCCTTATTGATTCACCTTATGTTCCTTTAGTGCGGGAGGGTGCTTAGGAATCCCGGAGAGGGCGGGCCGTGAACATGCCCTACACCCTGACAGAAACAGACCCCTCTCTAGGGGCCCTATGTAGGGGCCACTGGTGGACTAAGGCGAGGATATCATCTTCCTCTCCTTTCACCCTCGAAGCATTCCTGTGGAGGAAGAAGAAGGGCTTCTTCTGCCATTTTATCGGCCGATCAGGGAAAGTCAAGTCGGGGAGTGCAAAGAGCACGGGGTGAAGCGTTAGGACCAGACTTCAGACGTCAGCTTTGCGTGTCCTAGCCGGGTGATCCTGCTCAAGTCACTGCCATAGGATGAGGGGAGCTCATATGTCTGTGATCCCCTTGAAGGGAAAAGGGTGGCCGCAATATTATCTCAGTTCCTGGCTCATGTGAAAGAAAGGAAGCCCTAAGTGTGAGGCCTGGAGCTCGCCACTCTATGTTCATTCCCTGGCTTATTCTTCAGCCAGATTTATTATTAAGACCACAAAGTAAAGCATTCAGCCTTGGGAAAAGCAAAGTCCTGATTTGTTAGAGGCACTTTGGCAGAATGTTTGAACAGCAAGTCAGTAAACCTCTCTGTGCCTCAGTTTCCTCATCTGTAAAACGAGGATAATAATAGCACCTACCTCCCACTTCCAGGGTCGTTGGGAGGATCAAATGTGATAACATGTGTAAAGCCCTTTGCATACCTTAAAGTGGTTTATAAGTGGTAGTAGTAGTAGTAGTAGTAGTAGTAGTAATCCCAGTCCTAATGCCCTTTGTTATGGGATTCTCCCTACTGGTGGAGATCATACTCTGATCATACCCTCTGCATCAGGGGTGCAGCACAGTTAGTTTTGAGCATGGAAAGCAGAGCTCTTCAGTTCTCTTCAATCTCTAAGATGCTTTGGACTCTGCAATTGCTTTGGGTGTTTCTGGCTTCCAGTTTCCATAAGGAACATGTAAGATGCCAACCCCACTTCAGGTTGCTGAAGGAAAACACTCTGGGAAGACATGAGAGGAACTGACGATCTTCATCATGTCCCTAACCCTCGCTTGCTATACTAGAGACTTTAGGGAACTCTACCTTGTGTGAGATCTACAACTTGATTGAGCTGTTACCTTACTCATAATGGCAGAACTCCTTTACTCTGTATTATCTGGTATGTATTTTTCTATGTATGCTTTCTCTGATTTCTATTTTGCTACCACTTTAGATAAATGGTTTTCATTGATAATTAATATGTATTGTTCATTGTGGAACTATATTTGGAGGAAAAGAGGTCAAGCCTCAGATATAGTGCGTGGGGTCCTCATCCCCTAATAATGTACAGTGATCAGAATAGATTGAATGTGAAACTCACATCCCCTAGGCAAACACTATTTAAGGGAGCAAATAGATATGATTCTAGCCTGATACCCCTTCCCTCTGAGGAGAACAGAGTGGTCTATGGCTCCCACCTTCTGCTGCCTCTCTTGGCAGAAAGTAGTGTCCCTTGAAAAAAGGGTAGGGAGAGAAGAGGCTAGAGATGTTTATTCTGCCTTCTTTTCAGTCACACAACAATCTTCCTCTACATGTGGGCCTGGAAACAATCCAGGGTATTGTGAATGACTCTAATGCTAACTTCTAATGTATCCACTCCAGCCCCCAAAACTTGTTTCTGAAAGAGCAGCAAAGGAGTTCATACAGTAAAGAAAATGTTGAATTGGTCTGAGTGACTATGCTGTGGATGCAGTTGGGGATATGACTAATAAAATGGCTGAAATAACACTGAGGCTTTGGGTTGTCTCAGAAAAGATTTCATAGAAGCTACATACAGTCTAGCAGAGAACTTGTAGATTACATAGTTGCTTAGCAGAGAACCAGCAAATGACAGCACAGTAGAGGAAGCAATACAGAAAACAACATCAGCAATTCTCTATGGAAGTAGCAAGTGGCAGCTTTGAAGGCACAGAAGTTTTCTAGTTGGCATGCAACTGTAGGAGGATTAATTGTCTGAACTACATGTATTTTCTTTCCTATGAGACATATGAGAATCTATGGGAGAGTGTGCCCTTGCATGTATATGGAGCATTATTTTCCTTGATACTTACCTTGCTTTCATGTTAAATGAAATAGCTTTTTTTTTTCTTCAGCAAATGTGCCTTTTAATTTGCTCTGATAAAAAAGAACATGAGTTGTGGTTTTGAATTGCTCCTATCCTAAAGTGGTTCTTGAACCTGAGTATAGCTTTTAGAGATCTATGTTTAAGGGCAGCCCAAGCTATAATCATGTCATTTGGTGGGAGATCAATGTTAGCTGACATTAGAGAGGAAAGCTTGATAGATGAGATAGAGCTAAACTAGGCCTCAATAGGGATTATGATTTGGAAAGATTGAAGAGGTAGGGAAAGCATTCAGATGGAGAGAACAGTCCCAGCAAAAGTGCAACAACATCAGTCAGTATGGTTTGGGGGGATTAGCAAGGTGATTAACTTGGTTTGGAGGAATATGGGCTAGATATATAGGGTGGAGTCAATTTAGAGTCCTGAACTCAGTTTAGTATTAGGAGTGAGGTATCTAAAAGTTCTGAGTTACAATAATCATCCTCCATCCTATTCTGAACAGTAATCAAGGTAACTTTAGTTGGATTTCTCTGTTTGCTTTGCTTCCCTCTTTTGCTCAAGTTGCCACTCAATTACTTGACTTTTGGAGTTTTTGCCACAGTAGGACTCTGCTACCAGACAGTGGAGCTTCATACCAAACACTGGGGTTTTCTCAGCAGTATCTTTGTTCTCTGAAGCATGTCAAATGTCTTTCACACATGCATACAGCATGTGTATAACACTATACTCATATCCCATTCTCTTATACTTAGTTATGTTTTGCCTTCTATTTAAAAAACAACTTAACTTTTCTTAAAACAAAATCTCCCAACAATCTCTCTTCCTTTGCAAATGGGTAAAATAATTTGTTGTGCTTCTTTTTTTTTTTTTAAGCAATTGGGGTTAAGTAACTTGCTCAAGGTTACACAGCTAGTCATTATTTGTGTGTGGGTGCTCATTTTCTGAGGCCGAATTCGATCTCAGGTCATCCCAACTCCAAGGCCGGCGCTCTTACTCACTGCGCCACCTAGCTGCCCCTGTTGGGCTTCTTAAGGATGGGGAAACAAAAGTGCACTGGGTGGTGGTGGGAACAAGAACATGGAACAATTTCAAAAATAGTCTCAAATATTTATCTGTATATAGATAATTATAGTACTTAGTATTTGTCAAAAACTCTGCCAGGGAATCTGAGCATTTTATAGACATTTTTGATGAATGATTATTTAACATTTCCATAGCATTGAAAGGTATCAAATACTTTGAAAACCATTAATTTTTAGATATGCCTTGGTATTCTGGGTTGTTAGGCAAATAATTTGTGCTGTTCCTTTCTTAGGATGGGGAAATTAAGAAAAAAGTAGACTTTTATAGTATTACGGTGTCCTGAAAATCAAGGATACTAAGTTCTCAAGTGGTCAGTCCCAATAGCTACCTTGATTAATTGAATTTACCAGACCATATATATATTTTTAAAGCAATTGGGTTTAAGTAACTTGATCAAGGTTACGCGGCTAGTCATGATTTATGTGTGGGTGCTCATTTTCTGAGGCCGGATTTGATCCCGGGTCATCCCAACTCCGAGGCTGGCACTCTTACTCACTGTGCCACCTAGCCACCCCAACCAGACCATATTTAATCAACAGTTTAGTATTTATATAATGTATCATGTATAGGTTTTATTTCTTCTGATTCTAAGACTTAGAAGTTAAATATGAGTTGCCTTTAGAATTGTTATACACTGGAATAGATGACCAAGGGACATTATGATACTGGATAAGTTTTTTTAGTTCATCTGTTTCAGTCATGGCTGACTCTTTGTGACCCCATTTGGGGTTTTCTTGGCAGAGATACTGGAATGGTTTGCCATTTCCTTTTCCAGCTTATTTTACACATGAGAAGCTGAAGCAAACAAGGTCAATTGACTTGCCCAGGGTCATACAGCTAGTAAGTGTCGGAGGTCAAATTTGAACTCAGGAAGATCAGTATTCCTGACTCCAGGCCCAGTACTTTATCCACTGAGTTACTTAGCTGCCCTGGGAAATGGTTATATATAATCTTTAGAATTATTTTTTTAAATGTTGAACTTAACAAATGCAAATAAAGTCAGCATTTACATATATGTTGTTTTTAAGAAAAAAGAGGAAGAAAAGAAAAGCAGTTAACAAAACTGACCAAATATATCCAGAAAATCTGGAAATATATGCTATATTCCACCCTTGAGGACATATGCCTGCAGAAGAGCAGGGGAAAGTGCCTTCTCATAGCTCTTTTTTGGAATTATTCTTGTTTGTAGTTTTGCAACATTCTCTTTTTTTGGTTGTTCTTTCCATTTATATTCTTGTTTTATGTATATTGTTTTCTTGGCTCTACTTCATTTTGCATCACTTTATATAAGTCTTTCCATGATTCTCTGTATTTATCATATTTATCATTTCTCGAGCATGGTAATATTAGCACAGTTTGTTTAACCATGACCTAGTTAATGAGCATCTACCTTTTTCCTGTTCTTTGCTACTTCAGAAAGTGCTGCTATTTTGTTTTATGTACAATTTTTATTTTTATCAATGATCTCCTTGGCATATAAGCTTACTTATTAGTCAGAATCTCTGGGTGAAGTACGCACATTTTGGTGAGTTTATTTTCATAATTACAAAATTATATTCAGAATGACTGTACCATTTCACAAATCCACAGATATATTGATATACTTGTTTTTCCAGAACTTCTGCACATTGACTATTCTTATCTTTTGTTATTATTATAGATTTGCTGAGTATGAAGTAAAACCAGAGTTGTTCTGACTTGCATTTCTCCTATTATTAGTGATTTAGAATACTCTTTTGCATGGTTGTTAACTATTTGCAGTTCTTTTGAGAACTGTTTGTTTTTAGCCTTTGACCACTTTTCTAGTAGGGAGTGGCTTTTGGGTTTATACAGGGTATCCCACAAGTCTTAGATAATTTTTTTTTTTATTTTTATTTATTTTTTTTTTAAACAAATACTTTATTAACTTCTGTTTTACATCATTCATTTCCGCCAGATTTTGAGTTACAATCATTTACCCCCCATTATTCCCCTACCCAACCTCCCAGAATAGCAGTCCCACAGGATATCGCTTCCTCCAATCTGCTCTCTCCCATACCTTCTCCCATACCCCCATCGACTTTTCCATTAGAGGAAGATGAATCTTTGTGTCCCAATGCCTGCACATCTTATCTCCCAATTATAGGCAAAAGAGTATTAATAATAGTATTTATATATATATTTGAAACATTTAATGTTACGACCTTGAATTTCAGATCCATTTCCTTCCTCCCTTGCCACCCATTCCTTCTTGGGATATAAGTAATTCAGTATATGTTGTACATGTCTAGCTATGCAAAACATTATCATAGTAGATATATTGTGCAAGGCTGCTTATAATTCCCTCCCACTCATCCCACCCCCCACCTGGTCCATTCCCTACATGATCCTGTCCCTCTTCTATAGTGGGTACTTCCAACCTCCCCTCACCCCAAGGATGCCCTCCCATCCATCATCTCTCCTCTCATCCCCCTTCCCCCTATCCTGCTGCAGGTTGAGATATCCCATTTAGTATGTATGTCATTTTCTACCTGAACCAAATTCAATGTGAATGTGGTTTTGCCTTTTTAGCCTTCCTTATTCTCCCCCTCCTTTGCACCCACTTCCCCTACATGAGATAGTTTACCCTACCATGTCTCTCCCCATCTCCTCTTGCCACTTTCCTCTCTCACCTCATAATTTCATCCCTTGAGTACTCTCCCTTCCCAACAATATCAACCTATGCCCTCTATCCATATATAACTGTAACCATATACACACACATTCACATATGTATTCGTATGACCACACCCCCTTCTTCCATTATTTTCATAGTGGGAAAGATATCATCAGTCACAGATATTGCTTTTCCATATAGGAATGTAAATAGTTCAACTTTGATAAGTTCCTTTTGATTTCTTTTCCCTAATTACCTTCTCAGGCATCTCTTACTTCTTGCGTCTGGATGTCAAATTTTCTTTTCAACTCTGGTTTTTTCCTCAAGAATGCTTGAAAGTCCTCTATTCCACTGAATGACCATATTTTCCCCTGAAACAAAATACTCAGTTTTGCTGGGTAGGTGACCCTTGGGTTCATTCCCAGTTCTTTTGCCCTCTGGAATATCATATTCCATGCCCTTCGATCCCTCAGTGTAGAAGCTGCCAGGTCCTGGGCTATTCTGATTGTGTTTCCACAATATTGAAATTGTTTCTTCCTGGCTGCTTGTAGTATTTTCTCCTTGATCTGGGGATTCTGGAACCTGGCTATAATATTCCTGGGAGTTTTCTTTTTGGGATCTTTTTCAGGAGGTGATCTGTGGATTCTTTCAACCTCTATTTTGCCCTCTGGATCTAAAACATCAGGGCAGTTTTCCTTGAGAATTTCTTGAAGGGTGATTTCTAGGTTCTTTCTTTGATCATGGCTTTCAGGTAGTCCAATAATTTTTAAATTGTCTCTCCTGGATCTATTTTCCAGGTCAGTGGTTTTTCCCATGAGATATTTCACATTGCCTTCTAATCTTTCATTTGTTTGGATCTGCTTAACAGCATCTTGATTTCTCATAAAGTCATTAGCTTCCATTTGCTCCAGTCTAACTCTGAAGGATGAATCTCCTCAGTGA